>MCJB01044464.1:47447-161358 GCA_002018475.1 Nicotiana obtusifolia | reverse complement strand
GGGGGGGGGGGGTTGGACTATGAGTGAGAATGATGATTTGAGGGTCGATTTGAGGTTGAAATTGAATGAAACATATATATTTGGACTCGTATTGGAATGTGTGTTCGAGATTTGTGAGTTTTGTTGGGTTCCGGGGGGTGGGCCTAGGGTTGACTTTTTGGATCGACCTTACTATTTGAATCAAGATCTTAGCTTTTATAGTTTGAGGTTGTTTCTTATGGCTTCTATTGATGACATTAAGTTGTTTTTACTAGACTCGAGTCGCTCCGAGGTCGATTCACGTAGGAAGGGCTGTTTGGAGTATTGGTTCACGTGCTTTAAGGTAAGTAACATATCTAAACTTGGTTTGAGGTAATTATCCCTGTGAACTATGATACTTGAGATGTGTTGGGGGTGGCGCACGTGCTTGTGACGGGCGTGTGTGCGTGCATCGGGGTAGACCTTAGGCTTCTATGAGACTTGTTTTCTATCATGCCTCACTATATCCGTGTTTTCTATCCTTGTATGATTATTTGAGCTAGAATTCATGATAGAATCATGTCTAGGCTATGTGCTTAATTGTTTGAAGCATGATAAGCTATTCTGCTATTTTGAGATGTTTGCCTTAATTGTAGTCATATCTCAGTCATAATTCTTCATCTGCATGTTATATCTTAGTCTCTGTATATTGTTTGTATGTCATTTCACATGCTGTTGATGCCTTCTATATGTGATACTATTGGGTTGAGTTCTGTGAGACGTGAGTGGTTGATGACTAATGTGGACCATAGAGCTGTATTGGGATTTATATTAGATCAGGTTGCACACCACAACGGATTGATATTTGGATCGGATTGCATGCCAAAACGGTTATATTTTTTGGCTTATATTGATCAGCACATGGGAAAGGATCCGCCCCTCCAGAGTCTGGTATTCACAATGAGGGCAGGCATAATGTTATATATGTGCTTTGGTGAGGGACATTTGTGCCGGGCACCCGTATAGTGTTGAGTGTGGTTGTGTATGTGGTGATGAGGGGCACTTTTACCAGGCATGGTGAGTGTGCTGAATGTGAGTATGCTTGATGAATTCACTGTGATGTTACTGATTTAACCAGTATATCTGATATGTAGGCATAGAAACGTATTTTCCTCATGCCAAATGGTAAATGAAACGTCTTATCTATTGTTGAAAGTTTAGAAAATCACAGTTTCCTTGATAAACTCATGTTTTAGTGATTTTGGTGAAAGATTGGGTTTCGACTGCTATACTTAGAAAGCATGTCTAATCTTTCGTAATTGTGAACGAGTTGAATATGATATCTTTTGAGTTATCTACTTTTACTGTCATTATTATATCATGTGTTGTTATTGATTTTTGGTGTTAGACACTGACCTTCGTTCGAGCTCATCACTGCTTTCAGCCCGAGGTTAGGTTTGTTACTTATTGAGTACATGTGATCGGTTGTATTCTTACTACACTCGGCACTTTATGTGCAGATCCGGGTACTTCCGGACGTGGTAATTGCTAGAGTTCGCACCTGTTATATCTTGTGGAAACTATGAGGTAGCTGCTACGTCGTTCGCAGACCTTTAACTTCTCCTCTGTTTATCGTTGTTATCACTGTTCTATCATTCAGAGAGTTTTGTATTGAGAATTGACTCGATATTTTGCGATTCAGTAGTGCTCATGTACTCGTTGACATCAGATCTTTGGTATGGCTGTAGCTACGCTATAGCTGTTATTTCAAATGTTATTACGATTTTTTCCCGCTGTTGAGATTTTTTAGGCCCATTGCTGTGATTATTGTTATTGTTTAATAGTTGGCTTGCCTAGCAAGCGGTGTTTGGCGTCAACACGGCTCCGGCAGGAGTTTAGTTCGTGACATAGTAGCTATGTTTAAAGTTTTTTTGTGATATTTGGACATTATAGTTCTTGAGATGTTGGTTTGATTAGTGGTGCAAAGGTTATGATTATTTCTCACATGGTATATTATTTTTTATCACTTTTTTTTATGTTATTTATGCTTCCTACCTTTCTTGGTACTCATATATATATATATATATATATATATATATATATATATATATATATGTATGTATGTATGTATGTATGTATGTGTGTGTGTGTGTGTGTGATATATATGCAAAGGTTATGATTTCTCACGTGGTATATTATTCTTTATCACTCTTTTTGATGTTATTTATGCTTCCTACCTCGCTTGGTATATATATACCGATCCCTTTGGTATCAGAGCCATTGGGGGAAGTAAGCATTATTATTCTCGTTTTTAACTTGCGCTTGTGTGGTATTGTCAGATCAATAAACTTTGATCTATAAATACATAGCTTTTTATATATATCTTTCTTAAATCTTGTACTTTTTTTAAGAAGATCCCTTAATGACACGACCTAAAATCCACTTCAAGGATCGTGATGACATCTAGTCTCTAAAACTAGGTAAGCCATTTACACCACTTAAACCAATAAAACATGATAATATGAAGTAGAGTTAATATAAATACGGAATAAAGGTGATACAAGATAACATGACGGTAATCACAACTAATCCCCAAGACTAGGTAGTACAGAGTCACGAGCGCTAACTGAATACATAAAAATATCTCAAAGTAAAATACTGTTCGGATAGAGAATTGACAGTATAAATATAATGGAAAGACTCCAAGGTACTCCGATTAACAAGGCAGCTCTACCTTGAATTCTTGCGATCAAAGAAGCTCTCACAGCATGGGTCTGCTACCACCAACACCTGTATCTGCAAAAGTGTGCAAAAGTATAATATGAGCACATCACGGTCAGTACTCAGTAAGTATCAAGACTAACCTCGGTGGAGTAGTGACGAGGTTCAAGTCAAGACACTCACTAGCCAAATATAACCTGTGCAAATGTCAAAGACCGACAACAGGAAGAATAACATAAGGCAATAACTGAATCTCATCAGAATAAGTGATAACAATTTATAACAAATTAAGGTCCAGTCTCGGGGATAATTCATGAAATTGAATCACACACATACGACACCTTGTGCCCACATTTTCAATCAACCTCGCAAGGCAGAGACCTCGTGCCACAACATAAGTCACACTCACATGGCAACGACCTCATGCCATAATATAGGTCACACTCGCACGGCAAAAACCTCATGCCACCACGTGATATGTACCCGTGTCAGTTACCATTAACACGTTCAAGAGGAATTTATCAAGAATCAAATAAAGTAATGCATGATAACTACTTTGTTTCAATTCGCTATTTTACCAACAACTCAATAGAATATGAGATAATAACTTCACATAGGTAAATCCATCTTGGAAACCAAATCATCAAGTAATAACAGAGACACATATTAGCACATTGGAAACAATGCAACAAATCACGTAGAATGCATGACACACATACAAGAAGTCATAAACCGTTCCAACACAAGAATAACAACAAGATTCACTCCGATTTGCCATATCAAATTCACAAATCATCCTTATGACGCTGCGTGAGCTTCATATTTTTAAAAGATTTTCCCGAAATAGCTTCATGCGCATAAGCCCCCTTATCTCGTTGCGTATGCATCACAATGAAGTTTTTCCCCTTACTTGCACCACGCGCATAAGCCCCCTTATCTTGCCGCATGCACATCAATATACAAACCATCCTTATGTCGCCGCATGCGCATCTCAATCACAACACAACTATCAACTGCACACCACGTGCACATATGCCATAACATCGCCCAAACAACAATACCAGTGCCACACAATATATAGCCAACGACTAAACAACAATAGGTACCATATTAACAACAATAACTCAAGGGTACGGGGAGTGAATCAACAATGAATTGTGCTTCATATAACAAAAACTTCAATTCAAGGCATATCAATAGCTCAAGGGTCTAATCCGATCAATTACCACACACAAGCCCATGTACACATTCGTAGCCTCATGTACACGTCTTTTCTCATAGTTCAAATAATGCAATTAAACCAAATCCTAAGGGGTAATTCTCCCACACAAAGTTAGGCAAGATACTTACCTCTATTAGGCCAATTCAATACTCTAAAAATGCTTCTCATCAAAATTTACCTCAGTCCGGCTCAAATCTAGTAAAAATAACTTAATAATATGAAACAATGCAGGAGAAACCAATTTCAATTACTAAGGTTAAGGTCTTTACACTTTCCCAAAATGTCAACAAAAAGTCAATCCCGGGCCCACCCAGTCAAAACTCGAGTCAAGAGCTAGATCCTGACTACCCATAACCCCACGAGTCCAAATATGTGTTTGGTTTTCAAATCTGAGTCGAAATCGACTCTCAAATCTCAAATTTTTATTTTTCAGAATATAGTACAAAATCCTCAAAATTTCTCTTCAAGTCTCATGATTTAGATGTTAAATCTCATAAATAATCATATTATATAGCCAAAATTGAGTTAAAATCACTTATCTAATAGTTTGTATGAAAATCTCCTCCTATAATCTCCTCCCACTGAATCTAGGGCTAAAAAAAAATGATAAAATGAGACTAGATCCGAAAATTCCAACCATTTGTTCAGCTACAGATGTCGCAAAAGTGACCTGGGGTTCGTAAATGAAAAGCCCGAAAATGTGATAAGTGCATCACAAATGTGACGCCTACTGAACACACGGAATGTCGCAAATGCGACACTGACTTTGCATTTGTGAAGCCAGCCCCCTTTGCAAAAGCGCCAATTAGTCGCAAATGCGACCTGCTCAGCCCCAGACCCTGTTTGGCATTTGCGATGCTGGCTTCACAAATGCAAAACCTGCCACCCCACTTTCCCCTTCGCAAATGCAATGATGATTTTGCTAATACGGTACTCACAAATGCGAACTAGTGCTCGCATTTGCGATAATTGCAGCACAAGCACACAAGCTGCTATGAAACAAGTCCAAACAAATCCCAAACATGTCCGAAACTCACACGAGCCCCCGGGATCCACACCAAACATCCACACAAGTCTAAAAATATCATACGAACTCGCTCGCGATGTCAAAACACCAACATAACCATCCACAACAACGAATTGGACAACAAAAGACTTAGAAATTACAATGTAACTGAAGAATCGCTAAAATCACTACCACGCGTCCGATTCTTACCAAATCAACCGGAATGACACCAAACTTTGCAGACAAGTTTCAAATAAAAAAACAGACCTATTCCAAGTCTCAAAAAAAAATCCGAACCCGATAGCCAAAAGGTCAAGCCATGGTCAAATTTAGAAAAATTTTGAACCTTCAAATGCCAACTTTTGCCAAAAAGAGCCCAATCAACCTAGGAACCTCCAAATACAAATCTAGACGTACGCCTAAGTCCAACATCACCATATAAACCTATTGAAATAATCAAAACATGAATCCTGGACCATTTACACAAAAGTCAAACCTTAGTCAACTCTTCTAACTTAAAGCTTCTAAAATGAGAATAATTCTTCCAAAAAAATCTCGAACATCTCAAAAACCAAAACCGACCATACACGCAAGTCATAATACATCATATGAAGCTACTCAAAACCTCAAATCGGTGAACAAAAATACAAATATTCAAAACGACCGATCGGGTCGTTACACTTAAGGTTGGCACTATGATCCTTTCGGATCTGCAGTGTAAGTAGTTTTTCTGAGGAAAGTGGATATGTTAATTCTTAGTTGGCTTGCAGATAGTTATTTATAACCTTTGAATCATCCTAAAGAACAACTTCTTAAAATATTATTAGATATAACTATTATATATAAGAGAAAACGTGTCATTATAGATTAGACTTTTAGATCTAACTTTTCTACATAATATTAAGTTAAGAACTTGAATATTTTTCTTATGGAACCTAATGTTCTCTTGAACGAAGAACATGAAGCATTAAAGTTATTATTGTAATTTTCCTATTTACTTGCAAATCTAACTATGGCTTTCTTTCACCCTTTCTCTTCCCCTTCCATTCCTTCCCTTCTCCAACTTCTTCCTCTTCCTCCTCATCATCCTTCTCCAATCCTAAACTCAAAGAAGAAACTAGCTTTTCTGATTTGTAGCAATCAATTGATGGCTGGAAGATTCCTAAACATCTTGAGTCCGCCATTTACAAGTCATCATGATGGCCCTTAACCTGTGATTATCTTATTTCAACAATTGAGCAAACCTTTCCTCTTGAATCAGATCATGAGGAAATTATATTTTTAAACACTAAGTCTATAAAAAAAATTTAGGCGAAAATAAAACTATCTCCATTTTGGTTTAGTCCAAATTGCAACTAGATCTCTGTCTACAGAGGGTATAGACACATCTCCACTCCTCTGTCTTAGAGGTTTTAGATTTCTAGACTTCAATGATTCCCTCCTAGGAATGGTAAAAACCAACCTTTGCAGCGGTTCAATTTACTTTGATTATTTTTCTAATTTTATAGTGTCTCTCAGAGATAGAAATATCTTAGATTCTTTGACACTCAATGTCAAAGCAACAAATTATAAGACCAAAACTGGATCTTTACCGGTAGCCATTATTTATAGAATAGTATAGAGCCATGAGCTCGGTCTTTAATACTGGAGCCATGAAAACCTTCTATAAAGGTGAAACCATTATTTTCAAAATAGATATAAAAAGATCTTATATATCAACACCAAAACCCATTTCTTCGAGCCAAGTTTCTCTACCATGAAATTGGTTTTGCAAGATGCTTCTCTGGCTGAGAAGCCATAAAATACTACAGTCTCTATATTCTAGCGGATTTGTGTCCATTTTCTTGTAGAGATCCCTTAGTCAAAGAGTCTATGTCTCTTCTTCTTCTTTTGCAGAATGGAAATTCAACATGTTAGACATTCAATATCTTTATTTCCTTCTAGGATCGAAACTGTTAATTTTGACTCTAGGATCCAACAAGCCAAATATTCTATAGAACCAGCCCCTCCAACAGAAGTTGATTATGAACAACCTTATCTCCCACTTACACAACCCTAGGTGGTGAATTAGGTCTTTTGGAAAAGAATTTTCTAATTGATAAAGAAAAGCTTCAAGAATTCTTATTCATATGAAAACATTTTAGAAAGAACTTGGTTTTTCAAGAATTTTCAAGTCGAAAGAAATGATCTCCAAAATATTTACTATGAGCCTTTAAACTTCATTAAAAAATAAATAAATTTCTTTGAATAGTTTGAAGCTTATGCTGAATATCACCAATTATATTTTCCATTTTCTATGTCGATTAACGTTTCAAAAGTTTGGAAAACTTCCACTGGAGAGGAAGACACCTCTAAACTTCCTTCGACACAAGGATTTTCAACAAATTATGAATTTTTTTTTTGTATTAGCTAATCCTTTCAAGTAAAAAATCATAAATGAAGATATTTTAGGGAAACATAATAAAAATATTTTTGTACAAGATAATAATAAAAACAAATATTTATAGTCTCTTGGTGAATATTTGATTACAAAACCACCTTCAGCATCTATTATTTCTAAGCTAGCAGAAACCTCCACTTCTTCAATCCCTTTATTTTAACCTTATGAGATCCCTATAATTTTCACTAAAAAACTTCAAATTGACAGAGCTAAAGACTCTCCTTGGCTTTCTAACCTTCAGCGTAGGATCCTAGAATATGTGAAAACCCTGATAGCTCAGGACACCCCAACTAAAGATAACGATTCTACTGTATTGCTTCTCCGAGAGGTAGATACTAACCAAGAAACCAATTCAAAGCCTGAGGAATTTCATGACAGTCCTCCCCTAGAAATTCCCCTTGTTAGAACATGATTTTTCAACTAGCGTCAGCCTCAAACACACTATTATTTTAGAGCTACCCATCCTAATGTAGTGTCAAGACCCCAAAATTCCACCTCAGATAGTCGTGAAGCACTAGAAACTAGTTAAGCCTAACATACATTGAGAATTTAGAAAAATTAATGGCTAAGATGATAAATTAAATAGATAACTATCATAGAACCAAAAATGGTACAACAGTCAGAATACCCCCAAAACTTGGTGAAACTAAGTCATAAACTTTATAGATATATATTATGGATCTCTAATACAATACTGTTTTGATATGAAGGTAAACAATATAAAAGACAATAGTAGAAGGTGACTCAGTAGCCTGCGAACGTCAAGTAGCTATACCTTGAAGTCTCCGAAATCTCTAGGTCAACTCACTTACGTCCAGCACGAGCAGAAGTACTTGGATCTGCACCAAAATATGCAGAAGCATAGCATGAGTAAACCATAATGGTACACAGTAAGTATCAAGCCTAACCTCGGTAGAGTAGTGACGAGGCCAGGTCAAGACACCTAATAGACATAGAAACCTGTACAAAATATTAATATTGTCATGCCCCAGCCTCAGGGAGCGCGACCGACGCTCAACAGAGTTTCCCCGGTCGAGCAAGCCTGCACAGTGCCGTCTACCCCACTCGCCCATGAATAAAGAGAAGAATACATTTTATTAATTAGACAGTAAGAGGTCATGTAAATAACACCTATTAATTTCCTTTAGTTACTTCATTAAAAAGTCTCCAAAACAGTACATTGTACAATCATAGTTAAAGTAGAACAGATGATACGATTACAACAGTTTTAGAGTTAACTTTTCCAAAAACAGATACAACCCACACTATGTCTACGGAGCCTCTAACAGGAACAAAAGAGTGCTGTGACAGTGCCGGCAACAAGGCCCCGGCTATACCTCAAAATGCTATGTATAAATGATAAGAGATACAGGACCCGGAAATAAAGTGGGGTTCACCAAGTCAGATGAGGAGAAGGTGTGCTGCTATCACTGATCAATACCACCTACTATGGAACAACCTGCTAACATTAAAGATGCAGCACCCCCGACGAAAGGGACGTTAGTACGTATAGAATAGTACTAGTATGTAAAACTAAACACCCTCTCAATAGAATAGGTAACAGTAAAAGGAGAATAAAACATGAAATCAATAAAAGACTCAAACACTATCAAGGTGTCAAGTTAGGGGAAAGGTAAATTTCAAGTAAGTTTCGGTAATTTAAGTTGGGAGATCTTTAACACTGATACACCATCGTGTTTTAGCACGGAGTCTGATCTCAGCACGACCGGCTAAGCCGTCTCACCCCGAGACATACGCTCACAATACCACCATGTGCGCTGCATGGCGTCTGATCTCAGCCCGATCGGCTAAGCTGTCTCACCACAATGCCATGTGGGTCAAAATCACATCACATCTCGCTAGCAATAATCTCATCCCATTTAAGGGGAAACATCTTAGCACATCAATCTCATCCAATATAAGGGGAAACAATTTCATCATATTAGCACAGGGATTTACCCCTCAATCACTCCTACAACGCCACGTATAGTTTTGGGGTTAGGTTGGCCGACCTACCCTTCCTCAGTGGCTAAACGATACTCCCAAGGCATTTATTATTAAAAGGGCTTACCACTCATTTGGTAATCATTTTCATATCAGGCATTTCATTGGCACCAATGGCCATGACGCAATATCATTCTTGGCACGATGGCCGCACATCATATTTCATGTTCTCATCTTTCACTTTCAAATATAATAATGGATAATCAACAACAAGGCCTTTCAAATTAAGACTTTAAACACATATTTGAGCAGTTTAGGGCCTTAGGCACATGTGTTTTCTTACACAATTGACATGTTTCATTAGAATCACATTTTAAATCATAACGTAATAACACACAGCCCATACTTAAACCACATTCTAAACGGTGACTCAACATAACAAGAATATCTGGAATACATATCGAACGCATATTTATTTTGATACAAGGCTTATTTGGAATAGTCAATTTTTAATGGACATCACAGAACTTATAAGGATATTGTGGGGTTCAATTCTAAGAGAAGAGTTTAGCCAACATACCTCGCTTTGAGCTTTCCTTAATTCACTACACAGTTCCAGAATCCTAGCAACTTTGATCTATTTAGAGATATAGAAAAATTGAACATAAATTAGGAAGGAGTTCAAGTTTCCAGGTCATGTGAGCATTTTATCAAACACTAGGTGGGCGTTATTTTTATTAGCTTCTCCTAAGGAGGATTTCCTTCACCCCACAACCCAAAGTCTTCTGATTGAGTTCAACTACCTTCCCACAACTCATGAATGTACATGCATGCTTAAAAAAACAACCCACATCCTCAAAACCTTCCTCCCCATTACATATTCCAAACAAAATTTCATAATTGAATAGGGATAGAATCTTACCTCTTGGTTGAAGACCTTGTGAGCTTTCTTGTTGAATTTCAAAGCTTGGACAAGATGTTGATGAACAAAGCACTCGGGGCTTACTTCACCCTCTATAGAACACTCCCCTCTTCTCTCTAAAATGATAGGTTTTTGCCTTCAAAACGAGCCCAATGGCTTTTAATCAAAATAGGATTGGGTAAAAAATATTAGAAAAATGAAGCCCCGACACGAATTTGCGATCACATATGCGAACGCATAACGCTTTTGCGGTTCGCAAAAGGACCGCATATTGGCCCTCCGGAACTGGGCACTTCTACCACACTTTGTGATCGGTCTGTGGTCCGCAGACCTATTCTACGGTCGTATAATGCATCACAGAACTTCCCTCTGGAAATTTTTATGCTGGGTGCGATGGGTTATGCGGTCGCATAATGTACCTCATAATGGTCCAAACATGCTCAGATTTCTGCTTCAGTCTGCGGCAGATCTATAGTCCGCTGATCAGTTCTGCGACCGCATAATGGGCCACAAAAAGGCCCTGCATTTTCGGAAATTTTCTTCAACTCCTCAACGCACCGTTCAACCCAAAAAGTCTGAACTCCCTCTAATCGTGAACACATGAGCTTACTTTGGCACCACGAACCTCGGGTTTTAGGTAAATTTTACGGGCCTTACAAATATAATATAATAACGAAAAACAAAGAGATAAATGACAACAAAACAGTGCGGTGATATAAGGCTAACAACGAAAAGTAAAGTAATAAAGGAAAACAAAGAATGAACATATGATAAGAATAACAAGTAATCAAATACAATAAAAATACAAGTAAAACAAATGAAGGAATAACAATAACCGTTCAATCAACAAGCCTTTTCAACATAGAATGTACAACAGGAATCACAATCGAGGCACCACACCTCATATTCACATTTCACAATTTACAATCACAATCTTCCTTATAAAGCCACGTGAGCCTTGCATTTATTTTAAAACATTTTTTCCGATGCGCATCAACCCCTATCCTTATACCGCTGCATGCGCATCAATGTCACAATACGATATCAACTCGCACCATATGTGCCCATTGTAATAACCCGACTGGTCGTTTTGAGAATTAGCATCCCATTCGGCGCCTTAAAGTCTTGTGAAGCTTTCTATTATGTATTATGAATTGCTTGCTGTCACGACCCAAAATCCCAACCCGGTCGTGATGGCGCCCCTCATGAAGACAAGGCCAGCCAGTCCAAACTAACTTCATTTTGAATAGTTAAATAATACGAATATAATATAGGTATGGTTTAAGAACAGTAAATTGCGGAAAAAAAATATAGTAAACCATCCCGACTACAACCCTCAGATCGGGGTGTCATAAAGTCATGAGCCACTAATGAAATCCTAATAACAAAATAACTATAACAATATCTTTGGCACAATTGTTTGAAGAAAGTGGAAACAACAAAATAAAAGAGATACGGGGCTGCGGACGTGAACAGCTACCTCATAGTCTCCGAATCACCGCCCTGACAGTAGTAATCAATGCCTCGGAGCGGAACCGATAGCGCCTGAATCTGTACACATGGTGCAGGGAGTAATGTGAGTACTTCCAACTCAGTGAGTAATACACATAAATAATGACTGAAAGTAAGAAAACACATAATGCACAAGGCAATCCATAATGAAGTAATGAAACATCAGTGAAATAGTAAACCAGTGTAAATTCAAGTAGAAACTCCTTTCAACAGGTAAAACATGTGCATCTTTCAAGTAAATAATGTGAAGTAAAGAAAACACTTTAAAACTTCCCCTCGGGCTCAGAGCCATCTAAAAACACGCCCCTCGGGCAATATTATTGAAAATAGTAAAATCTTTCAAACTCCGGTTACCAGTTGTCATTGTTACCAACTGTATCATTTACCCATCCCCGGTTATCAGTTGTCATTGTTACCAACTGTAACCTACAGTTGTCATTGTTACCAACTGCAATTATCATAATGGGTACCCTGCGCTCACTGTGGGTGGTTCAGACTCCGGGAGGGGCTTCTTATGGCCCAAGCGCTATATCATATCTCGTGGCGGCGTGCCACCCGATCCATTTCAAAATCATTTGAAAACATCATTTAGTTTTCAAAACTGAGTTCAAATAATGATTCGAATCATTAAAAAATACCCCCGAAGGGTTTACATAACCGGCGTGAAGCCCAAATATGATTTCAGTAAACAATGATAAATTACCCCCGAAGGATTCACATAACCGGCACGAAGCCCAAATATGGCTGGAAGTCCAAATCTTTATATTATCAAATCAGTTCCAATCAAATAGGTAGTAAAAATCATCAATCGGGATGGACCAAGTCACAATCCCCAGTAGTAAACGACCCCACGCTCATCATCGAGCGTGTGCCTTACTCAATATAGCACTACGATGTGCAATCCGGGGTTTCAAACCCTCAGAGCATCACTTATAATCATTACTCACCTCAAACCGGCTAAATCCTTAGCCCGCGACGCCTTTGCCCTTTGAATTGGCCTCCACGTGCGTCGAATCTATTCAAATTCAGAATAATTACGTCACATTATACTATGGGGCAAAGCCCAAGCGAAAATAATAACAATTACTAAGAAATCCCGAAATTAGCAAAACCCGAGCCCCGGGCCCACTTCTCAAAATTCAGAAATTATCACTCCAACGGGTTCCTTGTCTCCTCACGAGTTCAACCATATAAAATTTGTCGAATTCCGACACCGTATCGACCTCTAACCCTCACACCTAAGTCTCAGGGTTTTCCACAATTTTCCCAACTTAAATCACCAATTAATTGCTAAAAATAGTGATAAACTGAGGTAATTCCTCCAAAATCGAGTTAGAAATACTTACTCCGATGTTTTTCTTGGAAACCCTCCAAGAATTGCTTCAAAACTTTTTTCAATCCGAGTTCTATGGCTCCAAGTATGTTTAAGATGACAAAAACTCTTCCTTTAAGAATTTGTCCATGAAAATCTCCTTTGAATATAGTTTTGAGGTTGATTTATGGTGATTCTATGGTGTTTGGAGGTGTTCCTCTTCGTGGGTAACAAAAATGGGTCTTATAGAACAAGATGGGCATTGGGTTCTACTTAAAGGTATCAAAAATCGGGTTAAAACACCCCTGTCTGGTCGAAAATGCGATCCCCTCTGCCAAAAATGCGGTCCGCATTTCACCTCTGCGGTTCGCACTTTTGGTCGCAATTCTCGCCCCAAGTTCTGTCTCAGTTTGCGACATTCTGTGTCAAAATGCGGCCAAAATGCGGTCAGATCTGCGATCGCAGATCTGACATTTCAGCACACTTTTCCCTCGACGCGAAAATAGGTATAACTTTCTCATACGATGTCCGAATTGGACGATTCTTTTTGCTATGGCTCTAAAATTTCGATACGGATCTAATGCTTTAATAAAAACTGAATTTGGAGTTCATTTGCATAATATGATACCACTTATTCTTGAAGATACGACATCGGCACATTCTTGAAATGCCAAAGTTAAGCTCCATCTACCATCCGAAATCCATTCGAGACCCTCGAGACTTCAACCAAACACACCAACATGTCCCATAACATTATTCAAACTTTCCCCACCCTTCGGAACGTTCAAATCAACATCATAACATCAAATTCGCATCGGATTCAAGCCTAAGGATCTCAAAATCTTCTAAATCGCTCTTTCGATCTAAACCCGACCGAACCACGTCCGAATGACCTGAAATGTTGCGCACAAGTCATAAATTACATATCAAAGCTACAGCAACTTTCGGAATTCCATTCCGACCCTCGGATATAAATCTCGCCTATCAACCGGAAATCGCCAAAATTCTACTTCACCAATTCAAGCCTAATTCTACACGGAACCTCCAAAACTAATTCCGATCACACTACTAAGTCATAAATCATCTCCCGAAACTAACCGAATCATCAGAATTCACATCCGAGTCTTCTAACTCATAAGTCAACATACAGTTGACTTTTACAACTTAAGCCTCCTTGAAAGAGACTAAGTGTCTCATTTCTTACCGATTTCACTCCGAATGCAACTTACTCAATTAAATTACATAAAACATTGATAACAAGGCATAATGATACAGATATTGGGGAAGATGGAGCAGTAACCCATGAGACGATTTACCGGGTCGTCACACATGCGTAGTTGAGTTCGGATTATGGATGATTCGGGATCAATTTTGAAAGAAAGATTCGTGTTTTAGAAGCTTAAGTGGTAAGAGTTAACTGGAGTTTGACTTTTGTGTAGACGACTCCGAAATAGCATTTTGATGATTCAAATAGCTTCGTATGGTAATTTTGGACTTAGGCGTGTGTCCAGATTTGGATTTAGAGGGCTGTAGGATAATATGAAGCATTTTGGCGAAAATTTGAAAGTTGAAGTTTTGGAAGGTTGAGAGGTTTGACCGGGAGTTGATTTGGTTGATAACGGGCTCAGATTGCGATTTTGAGAATTGGATTAGCTCCATAATGTCATTTGGGACTTGCATGCAAAAATTGAGGTTGTTGCAACCTATTTTGCACTAGTCAAGACAGGATTCAACTAGTGATTTCTCTGTTGTTGATAAAAGAGAGTCGCCACCTTATATTTAAAGATATACTAGGCTACGTATTTAATTACTAAGTCATGTTCTTTACAGGTCTTCTAACCAGTGATATTATCAGTAAGGGTTCTTGTTCTTCTAAGGGGAAGGTGTTAGGCACCCCTTAAAATCTACCTGAGATAGCTCCATAGGATTTAGATTAAGTTTGGGATCAATTATTTGTAAAAATCTTTGATTAAATAATAAGGAAGGCTGCTTACTAGACACCTAAGGATGATAAAGAATGCAGAGTCTTAAAAGGAAATGAATTTATGAAAGTATTCATAAGAGATGTTAAAAGTATTTTAAATTAGCACATAAGTGGTCTAAATTTTAAAATAAAGAGATAAGTTATAAAAATACTTTGATTTGGGGGATGGTTATTTACATACTGATAAAAGGATGTTTGAGAAAAAGCATATCTAAGATTTACCTTAGATTCGAAGGATTTTCAAAGAAAAGGTCATTTGCTGGAAATTCCTTAAAGTGACGATTTTCTGAAGTTCTGATTTTTCCTTTGAGAAAACGAGAGTGGAAATCTGGTTTTTGTTTTAGAAATAAAGCTGATTTTCACGAAGTTATGTGTTTCAAGAAGATAGGCTCAGCAGTAAAGAAGAGCGAATACAGCTGGCTTTGGACCCCTGGACGCGGTGCAATAGAGCTGGAATTGGGCCTGAATTCATCAAGAACTCCGAGGCCAAAACAGATGTACATGTGAAAAAATAAGAAGTTTATTAGATATATATCCAATATATTTAACATATTCCACTATCGAATACTTTCGATGTACATAACAAATACATGAACAACTAATTAAAGCAAGAACAATATTAACAAGTTAGAGGAAATTATATATTAATGTGTTGGCTTTACTCTGTAAATAATTCACTTTGTAAACCTTTCGTTGTCATTAAACAATAAACCCTTAAAGAACTGAATGTGTCAATGAATTAAAAGCTAAGGAGGGAACCCCGCTCAAGGTTGAAGTTTCCTTTGGATCCCTCGACACTTCAAAGTTCCCAAGGGACTCAAAGCTTAGGTCAATGCTTGTGTCGGGGAGGGCAACCAACCTAAAGTCGAACTCCGCTCCCAAATACCCTGAATCACTAACGACATGTTTTTCTTATGGGTTTAAGTGCAAATGAGGCCCTTCCAATGCGAACAAAATACTAAAGTATTACCTACCACAACATATATACTTTCCTCTTAATAAAATAATACAAGAGAATACATACTACTTTGATACATAATAGGGAAACATATCAAGGAAAACTAAAGGGAGAGGGGCTAAGTTTAGAATATACACAAATTCATAATTACATCATTACAGGAATGAGTCACTAAGGCATAACATATTCAAGTAGGCATTGATAATATTACTTGGTAACTTAAAGACATCAAGGCAATTCAAACCAACAGTCATAGTCAACAATTATTTCAGAGATATAATCAAGGTCATTGGACTGAATTCTAATCATGATTACACACTCATAGATTTAAACATAGCATCCCTAAGGGATCAACAGGATCGTGCTACTAACAGTATCTGCCAGTTATCATGTTCAAACTACATCAACAAATGGACTTCAATAAGATTTGAGAGTCAAATCCAATTTTAGATCAACAAAAGGAAGAGGAATGGGCATGGTTCAAAACAGAGCATGGTGTTGCAGATTTAAGCAAAGGGTAGAAACATTAAGTCAACTGCTTATGGGCAAAATTAATAAAGTAGTGACTTCAAACAGGTATAGGAACTCTACACATTACAGAATCAAACTGATCAGGCAAGTGGAGAAAGAGATGAAAATATTGTATCAAACAAGTTTAAACTCAACATGAATCTAGCTCAACATATATGTATGAAGTAACCATGCTTCAATTCTATCATTTGGTTTTAACAGTAGGCCTAGATCATTTCTTCATGAGAGATTAGCTAAATATAGATGCACGCATACTTTTCAAAAATCATAAGGGGATCAAAGGTTGATGACAAGGGAAAGTCCTAGTGATAACTCAGATATCACTCTTAGAATTAACAGGTACAGATATAGTGAAGAAAGCATCTAGGTACTCAGATTCCTTCAACTTAGTCAAATGACATGGACATATGGCATATCAGTTAAGATTACCACATAATGAACCTGACTACAAACATATAGAATGCAGGGAAATGATATGCAGAGGTGGACATTATAACAGTATTATTGGTGAAATTGAAACATGGACATGATTGGTTTAACAATGATAGTACTCAAGCAGAATAAAGACCATAGTGCTAATTCAAAAGTAGTTTTAACAAACACAGGTAGACAATAAAGTTCTTGACCATTGTAAGTTCAACTTAAGGTTTAGGGACAAGGACACAAGTGTTGAACAAACTCAAGTTTCAATAGCTACCAAGTAACACACTTAGCTTTTAATACTCATAAAATTACAAAAGTGCAATAAAACAGGAATAAGCTCTTTATGAGTCACTGAGAACTATGAAGTCTACACTGAACATAAACATATAAGACTTTAGGCATAGAGACTGTAGGAATAGCTCATAAGAAAGACTAATAGTCATCACTCAACTACTCGATTGTCACTTAAGGAATCATAACAGAATAGGCTACTCGTAAAGGATTATTATACTAACAAAAACATGACTATCAAACATGCCCAACACATACAACATAATTATGATCTACAGAACTTAACATTAACATATTGAAATCATTTAAACAGGTGAATAAAAGAAAGTGGAAAGAAAGGTGCTGACCTTCCTAAGGGTAGCAGACCAAACGAATTCCCTTTGTTGCTCAAAGATCCCAAAAAACCATCAAGCTTGAACTAGCAAAGAACTCGCCAAAGAAATAGTAAGAGACCTAATTATCAAAAATCCTAATTTCTTAATGTTTATGACTTTTCAGAGTTTAGGTTGCTCTTGTTTGGTGGTGTTAGATTATGTGTTGGTAAGAACATTAAAGACCCCTTTTTATAGTGGCATTCAATGCTCTAGGGCTTTACCAATTAAAAATCAGTAGTGGAGAGTGACGCGTGGTAGATGATGATAGCTAATCGAGTGAAAATCAGAAGACAGAGGTGGGGAATCCAGTAATAATTTTACTTGTATACTGGAGTGGAGTGAATTGTTGAACGTTGAGGCACAAGAAACCATCGGACAAAACCCTAATACCCATAGGTCATTGCGTTTGGCCGCTGGGTGTAGCCTATTAGTTTTAAAATCCCTTTAAGATTAATTTAAACAAACTTCACAATTTCATTGAAATGTGATGGAATTATAATTACTATATGTTACTAATTATTTTAATCAGCTATAGATGACACATACTTCAAATTGTAGCACTAATTCCAAAATATTAATAAAGTAGCCTATTTTTTAAAATTAAGGAGTAATTTTATCAAATTATAAAATCTATGTAACGTACAGTATAATAGTAAATATATTTGTAATAACACTATATTAGTACTGTGTAATTAATTTTGAAACTAATACTTTATTAATTTATAAAAATAGATATTTATTACTAAAAAAATACCTTTAAAGCATTTACTGTAAATTGTTAACCATGAATAACTTAATTTTAAAAGGGAGGGTCAAAATTGACCATCAACAGCTGCCCCTCTTTGACAGGAGACTATGAAAGAGTTTTCGGGCGAAGAAATTGAACCAAAGCATATTTTGTCCTGACTTTTAGGTAGGTATTGCAAGAATGGCATGAAATTATGAATTGAGAAAGAATCTAGGAAGGTTTGAGAAATGTCTCTACACATTAGGAGAGCTAAATTTGCAGAGTGCGTCTCCGCTTGTTGGGAGAGCTTTGCACTGAAAAATTTAAAGTAGTTTCTGCTCGGGAGCGATCAGAATCATGCCTAAAACTGCGCGAACAAAACGTTAAAACAATTAAGGTAACAACGACATAAAATATAAGCAAGCCCAAGAGATACTCTTGACTACGAAACTAGTTGCGGCCATCGATTGGTAGAACATTGGTGACGAGGTTTGCGATTGCCTATTCCGGTATTCGTGATTGACGGAGCGGTGCTGTGGATTACTTTTTATTGGAATAGTTTGTAGTTTGCTATATACAAGGCTCAATTTGGCGAAGACGACGTTTGATTTGCACTCCGATTGATTGAGCTTGCAGTTTGCTATATACAGGACTTCGATTGGTGAAGCCGACGTGCGATTTGTACAGGGTGCTCCGATTGGTTGAGCTAACGGTTTGCTATTTATAGGACTTCGATTTGTGAAGGTGACGTTCGTTTTGTACAAGATGCTCTGATTAGGTGAGTAGACAGTTTGCTATTTACAAATTTTTGCATCAGCTGTCTGATTCTGAGGCACCTGCAAAGAATTCAAGAGTTAGCTTTAGCTGTGCTCAAAACTTTTAAGTAAAAGGGTGGAGAGATAATCTTAGGTAAATGGAGGGTCCGTCATTTGCCCCAGTGTGGTCTCAGCGATTCTTTACTCCCTATTGACCGTGCACTCAAAGAAGACTTCTTTGGGCTTTGGGGAGGGGGGAGGTTGGTTTGCGTCGACCCTGGTGTTGATTTGCCCCAGCCATTAACATGATTCCGCCACAGATTTCGGTAGATGGAACAGGTTACTTCATATATATTTTAGAAAATATTATGAAAATATTTAATTCTTTTAAGGCAAATGTCGTCGTTCCGGATTATGACATGTTGCGAAGGGTTCCCTGCACGTGAATGCATTTTTCTAAGAATCTCGTCTTGTTTGATGTTGATCTTCCGTGGTATCTCTGACAACGTGGCTACTGGCCATTGTGACTGTGTCCTAATTAAGACTGATGCATTACAGAGGTTTCCTAAGGTTAGGAGCGAACCCTTCAGGTTGCCTACGTATCCAAAGCGGAATCAGGTCTGAACGTAGTTCGTGGGGTAATGAAATAATATGATGAAACGACCGAGCCTGACTCATGCAGCCTATGTATCCAAAATGGAATCAGGTCGGGACGTAGTTCGATTACAACATACGCAAGATTATGAGATTAAAAGATAAAAATGGCCGAGTCCGACTCAGACAGCCTATGTATCCAAATGGAATCAGGCCATAACGTAGTTCAATTATAAAAGACAACTGAATTTGATGAGAATTGCCTACGCATTCCTTTCCAAAGAAATCAAGTCGGCGTTGTTCCTAAACAAAATACAAAAATGATATTTGACCTTTCTATTATAAAAGAAAGGGGGAGAGAAATGAAACCCTATGTGGGTTGCCTACGTATCCCTCCATGGGAAGTCAGGTTGAACGTAGTTCTGTTACAACAAAAATCTAACTCTATTTGTCCTCAGACGTAATATCTCTTGGTTGCGTCCGAGTTAATTAGCTTCATGCTGACTCTTCCATCCATTTCTGCAAGATTGGAGCTCCGTTAAATAGTGCTCTGTGGACCACGTAAGGACCTTGCCAGTTTGGTGCAAACTTCCCTTTAGGTTCCTCTTGATGGGGAAAGATTTTCTTCAGAACCAACTGGCCCGTTGCGAATTGGCAAGGCTTCACTCTTTTGTTAAATGCACTAGCTATCCTGTTCTGGTATACTTGTCCATGACATACTGTGTCCATTATTCTCTTGTCAATGAGCATGAGTTGTTCTTTCCTAACCTGTATCCACTCTACGTCGTCCAATTTTGCTTCTTGGATGACTCTTAAGGACAGAATTTCGACTTCGGCGGGTATCACTGCTTTCGTGCCATATACCAATATGTATGTTGTTGGCCCAGTGGATGTTCTCATGGTAGTCTGGTAACCCAATAAAGCTAAAGGTATCTTCTCGTGCCATTGTCTGTGATTGTCCACTATCTTGTCGCAGAATCCTCTTGATATTCTTGTTAGCTGCCTCGACTGCCCCATTCATTTGTGGTCTATAAGCTTTGGAATTACGGCGGATGATTCTGAACGTTTGGCAAATTTCCCTCATGAGGTTGCTATTGAGGTTGGTGACGTTGTTAGTGATGATAGACTATGGTATCATAAATTTGCAAACAATGTTATTCCGGACAAAATCTGCCACCACCTTCTTGGTGACGGCCTTGTAAGTAAATGCCTTGACCCATTTGGTGAAATAGTAGATGGCTATCAAAATGAAACGATGTCCGTTTGACACTGGAGACGTCCATGCCCCAAGCAGCGAAAGGCCAGGGTGAACCATTTACATTTAACTCATTTGGTGGAACCTAAATTAAATCTCCGTGAATCTGACAATGGTGACACTTCTGCACATAGCGCATGTTGTCGCGTTCCATGGTCATCCAAAAGTATCCAGCTCTCAAAATCTTCTTGGCTAACGTGAACCCTTTCATGTGGGGTCTGCACACCCCCGCGTGTATGTCTTCTAACAGTCTAGTTGCTTCGGTGGCGTCTACACATCTTAGAAAGCCTGAGTCTAGGGTCCTCATATACAAGACTTCTCCATTGAGGAAAAAGTGGTTTGCCAACCTCATGAGGGCTCGCTTTTGACCATTAGTAGCATTTTCTAAGTACTCTTGGGTCGAGGGGAACTTCTTGATGTCGTGATACCAAGGTTTACCATCTGGTTCTTCATTCACATGGACGCATATGCATGTTCATCCTTGATTTTAATCTCGATGGGGTTGATGTAGTTCTTGTCTGGATGCTGAATCATAGATGGTAAGGTCACAAGGGCATCGGCCAACTCATTTTGAATTTTTGGGACGTGCTTGAGCTTAATCTTTGTGAACTTCTTGCAAGACTCCTTCACGCAGTTCAGGTACGACAGTATCTTGACATTCTTGGTTCACCATTCTCCTTGGACTTGGTAGACCAGCAAATCGGAATCTCCTATCACCAAAAGTTCTTTGACGTTCATGTCGATCGCCATTCTGATTTCAAGGATGCATGCCTCGTATTCAGCCATATTATTGGTACAGGGGAATCTTATCTTTGCTGACGCTAGATAGTTTTATCCAGATTCCGAAATCAGGACTTCCCCAATTTCGACTCCTTTGAAATTTGCTGCTCCGTCGAAAAACATTCTCCATCCAGGGAAAATACATGGTATGTGGTTCATAATCCCCATCCACCAGATTCTCAGCGATGTGGTCAGCTAAAAGCTTGTCCTTTGATAGCCTTCAAAGTTATGTACACAATGTCAAATTCGCTGAGGAGAATTTGCCACTTAGCTAGCTTCCCAGTAGGCATTGGCTTCTGAAAAATGTACTTGAGCGGATCGAGCCGAGATATCAGATACGTGGTGTATGCTGACATGTAATGCCTTAGCTTCTGAGCAGTCCAGGTCAGAGCACAACAAGTTCATTCTATCAAAGTATACTTGGCTTCGCATGGTGTGAACTTCGTGCTTATGTAGTAGATGGCCTGCTCCTTTATCCCAGTTTTGTCGTGTTTCCCCAACACACAACCGAAGGCGTTATCCAAGACTGACAAATAGAGCAACAATGGTTTCCCTGGTTCAGGGGGAATCAACACTAGCAATTTTGAAAGATACTCTTTGATTCTTTCGAAAGCTTTCTAGCATTCCCCCGTCCATTTAGTGGCAGCATCTTTCTTTAACAGTCTGAAGATGGGTTCACAGATTACTGTGGACTGGGCTATGAAGTGACTGATGTAATTCAATCTTCCCAAGAAACTCATGACATCTTTCTTGCTCTTTGTGGTGGTAATTCTTGAACGGCCTTGATTTTCGACGGATCCACTTCTATCCCTTTCCTGCTTACAATAAAACCCAATAGTTTTCCAGCCGGGACTCCGAACGCGCACTTTGCTGGATTCAGCTTCAAATCATACCTTCGTAAGCATTCGAAATATTTCCTCAAGTTGTCCAAATGCTCTGAACTCTTCCAAGATTTTATGATGACATCATCCACATACACATCAATCTCCTTATGAATCATGTCGTGAAAAAGGGTCGTCATGGCCCTCATTTAGGTGGCACCGACATTCTTGAGACCGAACGGCATGCCCCTATAACAGTAGACTCCCCAAGGAGTGGTGAAAGTTGTCTTCTTTGTGTGTTCCTCGTGCATTAGAATTTGGTGGTATCCAGCAAAACAATCCACAAATGGCTGCAGTTCATGTTTCGCACAGTTGTCGATATGGATGTGGATATTTTGCAAGGGGAAATCATCCTTTGGACTAGCTTTGTTGAGATCCTGGTAATCCACACATATTCTGATCTTCCATCTTTTGTGGGCACTAGGATGATGTTTGCTAACCAGCTTGTATAGTTGGTGACCCTTACTACATTTGCCTCTATCTGTTTGGTCACCTCTCTTTTTATCCTCAGACTTAAATCATGTTTGAATTTCCTGGGCTTCTGTTTGACACGCAGTCTGGTGGGGTCAGTGGGTAGTCGATGCGAGACAATGGCATGTCATTATAGGACCACGCAAACACGTCGACGTATTGTCGGAGGAACTCAATCATTCTTTCCTTCTGCTCGGCTTCTAGGTGAATGCTGATTCCAGTTTCTTTCATGTATTCTTAACTTCCAAGATTGACTACTTTCATTTCTTCGAGGTTGGGCTTATTCTGACTTTCCAACTGCTCGATCTCATGCGGGGGATTGTCTGGCATCATAATTTCATCATATTCCTCATAATTCGGATCGTGGCGCTTAGCGGTTTCGTTACCTGTCATAATCGTGGAACCCAATTTTTTATCGGTTTGATTACTGAAAAGAATTACCGAAAAGAAAACCTAAGATAAAGCAGTAAAATGGAGTTGCGATACTTAAAGGGGAATATCTTAAGCGTTCACAAGAGAAAAATGACAAAAAGGTACAGACACAGTACAGACCTCAATTGACCGTGTTCTTTCAAAAGAATGTTTTTATAGTTCCATACTACGAAGACTCCTAGCGAACCAAAGATGGACTGGCTGTCGAATTCTACAGCTCTTCCCCTGGTTCGGCATCCCTGATAGTCAATGTCTTGATACCAGTTCCCTCACAACATTCTTCAATCATATTCACAAATAGATTTCCCATCCCGTCGATGATATCATCTTTGGGCGTTGAACTCTGCCGGACTTGAAACATGCTCTGGCACAAAAACCTTTTTCCCGGAGCTAACAGTGCGAGTTTTCCCTTCTAGGGGCTGATATCCTATGCCAACCTTTCCATTCTGCCCATTATGTTCAATTGGTTCTATGATCCCATCTGTCTTGGCTCCCAACCTTGTTCCTGGCATGTATCCATATTTCATCATCTCCCTCATGGCCATCTTAGACCTATATGGAGATTGCTTTCCCAAATTCTGTTCAATATTCTCCTCCTCAGTTGTGTACATGATTTCTACAGCATGGAAGGTGACTCCATCCAATCCCTCAATGAATGGGACAACATAATCAAAATAGGCGGAGTGACACCACTCGCCGTGGACCATGATCTCTTGGCATCACTACTCAAAATTTATGCATTGGTGCAAGGTAGATGGCGCATCCCCTGCCATATGTATCCAAGGCCTGCCCAGTAGCAAATTGTAAGAAGAGGAAATGTCCTTCAGTTGAGTTAATACTAGAAAGTCAACTGTCCCCATCTGCAAGGCTAGATATATTTTCCCAATAACATCCTTTTGCGAACCGTCAAAGGCCCTTACCTTTCCCTCAAATGAATTCCCAACTCCCGCAAGGTGGAGAGGGGGAAAATGTTAACTCCTGATCCCCCACCAACCAGCACTCAAGATACCACTTTGTCCCCATATTTGACAGTAATGTGAAAAGTCTTGTTGTGACTTGCGCCTTCGACAGGAAGTTCATCTCGTCCGAAAGTGATCTTGTTTGCCTTTACCATTTTCCCAATTGTCGCGACCAATGCCTCGCTGATGGTGTTACTTGGTACACTTACCCCTCTTAGCACTTTCAACAAAGCGTCCTTATGGCTATATGAACTCATCAATAGATCCATGATAGATATCTGCGTTGGAGTTTTCTATAACTGTCCTTCCATAGAAAACTCTTTACTCGACATCATTTTCCAAAAATTTGCGGCTTCGGGGTCTATTATGTTTCTCCTTGGAATTTTTCTCTCTCTGGATTTCCTCGATTGACCTTTTAAGGGACATAGCATCTCCCAGACCTAGTCATACCATGGGCCATGGCAGAGTTTGTCATTTCGTCTTTTCCCTTTTGCTGATAAGTCTATGGGACGATTTTGTGTTCTCGATCTTCTTCACCCTGAGTAGCATTGGCGGGCTGCTACAGATAAGTTTGATATGTCACTGTAGGATTTAGTTGTCCTATAATGATGGGAGCCTTCCGAGGAGGGATCCTTGCGGCTTCTGTGTTTCCAATATTGACAATAGTTCTCTTTGGGTCATATTCTTCATCCAATGTGATCATGTTGGTTCCATGACTTTGATGATTTGGCAATGGGTTGCGGGTTCACATTAGGTGGTGTTGGAATGCAATGGATGGTTCCACTCTTGATCAGGGTTTCAATTTCATTTTTCCACTTGAAACAGTCTTCAGTATCGTGTCCCGGTACATTCGAATGATACAAGCATCTTTTAGTGGCATCAAAATATTTGGAGGGATGTTCAGGAACCCTTCCCTCGATTGGGTGTTTCAATCCTGCTCTTCTCAACCTTTCAATCAATTGGGCCAGAGGCTCAGCAATCGGGGCATAGGTTCTAGGACCACTCTCTTCAAAGTTGGGACGAGGACATGGTGCATACAGTGGTCAGTTTTAGTGAATAGTGGTTTGGACGGAAGCATATGGTCGTTGTGGGTTTTTGTTATTGTTTGCTCGATGAGGGTTGTATTATTATTGAGGGTGGTAGTATTTTTGGGTATTATAGACGGGTGCATAGGTCGGTGGTGATGATTGGTTGTTTGGGGAGTACGAGGTGCTTCCAGGAGATGGGTTAGTTTAATAGTAGGGGACGACTGCTAAGACCTCCTCTTTCTTTTTCTTCCCGCTACCGACCGATCCTGACTGGATGGCCTTGCTGGCCGCTTGCACTGCTGCCATAGATTGCACTTTACTTGATGTTATGCCCTGCTATAGAAAATCTCCCATCTTAACCATCTCGGGGAACTTTTGACCCATCATTCCCATCATTTTTTCAAAGTATATTCCCTCCTGGGGTTGAATGAAGTATTTGGTTAGTTCACTATCATCCAGTGACGGTTACATCCTGGAAGCTTCCTTCCTCCGACGTCATGCATATTCTTGAAACAACTAAGATGGTTTTTCTGCAGGTTCACCAGCACAAACTGATCAGGAGTGATTTTCGTATCGAATCGAAAATGGTTCATAAAGTCCTATGCCATATCTTGCCAAGTTCTCCAATTCTGCAGGTCCTGTCGGGTATACCATGTGAGTGCTTCCCATCAGTCTCCTCATAAACAATTTCATCCTCGGTTTCTCATTTCACCCTACTCCGACCAACTTGTCGCAATAAGCCCTTAAATGTGCGTGAAGGTCCCCTGTCCCGTCAAAAGTATCGAACTTTGGGGGTTTTTACCCTATTAGCATATCTACATCTGGGTGAATGCACATGTCCTCATAATCCAAGCTTTCACTTCCTCGGGCAACTTGGAGACTCTTCATTTGCCTTCTTAATATTTGCAACTACTCCGGTACCGACTCTTCTTCCTTACGCCCGGCCTCTCTCTCCATCTCGGCGTACTGATCGATCTCATGTGGCATCCTGACCATGACGGGTGCTATAAAGGTAGGTTCAGTAATGGCATATACAGGTGGAACATACCACTCATAAGTAGCGACACGTGCCATGGGTATGTGCTGGTTGGTGGTGAAAGTGACTCCGTCAAGAGGAGGGATAGTTGATTAGTGGTAATAGGAGGTTTTTGTGATGTCTGAGGATATTGTGGTACATCGGGGGTGTGAACAGGAGGATTTTGAGGGTTAGTAGGTGTTACCGGAGGTATAACTTTGGTAGTAGGGGTTGAGGTTGGAGTGTTGTTGTTTTGGCGTGATGTTGACGGAAAATGATTTGGAAGTGAATCTAAAGAAGGGAATCTGGGTGGTTGAGGAAGTGCTGTCACGGCTAGGTGCACCAATTCTCTAATATGTTGTACCTCTACTCTTAAAGATTCCATTATTTGGGCCATCCTGGCCACAAGCTCATCATTTCTAGTACTGTCCTTCTCTCACGATTGCCCCCGGCTATCGGCTACGACCAGAGCATGTTCAATTGGGTCTTCTATAGCTGACATCTTTCCTTTAGACCTTAGATTGTATGGTGGATTTGCCAGTTTTAGTCGATGCAAACCAACTTTCTTTTCTTCTTAAGGGGTAATAATAAAGAAAAAGAAAAAAGAAGAAGAAAGAAAAAGAAAAAGAGTAAGAGTCAGTTTCTTCATTTATGCGAGCAAGAAATCACATAGAGCAGATAATTCGTGCATTACACCTAGCACGTTCCAAAAATTTGTGGGGATCTCTCATTACCGGAGGTATGCCTAATTTGCGGATGTTTGACAAACACTTAGAATTGACACATTTAGATCCGAAGCTATTTGTTTTCATTTATAATTTGGACTGATGCAAGGGGAAACAAGGATTACATCACGAAGTTGCACGGGCTTAGATAGTTTTCCTTTTGGAAAGTAAAAGAGAGAACTAGGGATAAAGGTGAAAAGTAGGGAAAAGGAAGGGAATCAACCAATTCTAATAATCGTCCCCTTAGTCACCTCTTGGGCCCTTCTCTTCTTCTGTCTCCTCTTTTAGATCCTCCTCCCGGTCTTCCTCAAACTCTTCCTCATCATCATTGAATTCATACTCCTCCTCTAGATCTTCTTCTAGTTCTGTGCTTTACTGTATCTGGATGCATTCTACCACTCGATCGTCCTCTTCAGCTGGTGGCAACATATGGTCAATGGATCCCGGGACCGCTTGATGATGCATTGATGTGGTAGGACCCAATGGTAAATATAAAAAGCAACCACCGCATCCTCTAACCAAGCTATACCATCTCTGATCGGGCAGGCCAGTTCTTCTTCTTTGTTAATCCAGATGTAGTACTCGGGGGTGCACCAGAAATTTTGACCCATAGGCATTGTTAGTAGGTCATTCCACTGTTCTTGCAGTTACCTTATCCTGGTAATTACGATCTGACCATTATAGTCATCCTCGTACAGCGTTGTCCTTGTCCACAGCGGCACATCTAGGATCATACCAAATTGTCTGAGTACCCACAGAGGTGAGTACGGTTGAATGCCTTCTAATTCGATCAACTCAATGAAGTACCTTTGGGGAGACCTCAAGATTGCTCTTCCGCGTAACCAAGAGAGTTTCCAGTTGATCCATTCTCCTGTCAGATTGGTCAGTGTTTCCTCCATTCTTCTTGCCCATGTGGGGAAATCCAGTGCCTCATTCTTTTATTGTGGCTGCGGATCATATTACTGACACATACAAAGTAGTCGATAGTAGTCTCTCGTTGGAAAAAGTGTTCAGTAGCCAAAATCTGCAGAAACAACTTACATCCTTTGAAAAAGTTGTATCCCCGTGCACATTCGGATAAGGCTCTCAGCATTTCAGCTATCACCATCGGCACTAAAGTAGCTTGATGATTGCCGCGGAAGGTTACCAGGACGACTGGTAATAGGTTGATGTTGATACGACCCCTCCGTTGTGGGAAGACCAATAGTCCTAGCAGTACCATTACGAAATTGATAGGCTTGAGGCTTTCCCATGTCGCTTGATCGCATTGAAACTCCCCTGAATACAAATCGTAGCTTTCACGGTACCCAAACCTGTCGAACATCTAGTTAAGGCTTACCCATCCATCCTCGATACTTCGGCTGTTGGTAAGACCTAGAGCATCCAAGAACCGATTGTTAGGCATAGTAACTGGCAGCACTGGCTTCCTTCCATTGAATGGCGGCTCCGTAAAACTTGTGACTTCCTCTAATGTCGGTACCTGCTCACAGTCAGCAAATTTGAATACCACTTTAGATGGATCCAAAAAAATCTATTAATAGGCGAGTGAGCACTTAGTCTGCTCGGATGTTCATCAATGCAGTTAATGCCCCTAAGTGTGTCCGAACTTCATCTCCGTGTTTCCGACGAATATTCTTCCACCACTATTTCAGCTTATGTGGTGCTCCCATTACCATGCTAATTTCAGTGATGTTCTGGTCGATTTCCATATTTTGAAGTGGGTAGAAAAAAATATATTTGGGTGAGTGTTTGCTTCGGATCCATAAGTGTTTTGTCATGTTTGTTGGTCTTTCCACAGATATTATGTCGTTGGGTGCATGACCCATTGATATCAGAGTGGTTGTCCTAATTGTGTGTTGGTGCCTGGGACCAACTCACCTAGGGTTTATGCAGTATTACCTAATTTACTAGAGTAGAGTGTTTCCTACTTTTGAATTTGACTGAGAACTGCGAGAAGTTATGTCAGTTGACCTGATAAAGCCATTCTCTGAAATTAGAGAGTTTTGAAAAGAAGGTTCGGAGGGGCGTAAAAGATAACCCTCGCGTGGCATTGTGTGTGATAGTGTACGGCCAAGACTCGATTGGAAGAGATGTGATGACAGTGTATATAAAGCAGTAACAAGCAAGGGTGTAGCAGCAATAGAGCAGAGTGAGCATAGAGAGCAGATAATTGTAAAGAGCAAATAAGGCATGTAAGCATGTCATTGCAATTTTGATCATAATCAAAGCAAAGTAGAAATAAATCTAGAAGCTAAATTAGTATAAATTTGCTAATATCAAAACCTAAGTGTGATATCCCCAGCAGAGTCGCCATGTTGTTGCATCCTATTTTGCATTTCAAGACAGGATTCAACTAGTGGTTTCTCTGATGTTGATGAAAGAGAGTCTCCACCTAATATTTAAAGGTATACTAGGGTACCTATTTAATTACTAAGTCATGTTCTTTATGAGTCTTCTAACCAGTGAGATTATGGGTAAGGGTTCTTGTTCTTCTAAGGGGAAGGTGATAGGCACCCCTTTAAATCTACCTAGGGTAGCTCCATAGGATCTAGACTAAGTTTGGGATCAATTATTTGTAAAAAGCTTTGATTAATAATAAGGAGGGTTTCTTACTATACACCTAAGGATGATAAAGAATGCGGAGTCTTAAAAGGATATGAATTTATGAAAGGGTTCATAAGAGATGCTAAAAGAATTTGAAATTGGCACATAAGTGGTCTAAATTTTAAAATAAAGAGATTGAGTTACGAAAACACTTTGATTTGGGAAATGGTTATTTACATATTGATAAAGGCATGTTTGAGAAAAATCATATCTAATACTTACCTTAGATTCAAAGGAGTTTCAAACAAAAGGTCATTTGCTAGAAATTCCTTAGAGCGACGATTTTCTGAAGTTCTTATTTTTTCTTTGAGAAAATGAGAGTGGAAATCTGGTTTTTGTTTAGAAATAAAGCTGATTTTCACGAAGTTCTGTGTTTCAAAATCTTTTAAAGAAGAGAAGGGTAAGAGAAAAATGTAGCATTTAGTGAGCAGATTACAACTTGCGAACTAAAAACCTACTATTAGCTGATTTTCCCCTTTTTAAAATCCTATATTGTTTAAGGCTTCGCTAAGTTCACATGATACTAAAAAATAAAGGAAAAAGGAAAGCATGTGTTCTAATATATGAGTGTTATATACTTGAGAAGTAAAACAACAATAAAGACATAACAAATACAACTAAACATTAAACTAGTAGAGGCGGTAAACTAAATTAACGAGGCAGTAATAATGATAAAAAGTTGAGGGAAAGAGGAATGGACCTTGGGATTGGGCATCAAGAAGATAGGCCCAGCAGTAAAGAAGAGCGAACATAGTTGGCTTTGGACCCCTGGACGCGGTGCAATAGAGCTGGAATTGGGCCTGAGTTCATCAAGAACCTCGAGGCCCAAACAGATGTACATGTGAAAAATTAAGAAGGTTATTAGATATATGCCCAATACATTTAACATATTCCAACTACAGAACATTTTCGATGTACATGAAAAATACATGAACAGTTAATTAAAGATAGAACTATATTAACTAGGTAGAGGAAATTATATATTAATGTGATGGCTTTACATAGTAAATTATTCACATTGGAAACCTTTCTATAGCCATTAAACACTAAACCCTTAAAGAACTGAATGTGTCAATGAATTAAAACCTAAGGAGGGAACCGCACTCAAGGTCGAAGCTACCTTTGGATCCCTCGACACTTCAAAGTTCCCAAGGGAATCAAGGCCCAAGGCAATGCTAGTGCCAGGGAGGGCAGTCCAATCTAAAGTCGAACTCCGCTCCAAAATACCCTTAATCAGCAATGACATATTTTCCTTATGTGTTTAAGTGCCAATGAGACCCTTTCAATGCGAACTAAATACTAAAGTATTACCTACCACAACATATATACTTTCCTTTTAATAAAATAATACAAGAGAATACATCTATGATACTAAATAGGGAAACATATCAAGTAATACTAAAGGGAGAGGGGCTATGTTTAGAATATATATACAGTTTCATAATCACATCATTATAGGAATGAATCACTAAGGCATAACATATTCAAACAGGCATTGATAATATTACTTGGTAACTTAAAGACATCAAGGCAAAGTCAAACCAACAGTCATAGTCAAAAATTGTTTTAGAGATATAATCAAGGTCATGGGACTAAATTCTTATCATGATTACACACTCACAGAATTAAACATAGCATCTGATGTGCCGGAGAATTTTGGAACTTTTTGACACTAATTTCCTAGATTTTAGCTTGTTTTAAATGCAATCTCCCTCTGTACTTAGGTAATTTTAGTATTTTTGCAGTGTACGAGGTGTAAGGACCTAAGAGCATGGAAAAGAGTTCAAAAAGCCACAAAATGATAAGAAAAGAGCAAAAAGGCATCCCAGATGTGGATATGCTATCGCAAAACCCACATGCGAGCAGCATATTTCACACCAAGATCGCAGATCAAGACAGACTTCTGGGCAAAGTTCACGTAAAAAATACAATCTCATATGCGATCGCATAACCTGTTTGCGAGCCGCATATTGCACACAGAGATCGCAGACCAAAACAGAATCCTGGGCAAAGTTCAATGTCAAAAATACGGTCTCATCTGCGATCGCATACCGTGTTTGCGAGCCGCAGAAGTAATCGCAAACCAAACATGAAGTCTACTGAAGGAAGAAAATGCAATGCAGGATGTGATCGCATTTCTACAATGCGGACCGCACACCCATGAATACGGTGAAGGCAAAACTAGGGTTACAATCTGTGATAGACATGTCAAAAATGCGGACCGCATGTCTGTTATGCGACAGAAATGCGGTCGCATATTCAACTTCAGGGCAGATTGGTCCGATTTTTGTCTCGATTTTTGGCCCTCTATAAATAGATTTATTAGGGTTTTGTGGGCTATATCTTGTCAGACTATGAAGCTACAATACAAGGCATTAATATTCCTTTCTTTTGGAAGCTTTTGGGTCAAGAATCATTCACTTTGTAAGCTTTATGACTTTTAATATTCTCTTGTTTTCAGATTTTAGTATGAGTAGTTAACTTTAATTACTAAGGTTGTGGACCCTTAATGGGTGTTTAACATTGAATATATATATAACGGTTGGTTGATATTTATTTACTTCTCATTCTTCATTTATTGTTGGTGGTTGCAAATATTAACAAGCGCCGTTAAATTCTATCTTTGCTTGGGAAAGTGGGGTAGAATTTGGTAGAAGTAAATATCAAAGACTCAAGCTTTAAACCTTGTTTAATAAAATCACTTAGGAATAAGTGGATTTTATTTGGTATAAATTGATTGTTCTTAATTGTAAATCTTTTATATTTGGAATAATCATAAAGAGGAAATACTACCTAACTATTGGAAAATATTTTGTAGTCACTTAGACATCATTTACATATCAAAAAGAACCTTCCGTTAGAAATATATCATATTGACACCGATAGCATTGCACTTCATTAATGGGGACACAACCTTGGTTTCTTTAATCCAATTATTTACATTCTAAACATTTCGATTGGCCTTTATCTAAAACAAAACTCAGTTCATACTCTTGTTACGGTTAACTAGGTAGAATTACGACTGTAGTCGAGTAACACACTAGTCAAGTAACCTTTTCACACCTATTCCCTGTGGGATTCGACCCCAAACTTGTTAGGTTATTATATTTGACATCGACCGCTTTACACTATTCATTAAAGTGTAATTTTAGCGTATCAAATTTTGGCGCCGTTGCTGGGGAATACGGTTTTGAAATTACTAATTAGTGTGTGCTTTACTGTACGTCTTATTCTATTCTATCACACTTTGCTTGCTTTGCTTGGTATTGATAGGAAAACATGTCCGAATATGGTGAAGTCGTGGAGTTAAAAATGGAAGAACAATGCCTTGGTGAAGCATTGGCGGCTATTTTGGTGAACTTTGATAGTGAGGATATGGAGGGATATATGGAATCGATAAATGCACTAGAGGGGCTTGGTTCTTACACTTATGCCCTGCCAAAGCTCTCTCTGGACTTGGAGAATAGAGCCATACCTCCCGCAAAGCCATCTATTATTGAGGCACCACAACTAGAGCTCAAACCACTTCCTCCGCGCTTGAGGTATAAATTTTTTGGCTCAAATAATACTTTACCGGTAATCGTTTCTCCTTTGTTGAAAGATGTGCAGGTGGAACGAAGGCATGCCTGGTTCTATAGGCGCGCCATCAAGGACTTCTCCAAGATTGCAAATCCTATGTGCAAACTCCTTGAGAAGGATGCCAAATTTGTGTTTGACGAGAAAGGCCTCAAAGCCTTTGAGGAGTTGAAGCAAAGGCTCACCACGGCACCTATTACTGTCACACCCGATTGGTCTCTGCCTTTTGAGCTCATGTGTGATGCCAGTGGTGTAGCCATTGGGGCAATGCTTGGCCAACGTCACAACAAGGTTCTTCAACCGGTCTACTATGCAAGCAAAACATTACTTGGGCACAGGTGGCTAAAAACATTTGGTGGAGCAGCTGCCTCCCAAGGATGGTCCGTGCCCGACCATTGAGTGACTCCAAAGAAACACCAACTTCATCGTGCCACGACGTTAAATCAAGCGCTTCATGGGAGGCAACCCATGTGTGGTATCATTTTTTTTGTTCTTTAAATTTTGACTTTTTGATAGATAGATTTCCTTGAGCAATGAATTCCCCTTGTTTTTTCTTTGCCGGGTTCTTTTCAAGGGTGTAATAGTAGAACCAGGATAGTAGAATGAAACATGTCGACCGGGTTGGTGTGATTGTCTAGTCTTAAGCATGTGTATCTGTACATAGCATATACCCTTAAAAAATAAAGAGATCAACTGTGTGAACTTGAGGCTCGCTCTGTGACTCTACATCTACCTAGAGTTATGCATGTATATATGATGAAAGCTTTGAGTTGCCAGATGTTGACTCGAGGGCTTTAAACCATGTGAACAAAACAGTTCGTGTGCCATGTGTGCGAGTTCTTTGTGTAGATAATTCTTGTGTTTGCTTCTGCCATCTAGAACTTGCCTGGTTGGTTTTTCGATGCTTATAAGTATTACACTTGGTTGGAAGGATGATCTTAGGCATTCTTTGTTTTATTTGCGAAACCTCTTTAGCCTTTCAAGCCTACCATTGCATAAATAATATCACTAGTGCCCTATTCGAGCCTTTAACCTTTTCTTTCGCCACCTCACTACAAATCTTTTCCTTTGGTAAAATAATTACCTCTTTTGAACTTGTTCCTCCTTGAACATTGAGAATTAGGCTAAAAGCCTAAGTTGGGGGTGTGGTGTCAAAGTGGAAATGGGTAAGGTTGTACATTGAGTGTAGGAGCATATACCTCAAAGTGTTCATATGAAATTATTCAAGCTCCAAAAAAAAAGTGTATATATATATATATATAATATGGAGCCTTGAAGAAAATTAGAGAGGTATTTAAGGTGGCTCCATATTGGGAACTAGATGCCTATGTGGCTATGGGGTTTGAAAAGAAACAAAGTGCAAAAAGAAAAGAAAATGTGATTAGTTTTCAAGGAGGGTGTAGTCACTTATATCTAAATGCTTATCCGACCCTTCCCTAAACCTACATTACAAGCCTAAAAAGTCCTTATGGGATCTCCAACCGGGCGTTCTTATAATTAAGCGACGAATTAAAACAAGGGTAAGCCTATGGTATGGTATGTTGTAACACTTGAAAATCTTTTCTGAGAGTGAGTGTATTTGTGAATTAGTCCCTTTTTGTTGTCATTGTAAATATTGTGATTTTGGGACTTTCTTTCTAGTGAGGGCACATGAACTGCGAGGTTGAACAAAAGTTGAGTTTTTGAGTCAAACGCAACTTCGCTCAGCTGAGGGTAGCATTTTGTCACGTTGTCTGAGGCTCAAAGTTCACAAGTTGATTAGTTTTCCTTATATATATCGATGGTTCAGGAAGGGTAAAACACTCGAAGATGCATGCTTGAAATACTAACAACAAACCCCATCCATGGTCACTATTGTTTCATGTCTTGTAGATGGAGTCTAGAATAGGATAGTGTCATCGTAGTTGCTTGAGGACAAGCAAAAGTTTAAGTTGGGGGTGTTCATGTGTCGGAGAATTTCGGCACTTTTTGACACTAATTTCCTAGATTTTAGCTTGTTTTAAATGCAATTTCCCTCTGTACTTAGGTAATATTAGTATTTTTGTAGTGTACGAGGTGTAAGGACCTAAGAACATGGAAAAGAGTTCAAAAAGCCACAAAAAGACAAGAAAAGAGCAAAGAGGCATCGCAGATGTGGATATGCTATCGCAAAACCCACATGCGAGCCGCATATTTCCCACCAAGATCGCAGATCAAGACAGACTTCTGGGCAAAGTTCAACGTCAAAAATATGATCTCATATGCGATCACATAACCTATTTGCAAGCCGCATATTGCACACAGAGATAGCAGACCAAAACAGAATCCTGGGCAAAGTTCAATGTCAAAAATGCGGTCTCATCTGCGATCACATACCGTGTTTGCGAGCCGTAGAAGTAACCGCAAACCAAACTTGAAGTCTACTGAAGGAAGAAAATACGATGCAGGATGCGGTCGCATTTCTACAATACGGACCGCAAACCATGAATGTGGTGAAGGCGAAATTAGGGTTACAATTTGCGATAGACATGTCAAAAATGCGGACCGCATGTCTGTTATGCGACAGAAATGCGGTCGCATATTCAACTTCAAGGCAGATTGGTCCGATTTTTGTCTCGATTCTTGTCCCTCTATAAATAGATTTATTAGGGTTTTGTGGGCTATATCTTGTCAGACTTTGAAGCTACAATACAAGGCATTAATATTCCTTTCTTTTGGAAGCTTTTGGGTCAAGAATCTTTCACTTTGTAAGCTTTATGACTTTTAATATTCTCTTGTTTTCAGATTTTAGTATGAGTAGTTAACTTTAATTACTAAGGTTGTGGACCCTTAATGGGTGTTATGTTAATGGGTGTTTAACATCGAATATATATATAACGGTTGGTTGATATTTATTTACTTCTCATTCTTCATTTATTGTTGGTGGTTGCAAAAATTAACAAGCGCCGTTAAATTCTATCTTTGCTTGGCAAAGTGGGGTAGAATTTGGTAGAAGTAAATATCAAAGACTCAAGCTTTAAACCTTGTTTAATAAAATCGCTTAGGAATAAGTGGATTTTATTTGGCATAAATTGATTGTTCTTAATTGCAACTCTTTTATATTTGGAAAAATCATAAAGAGGAAATACTACCTAACTATTGGAAAATATTTGGTAGTCACTTAGAAATCATTTGCATATCAAAAAAACCTTCCGTTAGAAATATATCATATTGACACCCGATAGCATTACACTTCATTAATGGGGACACAACCTTGGTTTCTTTAATCAAATTATTTACATTCTAAACATTTTGATTGGCCTTTATCTAAAACCAAACTCAGTTCATACTCTTGTTACGGTTAACTAGGTAGAATTTCGATTGTAGTCGAGTAACACACCAGTCAAGTAACCTTTTCACACCTATTCCATGTGGGATTCGACCCCAAACTTGTTGTGTTATTATATTTGACATCGACCACTTTACACTATTCATTAAAGTGTAATTTCAGCGTATCAGCATCCCTAAAGTATCAACAAGATCGTGCTTCTAACAGTATTAGCCAGTTATCATGTTCAAAAACATCAACAAATGGACTTCAATAAGGTTTGAGATTCAAATCCAACTTTTGATCAGCAGTAGGAAGAAGGGCTAAGCACGGTTCAAAACAGAGCATGGTATTGCAAATTTAAGCAAAGGGTAGAAACATTCAGTCAACTGCTTATGGGCAAAACAAATGAAGTAGAGACTTCAAACAGGTATAAGAACTCTACACATTACAGAATCAAACTAATCAGGCAAGTGGAGATGGAGATGAAAACATTATATCAAACAAGTTTAAACTTAACATGAATCTAGCTCAGCATATAGGTATGAAGTAACTATGCTTTAATTCTATCATTTGGCTTTAACAGTAGGCCTAGATCATTTCTTCACGAGAGATAAGCTAACTATAGATGCATGCAAACTTTTCAAAAATCATCAGGGGATCAAATACTAAGGACATAGCTGTATTGCACATGTGTATGAAGATCTCAATTGATTATGGAACAGACAAACCTAGTTATGCAACAATTACTAGTTGACTTTGTCTAAACAAATCATGACTTACACTAAAAGAGGAAAATAGTTAATATTACAGAATGTATATGCAGCAAAGATTCATGAGTAAGGAACAACTTGATGTAAGTAAGATAGTTTCTTACGCATACAATAGTTGACCATGATCATGGAGAAGTCCTAGTGACAACTAAGATATCACTCTTAGAATTAACATGTAGAGATACAGAGAAGAAAGCATCTAGGTACTCAGATTCCTGCAACTTAGTTAAGTGACATGGGCATATAGTATATCAATTAAGATTACCACATAATGAACCTGACTACAAACATATAGAATGCAGGGAAATTATATGCAGAGGTGGACATTATAATTATATTATTGGTGAAATGGAAACATGAACATAATTTATTTATCAATGATAGTAATCAAGCATAATAAAGACCATAATGTAAATTCAAAAGTAGTTTTAACAGATACATGCTGACAAGAATGTTCTTTAACATTGTAAGTTCAAACTAAAGGTTTAGCGACGAGGACACAAGTCGTGAACAAATTCAAGTTTCAATAGATACCAAGTAACAAACTTAGCTTCTAAAACTCATAAAAAAATAGAAGTGCAATAAAATAGGTATAAGCTCTTTATGATTCATTGAGAACTATGAAAAATTAGTGACGATTTGAAGTTTCATCTCTGAGGTTAGGATTTCAGAATTTAGGTGGTTTGAATTTGTGATTGGAAAGGGAATGTTAAGCGAGAATCGCGGATAAGGAAAGACATATGAGATGATTTATTGATGGGTTCATGACCTTGCACGAATTTGTGCAATGCTCAGGTGATTGATAGGTCTGTATGCTCGAGTGAGAAGAGAGAAGAAGATGAAAGGGGGAGGTGAGGCGGCTGAGTAAGGTGCAAATGAATTACGATTTTGGGAGTCAGACCAGTTGGTCTCTGTGTTAAAAACCGGGGAAAAGATCTGGGTAAATAGAGGCGTTACTTATTTAAGAAAAAATGATTTTAGGAAAATATAGGGACCGTTGGATCTATGTGATTCAATGGTTGAGATAATTTCTGATAATGGGTCGGGGTTTAAATGGAAAACAAGGATAATTCGTGGCTGTTGATGATTTTGAATCAACAGTTCAGGTCGCTTGGGTTTGTTTTGTGACAGGGATTAGCGAGTGACGTGTCAGGTCGTGATTGGTTGAGAAGTGATGACAAGGATTGCCAAGTTGGAAAGGGATGGGGTGTTTGGACTGGATTGTTCCGATTTGTGCCTGGTATTTGGGCCAAAATTAATTTAAAGAATAGTCACTTTGTGCTTGGTTATGGAGTTGCACTTGTAACCTTTTAGTTTAAAATATCTTTAAATTAATTTAAATAAACTTAAAAATATCAACAAAATGTGATGAAATTATAATTACTATATGATAGTAATTATTTTAATTATCGATAGATGACACATATTTCAAATTGTAGCACTAATTTAAAAATATTAATAAACTAGCCTAACTTTGGAGATTAAGGAGTAATTTTATCAAATTATAAAACCTATGTACTATACGTATAAAAGTTATTTTATAATAGTAAATATATTTTTAATTACACAATATTAGTACTATGTAATTAATTCTGATACTAATACTTATTAATTTATAAAAATAGATATTCAATACTAAAAATAATACCTTTGAAGCATTTATTGTAAATTGTTAAGCGTGAATAAATTAAGTTTAAAAGGGAGGGTCAATGTTGGCTGTCAATAGAGGTCATTCCGGATTGATTTGATACGTTTCGGCACAAGTTTGGATGTTAGAAGATTTGGAAATTCATAAGTTCGATTCGAGGTGGGATTCATAGTTTCGACGTTGTTTAATGTGATTTGAGACCTCGAATAAGTTCACGTTATGTTATGGAACTTGTTGGTATGTTTTGACAGGGTCCCGGGGGCCTCGGGTTTGTTTCGGATGGGCTACGGGCCATTTCCTCCTATTTTGGAATGTTGTTGCTGGTGTCTGATGTCCTTCTATGCTATCGTGTAGGTGCCGCCACGATCGCGTAGGCTATTTGGTGACTGACCCTTTTTCCCTATTCGCGTTCACAATGAATGTTTCGCGATCACGAACTTGTGAATTCTGCTACTTCGTGTTTGCATTCTTTCTTCCTCGATCGCATAGTGCCTTTTTGTGGGGCAGCAGCATTTCTTCTCCGCGTTCACACTTACCTATTCGCGTTAGCGTAGCACATAATTGGCAGCAGATATTTTTATTCTTCGCTATCTGATAAGCTTAAATTACACCTATATAAATGGTGTAAGGCGGTCGATGTCAAAGGGGTCGAATCCCATAGGGAATAGGTGTGAAAAGGTTACTTGAGTAGTGTGAAACTTGACTTTAACCGTAGCTCTGCTCAGTTAGTTTAAAAAGAGTTTTGTAATTGTGAATTGCCAAGAAATGCTATTTTGTTAAGAGAATTTGATTAATTTGATTAAGAAACCAAGGTTGTGTCCCCATTAATGGGATGTAATGCTATCGATGTTAATATGATATATTTCTAATGGAAGGTCCTTTGATATGCAAATCGTCCTAAATGACTACCCAATATTTTCCAATAATTAGGTAGTATTTCCTCTTTATGATTTTCCCAAATATAAAAGAGTTACAATTAAGAACAACAATTTATGCCAAGTAGAATCCACTTATCCATAAATGAAGCATGAGAAACGAATAGAAATCAACCAACCATTATATATACATATATATATATATACATATATATATATATATATATATATATATATATATATATAAACACCCATTAACATTACACCACATAGGGTCCACAACCTTAGTATTTAAAGTTATCTACTCATACTAGAAAACAAGAAAAAAGTAATAAATAAAGTCATAAAGCTTATAAAGAGGACAAAGTCTTGGATTCTCTCTCAAAAGCTTCCAAAATAGTGGTGTATTCAATGTTCTAAGTGTAACCTCTTTTTCAGACAAGATGGTCCACAAAAACACTAGTCATTCTATTTATAATGGTCCAAAAGTCGTGGACAGAAAGTGACAAAAATGACCCTGCAGATAAAGTCTGCGACTGCAGAATGGGTCGCAGAACACATTCGTGGTCCGCACATCTCTCTTTTTCACCGCAGATCTGATCATACAGTTTTCCAGTTGTTCATCGCATTTTAATTGTGTGGTCCGCATGTTGGTTTTGCGGCCACATATCGTACCGCAAAATCATCTTCACAGGAAAACCTTTTGCATTTGTGAGATTACAATGAGGTCCGCAAATGAATTGTGCGACCGCAAAATGAACCGTAGATTTGACTCTTAGATACTGGGGTGGTATGTTTCACTATGCGATGGGTCTACAGTCCACACATCACTTTTGTGGTCGCAGACCTGCTGCATTTCTATCTTTCCATGGGTTTTTGTCATCGTTTTCCTGTTCTTGGTTCTTCAAGTCTAGTTTCCTGCAAAACACCAAAACTACATAAGAAATGACTATAATGATTTAAAAGATGAGCAAAAGTCTATATAATTAGTATCAAAAGTGCTGCATTTCTCAAACACATCAACACCCCCAACTTAGACTCTTGGTTGCCCTCAAGCAACTAAAAAGTCACCCTACTAAATACTAATCTACGTTCGACTGATCACAAAACAACAATGACTATGGATGGTGTTAACTATTAGCTAACAAGCATGTAACTTCCTTTATCCCTTCTTTGAAGGCAAAGACCATTTAAATGTTTAAATAATCAGTTTGTGAGCTTCGAGCCTCAAGAGCAATGACAGAGTGCTACCGATAGCTAGATATGCACTTGTATCCTACTTCAAAAAGCCTAAATCTTGCAATTAATGCGTGCTCACAGCAAAGAAAATCCCAAACCCAACAAATATGTACAGGGGATACAATCTCTTGCACTCCGAAAGAAGGCTAAGTGCTATAGGTATCGGTCCATATGCTTGCCCTTATTTTAACTCATTGCTATCTCATGAATAATTGGTTGTAGATCAAAATGGACTTTTACAGGTTGTAGTGTAGGCTTCGAGATGGGTTGGATGAATATTTGGGACTATAGTGACTATACCCTCCTTCAACGCTACACACATTCTTTCTCGAATAAAACACAATGCCCTTGTTGATATCTAAGTGCTACTATCCGCCCACCTTGTAGTACATGACCACTCCCTAGTTACTTGCCTTACCACGTTCTCTCCCCACTCTATTTTATTTTTCTTTTTCTCTTTTCTTTAGAAGTGAGTATTTTATGGTTTGAGGGAAGGTGAAGCTTTTTTTTTTTTTTGGGTACGATGCCTCTAGACTTAGCCGTTCGCTTTACACGCCACAACCTCAAAAAAACATAGCTTTTCTAGACACTACCTTCTTCTATTGTTTTCCAATTTTACATCAACACCCCCTACTTAGGCTTAAAGTCTCATTCATAACACTCAAGGAGGGATGGGTTGAAAAGAGGGAGTAATTTCACAAAAAAGGGAAGCGGTTTATAATGTGGTAGCCAAAGAAAAGGTTAAAGACTCAATAAGGGACAAGTAGGATAATAAATGCACCAGAGAGGTCAATTTGGCCAAAAATTAGTTAGCAATCACAAAGATAGCCTAAGATCATTTCAACAACCAATCATCAACCAGAGACATTCATTGAGAAACCAACCGGGCAAGTTCTAGACATTACAAGTTGAGCACATGTATTATTTACACAAATTCTCACCATTCACGATGCATGAACTGCTCGAATCGGCATATTTTAGCCCTCAAATGAATACAAGGCAATTCAAAGCTTTATCACATGATATTTGAGATTTTAAGTAAGCACAAAGTCAAAGAGCGAGCCTCGATTTCACAAAAATGACTGACTATTTATTTACAAAATTTGAATAGCGCAACGTTTTTCCATAAAAAACGTTATCACTAGCTTGAATCTAGAACAAAAGCATTCAACAAGTCAAAACGTTTCATGCTACGGCCATGATTCTACTATTATACCCTTGGAAAAGAACCCGACAAAGAAAAATCAAGGGAAATTCATTAATATACAAATCTACACTATTAAGACTAAGATCTTATATACAAGTTGCAAAAGTCAACTTGCTATCCCACTCCCAACCTAAGAGCATGCATTTTCCCCAATGCATTAAAAAAGTAAGAGCAAAGATTAGGGGCTTCATGGGGCGCACTAAGCGCTTGGATGGGTTGGAATATCTGAGGCGGGCATGGGGCCAGGAGCTGACACTGTGGAAGCAGTGGGTGGAGCCTCTGACTGGACAGTGGTGTTTGAGACCAAAGTAGGAAGCTCCGCCAGTTGCAGAGCCGGGTCCTGGACCTGGGAGCTGCTGACCTCACTTGATGATGGTTGTGTGGTCGTGGTGGTAGCCCTGGCAGCCATATCTGCAAGAGAGTGTGCGATAGCTGGCTGCACATCAGCCTCCTCCTCACCCATTTCCTCTATAGAAACAACAACCTGTTTGCCATTGTTATCCCTCTAATCATCATCCTCCTCCAATATCTTCTCCTTATATGTCTCCTTATGAGACCCTCTAGATTCTTCATCTAAATGATCATTGGTATGTGCAATGGAACCCGGAGCTTGTGAGATGCCATACCATGTGCCTCCTCAGACGACAAGAGTTTTGTGAAATCCAGATCAAGGCTTGGTACGAGGGATGTGCCTGTGCCATGCTTCACTTCCACCTGAAGAAGGGTGGTCAAGTCAAACTCCAATGTCTGCATCTTATGCAGCTCCAACTTGAGCTCAGCTACATCCTTTTTGAGTTGAGCCATGTCCCCAGCTCCACCTCGCTCAACTTTCTCAAGGCGAGCTTCAAAGTGCTTGAGTCGATCCTCATATGATAGATGTTGCTTTTGAAGATCACTTACTGAGGTTTGGAGCAGGGCCAATGCTTGAGGGATGAGCGATGGAAGTTCTTTTGTCAGTTTGTCTACTTTGGCATTTGTATGTTGTTCCAGTAGACCAAGCTTGGAGAGTGCAGGTAGTGAGACAAGTAGGGCCACAGTGTCTGGTTTGGGAGTAGATGTGGAGGTAGCTGGTGCTGAAGAAATGTGTGGCACTGATGAGGTAGCAGGTGCTACTGAAGCGGACGAGGCCGGAGGGAGAGTGAGAGATTGCTCTAGTGGATCTTCGACCACCTTCTCCGAAGCATCATTGTGCCGAGTGATGTTAATGTCCTGAACAAATTTTACTATGCGGTCATGTTTGGGGAACCGAGGAAACTTTGCGTCTTCACACAAAGCATGGATTAAGCATGGAAAAGGGAGTGAGGTTTCTTTCTTGTTTGCCCGGACCCCAATCTTAGGGAATATGAACTGTCCCAAATCAATCCTGATACCCGACATGATGAAAGCAATGAGGATCGCCTTCTCTAGACTTATATCGTTCTCATTTCTTGTAGGCATTATACGAGAAAAGACAAACTTAGCCAATACCGACATTCTTGGGTGATCCCTCTTGTGAAACTTATGGCGGTACAATCCAGGGTGGAGTTCCCTTGGCTATGACAGAGGCTACCCAAGCAGGCTCAGATGCCTTATTTGTAATCTTTGCGTCATGTTATTCCATGCCTGGTTCCCAAGATTCAAAATATGCATCATTGATTGATTGGGGATTACAGAATATTTCAACTCCTGGATGCGACATATGCAGCATAAAATTCCCTAACAAGTGTCTCCTTGTACTCCCCTGGAGTGAAGAACTCACATCCCCTCTTTTTGATATTTTCTAGCACATGGGGGCAATGTTCTTTAAAATCGTTCATACTCAGCTGCTTTTATTCGAGGATCTTTCTTTTGCCAGGCCATCTCTATACAAAGTCCAAGAGCCGGTGATCCTAAGCCTGAGATCCCCACCGCTCTTTCTGCATGCTTCGGCCTAGAGGTCAATTAGTGGCACAAGGTCAAGATGTACCTCCTCCTCTTCAGACTAGGAGGTCGGCTCAGATGAATTTCTGGATGTGCTAGGCCGGCTGTGTTAGGATTGCTGTGATTTTGGGCTTATAGCTGCAGCACGTCTCTTTCCTCGAGTGGTGGGTACTCTCGATGCTAGGTACTTCTTTGGTGCCATTCTTGCCAGTTAACGAGAAATGAGTACATGGTAAGGCATGTGTAACATATGGAAATGAAATGAGAGACACAAAATGGACTGTAGAATACTTATGCGATCGCAGAACAACTCTGCGGACCACAAATCACAAACCAAAACATGCACTATCATAAGAAAAATGTTATGCGGGCCGCAGAAGTGATCGCAGAACAAGTTTGCGACCGCAGATCGATCGCATTTTAAACTTTGAAACTTAGCTTGACTCTGCTTATGTCTATGACCATTATGCGGTCTGCAAACCAATTCTGCAGCCCCAGACTCAATAGCACAATTGTTTCCACAAACACCCAATCATGCAATAATTTTGCGGACCGCAAAGAAGTTATGCGGACCGCAAAGTAGTTATGCGGACCGCAACGAAACATTACTTAACACTAAGTAGCTAATGCACAAATTGTGAGAGACCATTACACACACTCAACATCAAGTCGATTTCATGCTCAGCCTAACAATACGTAATGCAAATTGTTAACAATCACCAACTCCCATACTCAAATCAGTACCCCTAACTCTAACCCCCTAATTTTGATTGGACCACAACAAATTTCCCCCCAAAAGTAGATGCCTAGTACAAGAAACAAGAAGCAAGGTAAAGAGAGAAGGGTATCATAGATGAGAGGCAAGTAAAATCAACTATTCAATCTCAAATTACCTAAGCAAGAGGAAGGTCGGAAAGTCACATACCAGATATCGGAAGATCGAGCAAGCCTCTTAGGTGTGAATCATGCGAGCAAGGTGAGCCTTTCTCTCTCTTTTTTTTCTATGTTTTTCTTTGGTGTTTTGTTTTCATTTATGGGTGCATGAAATTAGAGTGGAGAGATGGAAATAAGAGAGGGAAATAAACTATGGTTTAATACCTGAGGGTTTTCCAATGAAATTACCATTGCATAACAGATTATGCGGCCACATATGTGTTTTGCAATGGATTATACCTGGGTGGTGTGCAACAGATGTACGACCCACTCTGCGGTCGCAGAATAATTTTACGGGCTGCAGAAGTTGAATTTTCTCCGCATTTTTAAGGTCCAATTTGAATGGTGTTCTGCTTATGTCTGCGACGATTATGCTGTCTGCAAACTCTTTATGCTGCTGCATATGTTGCCACAAAATAACAGCTAAAGTGAAATTTACTTTCCTTCATCTTCCCTTTGCCTTTGCATACTATTTCTTTGTATTTTGAGTAACATGCACTCTAAACACGCACGTCAAACTGCTCAACACTTACAAATAAAACTACCAAAATAAAAATCTAACCAAAAAATATTACTAACACATGGGTTGCCTTCCAAGAAGCGCTTGATTTAACATCGTGGCATGATGATGTTGCCCCACTTTGGCTAATCTGTGGTAGGGATTGGTACAGGACCATCCTTGATGTTCTACCAGTTTCCTTTCTCCAAAGGTTCCGAGGTAATTCTTCACCCTTTGGCCATTTACTTTGATAGTTCGAGTCCCATCCTCGGATTCTAATTCAATAGGGCCATAGGAGGACACACTCACAACTTTGAATGGGCCAGACCATTTGGATTGCGTTTGCTCGGAAAGAACTTCAATCTTGAGTTGAAGAGTTAGACCAAGTCACCGGATTTGAATTCCCACTTCATAATCTTCTTGTCATGAACAAGCTTCATTATTTCTTTATACATGGATGCATTCTCATAGGCATGGAAATGGAACTCTTCCATTTCGTTGAGTTGTGTCATCCTTTGATTAGCAGCTTCGGCCCAGTCAAGATTTAACTTTTCGAATGCCCATATAGCTTTTTGTTCAAGCTCCACTGGCAAGTGACAAGCCTTACCAAAGACCAACCGGTAAGGTGAGGTGCCAATGGGTGTCTCAAATGCCGTTCGATAAGCCCACAATGGATCATCTAGCTTCTTTGACCAGTTGGTCATGATTGGATTAACAACTTTTGCTAGAATGTTTTTGATCTCCAGATTGGAGACTTCAACTTGACCGCTTGACTGAGGATGATAAGGGGTGGCGACCTTGTGCTTAACTCCATATTTTTCGAGAAACCCGGCATAAGCTTTGTTGCAAAATTGAGAACCACCATCACTAAGGATGGTCCTTGGGGTTCCAAACCGAGTAAATATGCTCTTCTTCAAGAAGGCGGTTACACTCCTTGCCTCATTGTTTGGCAAGGCAATTGCCTCGATCCATTTGGAAACATAATCTACTGCCACCAAGATATATGTCGTGCCACAAGAGCTTAAGAAGGGAACCATGAAATCTATCCCCCACACATCAAAAATCACGACCTCCATCACAAACTTCATAGGCATCTCATGCCTTCTAGCAATTGACCCTTTCCTTTGACATTGATCACATGCCTTGACCATTTGGTTTGCATCTTGGTAGATCGATGGCCAATAATAGCAACATAAAAGCATTTTTGCCGCAGTACGGTTTCCACCGTGGTGACCCCCAACTAGGGAGTCATGACATGTTTTGAGAATTTGAGTCACCTCGTCTTCCAGAACACAACGCCGAATGATGTTATTGGGCGCAAATCCCAAATAAAAAATATTCCGCGCAAAAGTATTGCCTAAACTCCCGCAAGAACTTTTTCTTTTGATAATCTTCCAATCCGTCGGGGATGAGGTCACTAACCAAAAAGTTAGCGATGCCGGCATACCAAGGAGTGGAGATTCTAGATATTGCCAATAAGTATTCATCCGGGAAGGTATCATTAATTTCAAGATCTTCTTTTTGTCTCCCTGCCACTTCAAGCCTAGATAAGTGATCCGCAACTTGATTCTTTGTTTATTTCTGATCTTTGACTTCAAAGTCAAACTCTTGTACCAAAAGAACCCATCTGATCAATCTTGGTTTAGCATCCTTCTTCGCCATAAGGTGGCGGAGAGCAGCATGATCAGTGTAGACTATCACCTTGGATCCAAATAAATAGGCCCTGAATTTTTCAGAAGCATAAACAATGGCAAGCAGTTCTTGCTCAGTTGCAGTGTAATTCATTTGTGCGCCATTGAATGACTTACTTGCATAGTAGACAGGATGAAGAATCTTGTTATGACATTGACCAAGCACTGCTCCAATAGCCACACCATTGGCGTCGCACATGAGTTCAAATGGAAGAGACCAATCAGGAGTGACATAAATAGGTGCCTTGGTGAGTCTTGCTTTCAATTCATCAAAATCTTTGAGGCACTTCTCGTCGAACTCAAACTTAGCATCCTTTTCTAGGAGCTTGAACATAGGACTTGCAATTTTTGAGGAAGTCCATTATAAATCTCCGATACAAACCTGCATGCCCCAAAAAGCTCCGAACACCTTTGACCGAAGTGGGAGGAGAAAGCTTGGAAATTATCTTGATCTTCGCCCGATCAACCTCAATGGCTTTCTTGGAGATTTTGTGGCCAAGAACAACACCCTTGTCCACCATAAAGTGACATTTTTCCCAATTGAGCACCAGGTTTGTCTCCTCAAATCTTTTAAGCACTCGCCAAAGATTGTCAAGGAAATGCTCAAAGGAATCACCAACTACAGTGAAGTCGTCCATGAATACCTCTGAGAAATCCTCCACCATGCCTGAAAAGATTGACATCGTGCATCGTTAAAAAGTAGCGGGGGCATTGCATAGCCCAAATGGCATTGGCTAAAAGCAATGGTCCCATACGGACATGTGAATGTCGTCTTTTCTTGGTCCTCTAAGGATATGTTGATATGATTGTAGCCTGAGTAACCATACAAGAAGCAATAAAATGACCTTCCCGCTAGCCGATCAAGCATTTGATCAATAAAAGGCATAGGGAAATGGCCATTGCAAGTAGCACTATTGAGCTTCCGGTAGTCCGTGCAAACTCTCCACCCGGTCACCGTCCTCGTTGGGATGAGTTCATTTTTGTCATTTTGAATCACTGTCATGCCCCCTTTTTTTGGTACACATTGCACCGGACTCACCCAAGGACTATCGGCAATGGGGTAGACAACCCCGGCATCCAACCATTTTATGATTTCTTTCTTCACCACCTCTTGCATGGAAGGATTTAACCTCCTTTGGTGCTCCGTGCTAGATTTTCTCTCTTCCTCCAGTTGTATCTTGTGCTCCCAAATTCTGGCGGGAATCCCTCGGATATACGCTATAGTCCAACCAATGGCCTGTCTGTGCTCCCTCAAGGTATCCAATAAGTGTTCAACCTGCACATCATTCAACAAAGAAGAAACAATTACGGGTAAAGTTTAATTCAAGCCAATAAATTTATACCTTAAGTGCGGCGGAAGTGGCTTGAGCTCAAGTTGTGGCGGCTTGACAATTGAAGGCTTAGTGGGAGGAGTGACTCTATTCTCTAAGTCAAGAGAAAGCTTCTTTGGTGCATAATTGTAGGACCCAAGCCCTTCCAACGCATTCACCGATTCCACGGATCCTTCCATATCCTCACCATCAAAATTCACTAAAATAGCCGCCAATGTCTCACCATGGCATTCCTCTTCCATCTTCACCTCGACAGTATCATCTACCGCTTCAACAACATCAATGACTGTGATACTTGCTTGAAAGGTAACTTCTTCGTCATTAACTTGGAACTTAATCCCATTTCATTCCGAGTCCATGAGTGATCTCCCGGTATCAAGGTATGGTCTCGCCAAGATGATAGGGATCTCTTTATCAGCAGCACAATCGAGAATAATAAAATCGGTGGGGAGGAGAAACTTCCCCACTTTCACAAGCATATCATCAAGTATTCCCACCGGTCGCTTTATTGAACGGTCGGCCATTTGCAACCTCATAATTGTAGGCCTAGGCATTCCCAATCCCTCTTGCTTATAGATAGAAAGGGGCATTAAGTTGATGCTAGTCCCATTATCACAAAGGGCTCGTGCAAAGTCACACAATCTGATAGTGCATGGAATGGTGAAAGCTCCCCGGTCCTCTTTCTTTTGGACGGTGGTTGTTGCAATGATGGAACTAACCCGATGAATGAAATTCACCACTTCATTCTTGGTGGTTTTCTTTTTAGTGATCAAGTCCTTAAAGTACTTAGCAAAACCCGGCATCTCTTGAAATGCTTCCACAAATGAGATGTTCACTGATAGCTGCTTTAGGAAGTCATAGAACTACTTGAGTTTGATATCATCAACCTTTCTAGCTATTCTTTGAGGGAGAGGGAGGTCTAGGCATTGGTGCTAGAGGTTTTGGTGCCTCTATTACCTTTTCCTTAACCTCTTCATGGTTCACTTCTTGAGCTTTCACCTTCTTCGGGAGTCTTTCAACTTCAACAACATTTTTCACCTCAAGTTGTCCCTCGACTTCTTGTTCAGAATCTTCCACTTTGACCACTTATTAATTCTCTCCTTGAAGTAGTTTCCCACTTCGAGTTTTAATGGCCATACAATGAGAGGGTGGGCCACTCCCACTACCTTTTGGGTTTGCAATTGTATCACTTGGGAGGGTGCCTTTTTGCTTCGGATTTTGTTCTCTTGAGAAATCTCTCATTTGCATCTCCAACTTTTGAATAGATGCGGTGTGAGCACCCACAAGCTCGGTCATATTTTTCATTGAAGTGTCGGATATCTCTTGATTTTACAATACTCTTTCAAGCATGTTTTCCAACTTGGACTCACTTGAAGAAATCTCCTTCCAATGTGGAGAGTTAGATTATTTCCCCTTTAGTGGAACATAGGGGTTTGAACTCCGATTTGAAAAATTGTCGTTGTTGTTACTCCAATTTCCTTGATTTGAACTACCTTGGTCATTTTGCCATTGTTGGTTGCCTTGCCCTTATGGATTAGATCTTCATTGGTGTTGTTGTCCTGAACCTTGGTAGGGTTGTCTTTGATATCCTCCATGTGAATTGTTGACATAATTTGCTTCTTTGTATTAATCATTTGACATTGGTTGCACATCTTCCACAACATTCACCTTTTTTGTTTGGCTATTAGTGGAAATTTTTGTCAACACGTTGACATTGGTGGCAAGCCCGGCAATTACTTGATCTCTTTCTTGGTTCTCCTTAATCATGTTGGTCTAGAAAGGATTCTACCCGTGGTGTCTTCTGAGTGTCAAGCTTGGTTATGTTTGGCCATCGTGTCGAGGATTTGTGTGGCCGTTGCAAATGTTTTATCCATAAATGATCCATCCGCCGCATTTTTGTCTATGGATTGATTCATAGGATCCAATCCCATATAAAACTTCGCCAACAAAATAGTATCTGAAAAACCATGATTTGGTGACCTCACCAAATATTGCTTGAATCTTGCCCATGCCTCATGTAGGTGCTCTTTCGGTAATTGCTTGAAGAAGAAAATCTTATCCCAAAGCTCGGACTTCTTGCTTTGTTGGAACTATTTTTCTAGGAAAGCGAGGACAAGCTCGGCTCAACTGTGGATGGAATTAGGAGGTAGATTTTGAATACACTGTCTTGCCTCTCCGGCTAAAAAGTACTTGAACACCCTCAACCGTAGAGCATCATCCGAGACATGATTCTGCTTGTGCATTGCACACACACCCAAAAACTTTCTTAGATGTTGTGTCAAATCATCGTCGGTGGAATTTCAGAAGAATCCCTCTGCCTTTAGCATTAAGATTAGACTGTTTTCCACTTTGAAGATAGCTGCATCAACTCTAGGAGGGACGATGGTGTTTGTATCCTCAATATACTCCTCTATATCCGCAAACACATTCTCTTCTTTCGGCTCGCCCATGTTTACCTACTAACACCAAGAAAAGCAAGCAAAGTGTGATGGAATAGAAGAAGACGTAAAGTAAAGCACACACTAGTTAGTAATTACAAAACCGTACTCCCCGGCAACAGCGCCAAAATTTCATACATTCAAATTACACCTATATAAATGGTGTAAGGCGATCGATGTCAAATATAATAATCCAACTATGTTGGGGTCGAATCCCACAGGGAATAGGTGTGAAAAGGTTACTTGAGTAGTGTGAAACTTGACCTTAGCTGTAGTTCTATTCCGTTAGTTTAAAAAGAGTTTTGTAATGGTAATATGTCAAGAAAAGCTATTTTGTTAGGAGAATTTGTTAATTTGATTAAGAAACCAAGGTTGTGTCCCCATCAATGGGATGTAATGCTATTGGTGTTAATATGATATATTTCTAATGGAAGGTCCTTTGATATTCAAATGGTTCCTATATGACTACCCAATATTTTCCAATAATTAGGTAGTATTTCCTCTTTATGATTTTCCCAAATATAAAAGAGTTATAATTAAGAACAACCAATTTATGTCAAGTAGAACCCACATCCCTACGCGATTCTATTAAACAAGGTTTAAAGCCTTGAGTTCTTGCTATTCAATTCTACCAAACCCTAGCCCACTTTTCCAAGTAAAGATTGAGTGAAATGGCACTATTCAATGCTTGCAACCATCAACCATCAAAGAAGCATGAGAAATGAATAGAAATCAACCAACCATTATATATATATATTCAATGGTAAACACCCATTAATATTACACCCACTTAGGGCCACAACTTTAGTATTTAAACTTAGCTCTCATACTAGAATACAAGAACAAAGTAATAAATAAAGCCATAAAACTTACAAAGAGGACAATGTCTTGGATTCTCTCTCAAAAGCTTCCAAAATAATGGTGTATTCAATGCTCTAAGTGTAGCCTTTTTTTTCTGACATGATGGTCCATAAAAACCCTATTATCATTCTATTTATAATGGTCCAAAAGTCGTGGATGAAAAGTGGCAAAAATGACCGTGCAGATAAAGTCTACAATTGCATAATGGGTCGTGCATCTCTCTTTTTCACCGCATATATGATCATAGAGTTTTCCAGTTGTTCATCGCATTTTGATTGTGCGGTCCGCATGTTGGTTTCGTGGCCGTATATCGTACCGCAAAATCATCTTCACAGGGAACCCTTTTTGCATTTGTGATGATATGCTATAATTCCATATTTTAGTCACCTATTACACTCTAATTCATTGCACTTTACTTGTTTAGAGTGTTAATTGTTAGTGTTTTGAACTTATTTTGTGTTTTATTCCTTGTAGGAGTGATTCCGAGCTATGTTGATGTTGTGGAATGAATTTGAGTGATTTGGATCTTCGAAGTCTGAGTAAAAGCGAAAAGTTGATTTCCTCTGGGCCCGATCCTACTTGGTGTAAATACATGGAAAAACGTTATTTTCTTGACTTTTGATACATATTCGACCTAAGGAAGCTAAGGAGGATTTGGAAGAACACGAGCACAAGGATTTCATCATTCCTTCCTCAATCAAGACACGAGTTTGGATTGAATTTATGTTTTCCTATATTTTAATTTTATTTGTAATGAAATGGTCCATATCCATGGAGTAGTTCCCTTTAGGATTTGATGGATTTGGTGTATTGATTATTGATTATGGATTATAAATATAGTTTTAGGTATTGACTCATTTTGGATGATTTAATTGTTGCATCTATATTCATTTGCTCATGTAATTGAAAGAGGCATAACTTGTGATATCTTTGCATTATATTTTTGGTTGAGTTCATTAATTCTTCGTAGTAATCGAATGAGGCTAGTTGAATCATTAATTAAACCTAGTTAGGAGAATAATTGAAACAGGTTTTACTAAAGACCAATCCACTACGCATTCGTGCATATCTTCACGTGCTTAAATTGGTTCATCTTGTGAGGTCAAGATTTAATCGAGAGAGGAGTTTTAATTAAACGTTTCAGCTAATAAGTGAATTCGAGTCACTTGGACATTAGAAGTGAATTATCTAGACTTAGATCCCAAACAATTATCTTGCACCTATTCTAAACCCCTATTTTCTCCCACTGATAACTTCCTTGCTTATCTTTGTTTCAATTGTCATTAATCAAAAGCTTTAGATGCTTAGTTAATTTAAGTCAGAAATCATATAAATCTCAAGTGTTGATCATCTTGGATAGCATTCAAGCTAGAAACTATGAGAATACTGTTTAAATCAAATCCCTGTGGATACGATATTACACTATACTATATTTGATTAGCGAGCAGAATTTAAGTGTATGTTTTGCGCTCGTCAAATTTTGGCATCGTTGCCGGGGATTGGCTATAAATAGTGTTTGAAGTAGTTTGTGGTGCTAATTCAGGAATTTTTTTTTTCTTTTTACTTCTAGTGTCTCTTTTTACGTTTGGTGTTCTTTGATTGTGCGCAGGTTACAGGTTCAGATTGGTGCATGACTAGAACTTCTACGAAGGAAGTGCTACCATACGAGCCAGAAATTGAAAAACTAATGCGACAGCTGAGGATGAAAAGTGATCTCACCGAGAAATCAGAAAAGGTTGGGCAATCTTCAACAAAAGATATGGTTGGGATCAGTGATGATAATGTGGATTTGGCTGCGAGAAAAGTTGCAGAGCAAAAAGACAAGCTGCACGGGATGCTGAGCAAGAAACTATTGAGATGCACAGATTATCTATAAAGAAGAGAGGGGTTGAACAAGTGCTCAAAATCAACACTTTGCTGCAGACCGGTTTGGAAATATAGCTCCTAGGCCTGGGAGACCACTTGGTGATTTTGCTAGACCAGTTTACAATCAACGTTTATCAAGTGTTAGAGCACCCTCAATTGCAGCAAACAATTTTAAAGACACATCTAATGGACTTCGAGGCATTATGAGCATCTTTCAATACAATTGTGTGTCACAAGATGCAGCGTATTTAAGGGCATTCCCCTTTTCTTTTAAAGATGATGCAAAGCAGTGGCTTCGAATCTTGCCCAAGGGATCAATTAGAACTTGGGAGGAGAGTACCAGAAAGATTCTAATACTGTTTTTGAAGCGTGGGAGAGGTTTAAGGAGTTTTTTTGAAAGTGTCAGCATAGCGGAATTCAACTCTGAATGCAACTCTAGGACTTTTGGTATGGATTGACACCGACCTCACGTTGAACTTTGAGCAATGTAGCTGGAGGCCCTTTGATGAAGAAAACTCTAGAGGAGATAGTTACAATTCTTGATGAGTGCTAAAAGAAGAAGATCGACTGGTCTTCACCAAGTTGATGCAAACACATCTGTGTTGGTTTAACTTGATGCTATGGCCAAAGAGATAAGGAAGCTAACCTTAGCCTCGATACAATGTGAGCCTCACGCAGATTGTGATATATGGAAGAGAACACCCTATTCATGAGTGTCAAGCCTCAGTTGAGGAAGTAAATGCTGTGGGAAACTGCAATTTAAATGCAATGGGTCAGAGGCACCCCGGTTTTTCATGGAGTTCACCTAGGGGCACCGCGAATGAATGGGAACAAAATAACTCTAAACCCTAGGGACAAGGAGCTCCAGCTTACCAAGATCAGCAGAGGCAGCAATTTCAGCCTCAACAGCCCATTCAACCTGGTCTAGATGATCTAATGAAGGCCTTCATTATCAAGACAGCTGAGAGGCTGGACGCCCATGGAGCAGCTATCAAAGAGTTAGGCACATCTTTTCGAAACTTGGAGAGTCAAGTGGAACATATTGCAACAATATTATCTGAGAAGGCTCCAGGAACTCTCCCTATTGATACTGAGAGAAATGCCAAAGAAACAGTGAATGCTGTAACTCTGAGAAGTGGGCAAGTATTGAAAGATCCACCCCGATCCAAAAAGATGTGAAACTTGAAAAAGAAAGTGGGGAGCAGTTGAAGAATAATGTTGATAGAAAGAATAAGTACCAGATGAAAGCTGAGAAAAATAAGAAGGGAGAAACTTCGAGAAGGGAGGAACCTGAGGAGAGCCAGCATATGCCTGCTCTACCTTTTCCTCAAAAGCAAAGTAGAGAAAAGTTGGACAAGTAGTTTGGGAGATTTCTGGATATGCTGAAACAGGTTCATGTAAATTTTCCATTCACATAAATGCTCTCATAAATGCTTGCCTATGCCTAATTTTTGAAGGAGATCCTTACAAAGAAGAGGAAGATAGAAGAGACCTCGGTGGTGAAGCTCACAAAGCATTGTAGCGCGATATTGCAAAACAAGCTCCCACAAAAGTGTGGAGATCTAGGGTGTTTTACTATACCTTTCTCATTAGGAGCTATAAATTTTGATAAGTCTTTATGTGATACTGGTGCCTCAATTAACTTAATGCCTCTATCTATTTACAGAAAAATGGAGAAGGAGAGTGTAGAGATAAGGTCGGTGCCAATAACTTTGCTACTGGCAAACCAAACGACTCTGATACCCGAGGGGATAGTGGAACATGTATTAGTTCGGGTGGATAAGTTTGTATTTCCTGTATGCTTTATAGTGGTGAATAGAGAGGAGAACAAGGAGGTCCCCCTCATCCTAGGACGACTATTCTTAGCAACAGGTAGAGTTGTATTGGATACACATGAGAGAAAACTCATGCTTAGAGTAGGTGAGGAAACTGTAACATTTAAGATGGATGTAGAAAAGGGGATGCAAAAAAAAAAACCTTCTGCAAGTGTTGAGTGGAAGGTGAAGGGCTCAAAAGAGAATGCGACACTTAGTGAGAAAGATAAGTGTGGGGTGTACCCTATGAAGGTTGAGATGAAGTTGTCTGCATGGATGTGTGCATTAGTTCAGGCGCGAGGAATGGAGCCCGACTTCGACTCAGACCCCGACTAGATATTCAAGAGAAATTTCCTTTACCTTATGCTTACTAATTGTGTGTCATGGGGACATGCCACAAGTTAAAGTGTTGAGTGGTGGATATGATATATATGTATGTATATTAGTTTTAGTTTTTTCTGTTGGTTAGTTTTACTAGTTAGAGATAGAGAATTATTGGAAAAAACATAAAAATTTTAAACAAATTTTAAAATTTTTTATTTTTCCCTCGATAGACATCATCGACAGGTTTCTTGAGGGATTAAAGTCAGAAGGAAAAAGACAAAAAGATTTTTTGTTGCGGGTAGTGTAATAATTTCCCCTTGGTTTTTTTTTTATGCCACGGTTCTTTTTCAAGGGTTTTGTTTGAACCAGTTGTAGTTAGTTTTTATAAGTGCTTGAGTTCTGACGCTTAGGCTCAGGTTTGACTTTTGTATAAGTGCCTTAAATTCTATGATCCTAGCTTCGCTTAACTACTTTGACTGAGTGTCTTGATAGTCCAAACTTGAGTGAGTTAGGTGTCATGTGGGTGTGAGGTTTTGTGTATTCTGTACATTGCATTTGATGTCTAGAACTTTGCCTGTGTGTTTGCAAAGCAAAATAGTGCTTGTATTAAGTTTTGGAAGGGATATGGGCATTTATTTATTGAGCCAGATATATGCTTTTGCCCACCTAATTGTTATGTAGTTAACCCTTTTGAGCATGTAATCCTATTTCTTTGGAAACCACATTACAAGCCCTAACCATTTGTTTGAATTGACCATCTATTTGGACTTTATACCTCTCGTGAGCACTTGAATTTGTTATGAACTTTGTAAAAGTGAAGTGCAGGGTTGGGCTTTTGTGTGGAACTATTGAACTAAGGAGAAAGGTGCAATGTTTTGAAAAAGTAAGGGCCACTTGAATTGAAAAAGAAAGGAAAAAAATTAAGTGTATGATTGTGGAAATAATATTCCTTGATAGTGGTAAGTTGATGTGATTTTGCATAAAGAAGTAGGGAGTTAATGGATATTGATGTGAAGGTGGATTTTTGGTTTCACATAACTGTGGGGTTTTGAACAATGAAATGTATGTTTTAATGTGCTTAGGGAGGTGTAGTCACTCTTATATCCAAATGTATCCTATCCATCCCCAGCCTACATTACAACCAATTAAAGTTACAACCAATTAAAATCCTATTTGATCAGTGACTGAATGAGCTCAATTAGTGGAGTAATACACTACGGGCAAGCCTATGGTATGTCCTTTGTGGCATATAGATGTTGTTCTGAGAATGAGTGAATTCTTTTTATCTGGAGTTCCTAAATGTTCTTAAATTTTATGAGTTAGAAGAGTTGTTTAAAAAAGGTCGTGTCTTTATTAAGTGTAGTTTGATTTCTCAAGGACGAGCAATAGTTTATGTGTGGCGTGTTGATGGTAGGCTATAATTGTGTATATTAGTCACTTATTGCACTCTAATTCACTCCACTTTACTTGTTTTGAGCTTTAATTGGTAGTGTTTTGCACTTATTGTGCGTTTTATGCCTTGTATAAGTGATTCTGATCTATGTAGATGTTATTGAATGAATTCGAGTGATTTGGAGCTTCGAAGTCTGAGTAAAATCCCAAAGGATTAAGCCAGGATCGTGTTTGGGGGCCGAGGACCAAGTCTGGACGTCAAAAATCGAAGTTGGGTCTGTACGCTGAGAATTCCACACTGCCGCGGCGCGTGGGGTGGCGGTGCAATTCTTTGCTGCCTGTCAGAACTAGCTCTCTGGATTTCCTTACTAATGCCCTGAGTGGCGCGTCACCCCATGCGGCGTGCCTGTGTATTTTTTATAGAGTAATTTTCCTATTTCGGTTAGGAGAAGGTGATTTCATCTTGGCCCGACCCTACTTGGTATAAATACATGGAAAAATGTTATTTTCTGGACATTCGACACATATTCAACCTAAGGCGGCTAAGGAGGAATTGGAAGAATACGAGCACAAGGATTTTATCATTCCCTCCTCACTCAAGAATCGAGTTTGGATTGAATTTATGTTTTCCTATAATTTTTATTTTATTTGTGATGAATTGCTCCACATCTTTGGGGTAGTTCCCTTTAGGGTTTGATGGATTTGGTGTATTGATGATTATTTGTAGATTATAACTCTAGTTTTATGAATTGAATTGTTTTGGATGGTTTAATTGTTGCATCTATATTCACTTGTTCATATAATCGAGAGTGGCATAACTTGTGATATCTTTGCATTATATTGTTGGTTGAGTTTGTTAATTCTTCTTAGTGATCAAAAGAAGCTAGTTGAATCATTGGTTAAACCTAGTTATGATAATAACTGAAAGAGGTTTTCCTAAAGACCAATCCACTACGCATTCTTGCATGTCTTCACGTGCTTAAATTGGTTCATCTTGTGAGGTTAAGACTTAATAAAGAGAGCAGTTTTTTTTTAACGCTTGAATTAATGATTAAGTGAATTCGAGAGACTCACTTGAACATTAGAAGTGAATTATCTAGACTTAGATCCCAAACAATTACCTTGCACCTATCCTACCAACCCCTATTTTCTCCCACTGATAACTTCCTTGCTTATCTTTGTTTCGATTGTCATTAGTCAATAGCATTAGACTCTTAGTTAATTTTAGTTAGAGATCATATAAATCTCAATTGTTGATAATCTTGGATAGCAATCAAGCTAGAAACTACGAGAATAAAATATATATCCAATCCCTGTGGATACGATATTATACTATACTATATTTGACTAGCGAGCAAAATTTAAGTGTGTGTTTTGTGCTCGTCAAATTTTAGCGTCGTTGCCGGTGAGTGGTAATAAACAGTATTTGAAGTAGTTTGTCGTGTTAATGAAGGAATTTTTTTTCTTTTTACTTTTAGTTTCTCTTTTTACGTTTGGTGTTCTTTGACTGTTGGCAGGTTATAGGTTCAGCATGGTGCCTGACTAGAACTTCTACGAAGGAAGTGCTACCGTACGAGCCAGAAATTGAAAAACAACTGTAACAGCCGAGGAAGGAAAGAGATATCAGCGAAACATCAGAAAAGGTTGGGCAATCCTTAGCCAAATATATGCCTGGAATCGGTGATGATAATGTAGATTTGGCTGCGAGAGAAGCAGCCCAACAAAGAGAACAAAGCTGCACGGGATGCTAAAGAAGCAGCTATTAGAGATGCAGATTATCTACAAAGAAGAGAGGGGTCAAAGAATTGCTCAAAATCAACACTTGGCTGCAGACCTGTTCGGAAATATAGCTCCTGGGCCTGGGAGACAACATAGTGATTTTCCTAGACCGATCTACAATCAAGGTTTATCAAGTGTTAGACCACCCCTAATTGTAGGAAACAATTTTGATTGAAGCAAGGGTTGCTTCAAACTCTTCAGAATTGTTGTGTCCTCAGAGGGAAGCCAAATTAAGATCCAAACACACATCTAATGGACTTTGAGTAGATTATGAACACCTTCAATACAATAGTGTGTCACAAGATGCAGTGTATTTAAGGGCATTCCCCTTTTCTCTTGAAGATGATACAAAACAGTGGCTTCAAAGCTTTCCCACGGGATCAATTATAACTTTGGAGGAGATGACCAAAAAATTCCTTGCAAAGATCTCTCCTCAGCAAAGATGGGCAAGTTTAGAAGAGAAATCCATAACTTCTGCTAGAAAGATACTGAAACTGTTTTTGAAGCATGGGAGAGGTTTAAGGAGATTATTCGAAAGTGGCAACGTAGCAGAATTGAACTTTGGATGCAACTCCAGGACTTTTGGGATGGATTGGCACCGACCTCACGTAGAACATTGAGCAATGCAGTTGGAGGCCCTTTGATGAAAAAGACTCCAGAGGAGATAATTACAAGTCTTGATGAGTTATCTGAAGATGCTAATAAGTGGCCCTCTGAGAGTGATGAAAGAAGAAGATCGACTGGTGTTCACCAGGTTGATGCTAACACATCTGTGTAGGTACAGCTTGTTGCTATGCCTAAAGAGATGAGGAAGCTGACCTTAGCCTCGATACAAAGTGAGCCTCACGCAGCTTGTGATATAAGTGGAAGAGGACACCCTACTCATGAGTGTCAAGCCTCAATTGAGAAAGTAAATGCTATGGGAAACTACAATTTCAATGCAATAGGTCAGAGGCACCCCGATTTTTCATGGAGTTCACCTTGGGGTACCGCGAATGAATGGGAACAAAATAACTCTAGAACCTAGGGACAAGGAGCTCCTGCTTACCAAAATCAGCAGAGGCAGCAATTTCAGCCTCAAAAGCCCATTCAGCCTCGTCTAGATGATCTAATGAAGGCCTTCATTATCGAGACAGCTGAGAGGCTGGACGCCCATGAAGCAGCTATCAAAGAGTTGGGCACATCTTTTCGAAACTTGGAGAGTCAAGTGGAACATATTACAACAATATTATCTGAGAGGGCTCCAGGAACTCTCCCTGCTAATACTGAGAGAAATGCCAAAGAAAAAGTGAATGCTGTAACTCTGAGAAGTGGGCAAGTATTGAAAGATCCACCTCGATCCAAAAAGATGTGAAACTTGAAAAAGAAAGTGGGAAGCAGCTGAAGAATAATGTTGATAGAAAGAAGAAGGACCAGATGAAAGCTGAGAAAAATAAGAAGGGAGAAACTTCGAGGAGGGAGGAACTTGAGGAGAGCCAGCATATGCCTGCTCTACCTTTTCCTCAAAATCAAAGTAGAGAAAAGTTGGACAAGTAGTTTGGAAGATTTCTTGATATGCTGAAACAGGTACACATAAATTTTCCATTCACAGAAGTGCTCTCACAAATGCCTGCCTATGACAAATTTTTGAAGGAGATCCTTACAAAGAAGAGGAAGATAGAAGAGACCTCGGTGGTGAAGCTCACAAAGCATTGCGCGATATTGCAAAACAAGCTCCCATAAAAGTGTGGAGATCTAGAGTGTTTTACTATACCTTGCTCATTAGGAACTATAAATTTTGATAAGTCTTTATGTGATACTGGTGCCTCAATTAACTTAATGCCTCTATCTATTTGCAGAAAACTAGAGAAGGAGAGTGTAGAGATAAGGTCGGTGCCAATATCTTTGCAACTGGCAAACCTAACGACTCTGATACCCGAGGGGATAGTGGAACATGTATTAGTTTGGGTGGATAAGTTTGTATTTCCTGTATACTTTATAGTGGTGAATAGAGAGGAGAACAAGGAGGTCCCCCTCATCCTAGGACGACTATTCTTAGCAACAGGTAGAATTATATTAGATACACATGAGAGAAAACTCATGCTTAGAGTAGGTGAGAAAACTGTAACATTTAAGATGGATGTAGAAAAGGGGATGCAAAAAAAAAAAAAACCTTCTGCAAGTGTTGAGTGGAAGGTGAAGGGCTCAAAAGAGAAGGCGGCACTTAGTGAGAAAGATAAGTGCACCCCCAAGAAGGCTGAGAAGAAGCAGTCCACATGGATGTGTGCATTAGTTCGGGTGTGAGGAATGGAGCCGAACTTTGACTCAGACCCCGACTAGATATTCAAGGAAGTTTCCTTTACCTTATGCTTACTAATTGTGTGTCATGGGGACGTGCCACAACTTAAAATGTGGGCTGGGGGATATGTTGTATGTATGTATGTATGTTAGTTTAAGTTTTTTTGTTTTGTTTTGTTAGTTTGAGTAGTTAGAGATAGCAATTAATTGAAAAAAACATAAAAATTTAAAATAAAATTTAAAACTTTTGATTTTTCCCGACGATGGATATCATCGACATGTTTCTTGAGGGATTAAAGTCGGAAGGATAAAGGCAAAAAGACTTTGTTTTATTGGTAGTGTAATAATTTCTCCTTGGTTTTTCTTTGTGCCGCGGTTCTTTTCCAAAGGTTTGTTTGAACCGAGTGTAGTTAGTTTTTATTTTTGTTAGGAGTAAGAAACCTTGTGCTACGGTTTGAATGGAAGGCAATATCTCTTAACTTTATTATACCTTGAGAACAGTAAGTGCTTCAGTTGTGACGTTTAGGCTCAGTTATTGACTCTTGTATATGTACCTTAAATTGTAAAATCTTAACATTGTTTAACTACTTTGACTAGAGTGTCTTGATAGTCAAATCTTGAGTGAGTTATGTGCCATGTGGGTGTGAGGTTTGTGTATTATGTGCATTGCATTTGATGTCTAGAACTTTCCCTGTGTGTTTACAAAGCAAAATAGTAGTGGTATTCATTCTTGGAAGGTATATAGGCGTTTCTTTGTAGAACCAGATATATGTTTTTGCCCACCTAATTGTTATCTATCGTATTTAACCCCTTTGAGCCTGTAATCCTGTTTTTTTGGCAACCACATTACAAGCCCTAACCATTTGTTTGAACTGACCATCTATTTGAACCTTGTACTTCTCATGAGCACTTGAATTTGTTATGAACTTTATAAAAATGAAGTGCGGGGTGGTTGGTTTGGCTTTTGAGTGGAACTATTGTGCTAAGAAGAAAGTAGCAATGTTTTGAAATAGTATGTGCCACTTGAATTGAAAAAGAAAGGAAAAATATTAAGTGTATGATTGTGGAATAAATATTCCTTGATAGTGTTAACTTGATGTACTTAAAGAAGTAGAGATTTAATATGTATTGATGTGAAGGTGGAGTTTTGGTTTGACAAAAGTGTGGGGTTTAGAACAATGAAATATATGTATTAAAGTGCTTAGGGAGGTGTAGTCACTCTTATATCCAAATGTATCCTACCCATCCTGCGGCCTACATTACATCCAATTAAAGTCCTACTTAATCCTTGACTGAATAAGCTCAATTTGTAGAGTATTACACTGCAGCCAAGCCTATGGTATGTCATTTGTGGCATATGGATGTTGTTCTAAGAGTGAGCGAATTCTTTCTATCTTGAGTTCCTAAATGTTCTTAAATTTTATGGTGTACGGAACTACTCTCTATTGTTGTGTGAGGGAAATTAAATTGTGAAGGAAAGGTAATGCTTGACCTCTGTGTTAGAGTAAGTGAGCGGGTTGTGAAAAGTGTGTGATGCTTTTGAGTCAAATTTTAAGGCTAGGATGTTATGGTATTGTACTTAATCTGTTTTAAATATTCTTGGTGTGATGAGTTAGTACAGTTGTCCCAAAAGGTCGTGTCTTTATAAAGTGTATTTGATTGCTCGAGGATGAGCAATGGTTTAACTGTGGGGTGTTGATGGTAGGCTATAATTGCATATTTTAGTCACTTATTACACTCTAATTCACTATACTTTACTTGTTTTGAGCTTTAATTGGTAGTGTTTTGCACTTATTTTGTGTTTTGTGCCTTGTAGGTGTGATTTCAAGCTGTGGATGCTGTGGAATGGAGCGATTTGGAGCTTCGATGTATGAGCAAAGCCCAAAGGATTAAGCCGGGATCATGTTCGGGGGTCGAGGACCAAGTCTGAACATCAAATATCAAAGTTGGGTCCGTACTCTTATAATTCCTCACTGCCGCGGCGCATGGGACGCCGCGCTTGTGCAATTCTCTACTGCCTGTCAGAACTAGCTCTCTAGATTTCCCCACTAATGCCCCGCATGGCGCATCGCCCCATATGGAGTGCCGATGTATTTTTTACAGAGCAATTTTCTTATTTCAGCTAGTAGAAGGTAATTTCGTCTAGGGCCCGACCCTACTTGGTATAAATACATGGAAAATGTTCTTTTTTGGACTTTTGACACACATTCGACCTAAGGAGGCTAAGGAGGAGTTGAAAGAACACGAGCCCAAGGATTTCATCAATCCTTCCTCACTCAAGACACGAGTTTGGGTTGAATTTATTTTTTCCTATACTTTAATTTTATTTGTGATGAATTGCTCCAAATCTATAGAGTAACTCCCTTTAGGGTTTGATGGATTTGGTGTATTGATGATTGTTTGTGGATTATAACTCTACTTTTATGTATTGAATCATTTTGGATGATTTAATTGTTGCATCTATATTCACTTGTTCATGTAATCGAGAGAGGCATAACTTGTGATATCTTTGCATTATATTATTGGTTGAGTTCATTAATTCTTCTTAGTAATCGAAAGAGGCTAGTTAAATCGTTGATTAAACCTTGTTAGGAGAACAATTGAAAGAGGTTTTCCTAAAGACCAATCCATTACACATTCTTACATATCTTCACGTGCTTAAATTGGTTCATCTTGTGAGGTTAAGACTTAATCAAGAGAGGAGCTTTAACCGGTCGGGTTGTTACATTCTCCCTCTCCTAAAATAATTTTACGTCCTCGAACGTGCATAGTGACATGCCTAATGTGCCAGAAAGCGAGGATAACGACACAACATGTCTTGCTCGGTCTCCCAGTTTACCTCCTCGACCGGTTGACCCCTATATTGAACCTTCACTGAATCAATCTTCTTTGACCTCAACTTCCAGATCTGCCCATCCAAAATAACCACCGGCTCCTCATCATAAGTTAAATCCTTGTCCAATTAGACAGGGCCAAAATCTAAAACAAGTGACGGATCACCATAATACTTTGGGAGCATGAAAACCTGGAACACCGGGTGAACTCCCGATAAGTTGGTCGGTAATGCAAGTCTATAGGCCACCTCACCCACTCTTTCAAGGATCTCAAAAGGTCCAATATTGTAAGGCCCCATAAAATTTCACCTAAAACTCGGGATTTCGTGTGGCCCATTATGCGTTTTCTGCGATCACAGAACTGATATACGGACCAGACAAATGCTGTAGACTGAAGCAGAAACTTGGGCAAATTTTTGGACCATTATGCGGTCAATTATGCGGCCGCATAATCATTTCGCAGGCCGCACTACCCATCGCAGATCCAACATAAAATTTTACGGAGGAAAGTTCTATGGCGCATTATGCGACCTGCAGACCGCAGACCGGTTGCAGAGTGAAGCAGAAATGCCAAATTCCGGAGGGCCATTATGCGGTCCATTTTGCGGACCGCAGAAGTGTTATGCGGTCGCATATACGACCTCATATCTGTATCGCGGCTTCATTTTTCTAATTTTTTTACCCGACCCCATTTTGATATATTGAAGTAAAGGGCCATTTTTGAAGCAAAAATATGATATTTCTAGAGAGAGGGAGTACCATAGAGTGATAGGGGAAGTCCCTAAGCTTATTGGTCATCAACTCTTGCTCAAAGATGAATAATTCACAAGAAACATTCACTAGGTCTTCATCTTAGAGGTAAGATTCCACTCCCTAACCCTCAACTTCGTGATTTTACTGAAAATAGGTAATGAGAAAAGCAATTATTGGGTGTGGAAGTTGTCCATTATGCATGCATGTACTGTCAAGGGTTGGGGGAAGAACGTTGAGCTAAAATGGATAGACTTCAGGTGGTGGAATGAAGGAATCCTTCATATGAGGACCTTGAAATCGTAATACCCACCTAGTGTTTGATAAAATGCAAAAATGAGTTGGATCCATGGACTCCTTCCTAATTTGTGTTTAATTTTTCTATATGTCTAAACATATCGAAATTGCTAGGATTTTCGGAGCTGTGTAGTGAATTAAGGAAAGCTCAAAGTGAGGTATGTTGGCTAAACTCCTCCTTTAGAATTGAATCCCACAATGGGCCTGTAAGTACCGAGTTGCTCATTATAAATTGATTATTCCAAATAAGCCATGTGTCAAAAGATATATGTGTTTAATATGTATTCCGAATGTTCCTGTTATGTTGTGTTACTAATGAGAATGTGTTCAAAGTATGGGTTGGATGTCTAAATGCTATAACATCAAGTCGTGATTCTAGCGAAAGCTATAATACCAAATTGTGTGAGAAATCTCAATGTGCTTACTACTCTTACTAGTTCACATGTGTACTCAAGTCTTGAATAGAAATGCTTTGTTATTAATGATCCGTGATGATGTTTGAAATTGAAATACATGAGCAGAGCCTGAAATAAGAAATACGACCAACGTGCCAAGAATGATATTACATTTGGGGCCACTAGTGCCAATGAAACTAAGAAACGTGTAAATGATGTTTAAATGAATTTTGAATCCTTTTAATAACAAACACTTTAGGAGTATCATTAGTCACCGAGGAAGGGTAGGTTGAGATAGCCTAACCCCAAAACTAACATGCCGGTGTAGGAATAGGTTGTAATTATTCTCCTCATTTGGGACGAGATTGATGCGATGAAATATTCCCCTTTAATGGGATGAGGTGATTGCTAGAAAAGGGTGATGTCAATCCATACGACAATGTGGTGAGACGGCCTAGGCGGTCGGGTCGTGATCGGACGCATGCCGCACACATGGTGGTGATTGTGCTGAAAATTGTGATCGAGATAATGTTTGAAACTGTGATAGTGATTGTGATTATGGTTGATGTCTTCATGTAAGACAGCCCAGCCGATCGGGTCGTGATCGGACTCCATGCTAAAATCACGCTGGTATATCGGTGCTAAGATATCCTAACCTAAAATAATGGAAATTTACATGACACTTCTCTTCCTCCTAATTTGATGATCTAGTATTGTCTGAGGCTTCCATTGATTTATGACTTTCCTTCCTTGTGTTATAATTCATTCTAACGAGATGGTGTTTAGTCTTACATACTAGTACTATTCCATATATGCTAACGTTCCTTTTTATCGGGGGCGCTGCATCTTTAATGGAAGCAGTTGGTTCCACAGCAGGTGGCATAGATCATTGGTAGTAGTACACCCTCTTCTCAGCAGATTTGGTGAGCCCCACTTCATTCGAGGTCATGTATCTTTTGTCCTACGTGTATTATGTTATGAGGTATAGTGGGGTCCTTGTTGCCGGTGTTATCATATTATTTTGTATCCATATAGGCGCAGTAGACACTGTGTGGGTTGTATATGGGTGTTGGGAAAGTCAAACTAGCCTTGTTGTATTTGAATCACTTGTTGCACTTTAACTATGGTTGTGTATGTATTTTGAGGCTATAAAAATGAAGTGACTCATTGTGATGGAATAGGCATTGTTCATGAAATCCACTCAATGTTTAATTAGTTGTATAAATGTATCTTCTCTTTATTAATGGGCGAGTTGGGTAGAAGGTATTGTACAGGCTTGCTCGGCCGGGGTATCTCGACTGAGTACCGGTCGCTCTCCCCGTGGTCGGGGCGTGACAAACTTAGTATAAGAGCCTAAGGTTTTAAATTATCCTAGGATGTCTCGGAGCCGTGTGTAGTAGAGTCCTTCTTACCGGTGTGTTGTCGACCATATCTATGATTTGGAGGCTACTTGGGCATTTTGGAATAACACCCTTTTTTGATATTCTAGAATCGTGCGATAAAGCGGATTGTAAGATTGTTCCTCCTCTAACTCGTGCATTGCTATAATTTTCAGTACATGGTACCTAGGAAGAAAGCAAGAACTGGCCAAGGAGCCAATGCTGCCCCAGGAATGGCAGTTGATTATTTACTTGATGATGTAGGTGAGCACCTTAGGGGTGAGAATAATCCCCCGACTACTACACTGCTTGATTCCACTACACCTGATCAGATTGCGCCAGTTCCTGCACCTACTGAGGGTGCAATGATCCCTCCAACTGATATTCCTGTTCCACCTCCAGCCCCAGCTTCTGGTCCTGGTGTTTCTAAGGGGGATCTTAGGGGAGCCATACAGATGTTGGCTCAAATAGTGGCTTCTCAGGTCCAGAGATCTAATGCTACACTTACTTCTTCCAGTCAGCCAAGGGAATCTGCTAGTTCCAGGGTGAACAAGTTTCTTTACTTAGATCCTCCAGTGTTCATGGGTACTAATCCCAGGGAGGACCCCTAGGACTTCATTGACGAGATGCACAACACTCTTCGAGTTATGTGTGCTACTGAGACGGAAGCAGTGGAGTTGGCATCCTACCACCTGAAAGAGGTGGCATATTCTTGGTTGGAATTGTGGGAGGAGTCCCGTGAGGAGGGGAGCCCTCCGACGAGGTGGAATGAGTTCACTGATGCTTTCATTGATCATTTCTTGCCAGCGAGACTAAGGCAGCCCGTGCCGCTGAGTTTGAGAGTTTAAGGCAAGGTAGCCTGACTGTGTGGGAGTACCATATGAGATTCGTCCGCTGTGTACATGCTGGCAGCTGTGGAGGCGAGAGTACGCGGGTTTGTGCAGGGCCTTAGCCCCTTGGTTATCAATTTGGCCGCTACAACTGCCTTGAATTATGATATAAACTATGGGAAGATGGTGGCGTTTGCTCAAGCTACAGAGAACCGTAAGTTAAAGAATAGAATGGAGCAAGAGGGTAGCAGCAAGGCCTGGTCGTGGGCAACTTTGCTGATTCATTTGGTGGTGGTGGTGGTAGCTCAGCATTCAAGGGAGGGTCATTAGGGCCATCCCAGTCTTTTGCTCAGTCTTTAGTCAGTGCATCGCCATCAGGGCCCAGTCAGCAGTAGTGGAGCCGTTTTAGGCCCAGTTAGGGCAACAAGAGATCCTACCAGCAGGGTCGGCCTAGAGGGAGATTCCAGCAGCATCGGAGGCCCCCATGTCCTAGGTGCGGGAAGGTTCACTTAGGAGTCTGCTACATGGACCTACCCATATGCTATGGATGCGGCTTGAGGGGTCACATTCATAGGGATTGCTGTTCGTCCTGCTAGGGTGTGGGCAGGGGTACGGCACAACCAGCTAGTTCTGCAGCTACTACATCCGCAACAACTCCTCCAGCTCGAGGCACTCCAGCACTCGCAAGGCGTGGTGCAGCTAGGGGTGGTACACAAATTTTGTGAGAACCTAGTCGTTTATATGCTATAAAGGGTCGCCAGAGTTCAGAGGCTTCTCCAGATTTTGTTACAGGTATATTGACTGTCCAATCCCATGATATATATGCTCTTATTGATCTCAGTTCCACTTTGTCCTTGTGTCAGCACCAGTTATATGTGAAGTTTTCGAAATGTGAATTTTTGGCTTGAATCTGTCACGTTCTTGGGTCATGTTGTCTGTAGAGAAGGAATTAAGGTGATCCTCAGAAGATTGCAGCTGTGAAAAACTGGCCTAGACCTACAACTCCAATAGAGATTCGTAGTTTCTTAGGCTTAGCGGGGTATTACAGGAATTTTGTGGAGGGATTCTCTACTCTTGCCTCTCTGTTGTCTAAATTGATGCAGAAGGCGGTTAAGTTCAAATGGTCAGATGCTTGTGAAAGGAGCTTCCATGTGTTGAAATCAAGATTGACTATAGCACCGGTGTTGACTCTACTATAGGGTGCAGATGGGTTTGTGGTATATCGTGATGCTTAAGGAATCGGACTTCGGTGTGTATTAATGCAACATGGCAAGGTGATAACTTATGTTTCTGGGCAACTCAAGAATCATGAAAAGAACTATCCAACACATGACTAAGAGCTTGCAGCGATGGTACTTGCATTGAAGATTTGGCGTCATTATTTGTATGGGGTCCATGTGGATATATTCACAGACTATAAGAGTCTTCAATATATTTTCAAACAAACGGAATTGAATTTGCGGCAAAGAAGAAGGCTTGAGTTACTCAAGGATTAAGACATATATATTTTGTATCATCCAGGGAAGGCTAATGTGGTGGTGGATGCTATTAGCCGGAGATCTATGGGCAGTTTAGCTCACTTGGAGGCATGTCAAAGGAAGTTGGCCAAGGAGGTTCATCGGTTGGGTAGTTTGGGAGTTCGTCTCGCAGATTCTAGTGAAGGAGGGGTGATAGTGAAAAATAGGGCCAAATCATCGCATGTGGTTGAGGTCAAGGAAAAGCAATACAACGATCCATTATTGGTACAATTGAAGTAGGGGATTTATAAACATAAGACCATGGCCTTTTCTCTTGGCATGGATGATTGTACACTAAGGTACCAAGGGCGAATATGTGTTCCAAATATAGATGGTCTCCAAGACAGAATCATGACACTAAAACTTCTATGTATTCAGTGCACCCGGGCTCTATAAAGATGTATCATGATCTTAGGGAAGTCTATTGGTGGAATGATATGAAGAGGAATGTAACGGACTTTGTGGCAAGATGTCCAAATTGTCAATAAGTGAAGACCGAGCACCAAAGGCCTGGTGGGTTGGCACACGACATAGAAATTCTAATGTGGAAGTGGGAGATGATCAATATGGACTTTTTGGTGGGACTACCTCGCACACTTCGCAAGTTCGTATCGATTTGGGTAATTGTAGACCGACTCACAAAATCAGCACACTTTTTACCTATTAAGGCTACCGACACCGCGGAGCAGTATGCTCAGTTTGTATATCAAGGAAATAGTCAGCTTACATGGCACTCCAGTTTCTATTATCTCATATCAAGGGGCACAGTTCACAGCTAACTTTTGGAAGAAATTTCAGCAAGGTTTGGGTACTCAGGTGAATCTTAGTACAGCCTTTCACCCGTAGACTGACAGGCAGGCAGAGCGGGCTATTCAGACGCTTGAGGATATGTTGCGCGCTTGTGTTCTTGACTTCAAGGGTAGCTGGGATGTTCATTTCCCGCTCATAGAATTTTTCTACAACAACAGTTATCATGCTAGTATTCAGATGGCACCGTTCATGGCTTCATATGGTAGGAGATATAGATCTCCCATTGGTTGGTTCGAGATTGGGGAAGTGGAATTGATAGGACCAGACCTCCTACATCAGGCTATGGAGAAGTTTAAGATTATTAAGGATCTATTATAAACTGCTCAGAGTCGTCAAAAGTCCTATTCGGATGTGCATCGCAGGGATTTGGAGTTTAAAGAGGATGATTGGGTATTCTTGAAGGATTCCCCCACGAAGGGTATAATGCTGTTTGGTAAGAAAGGGAAGTTGAGTCCGAAGGATTGGTCAGCTATGTTACAAGCTAGAACTACCTTCAGAGATGTCCTTAGTGCACCCCGTGTTCCACGTATCCATGTTGAAGAAGGTGGTTGGAGATCCGTCGCTTATTGTTCCAGTTGAGGCTATTGAGGATAACGAGGAATTGACTTATGAAGAAATTCCAGTTGCCATTCTTGATAGGCAAGTCCGTAAGCTGAGAAATAAAGAAATTGCCTCCGTGAAAGTGCTACGACGGGACAAGTAGGTTGAAGAGGCCACTAGGGAGTCCGAGAAAGAAATGAAGAAGAAATACCCTCATTTGTTTAAATAGCCATGTATTTATAAAGTTGTGTTCTACGAAAATGCTAAGAGTTTACCTTCTATGAATTATGTTTCACTTGTATAGTTATGCTAAGGGTGTTCCTTTTTGGTAATATATTGCCTATGAGGCCATGGTTGGCGTTGTTTTTACGTTATGTTTTGGTCCCTAGCGAATTTTTGAAAATTCAAAGAGTTAGTAAAAAATTTGGAACTGTTGGTATGTGAAATAGCAGCTGAGTCACATTTGTTTCTAATGAGGGATTTTAGCCCTCATTAGAGAATGAATGATCTTGTGCGGGGGAGGATGTAAGGCCTCGTAAAATTTCACCTAAACCCGGGGTTTCGTGGTGCCGAGGTAGACTTTTGTGTTGATGATTGTAGAGATTGTTCAGACTTTTTCAGTTGAATAGAGCATTGGGGTGTTAAAGAAAATTTTTGGAAATGCAGGGCGTGTTCTGCGGTCCATTCGTCGATTGCAGAACTGATCAGCGGACCGCAGATCTGACGCAGACTGAAGCAGAAACTTGAGCAAATTTTTGGCCCATTATGCGGTCCATTATGCGGCCGCAAAATCACTTCACGGGCTGCACAATCCATCAGATCCAGCAGAAAAATTTTTGGAGGGACTACAGACCACAGATCGATCGCAGAGTGAAGCAGAAATGCTCAGTTCCTGAGGGCCATTATGCGGTCTATTTTGCGGACTGCAGAAGCATTATGCGGTCACATATGCGACTGCAAATCTGCATCGGGGCTACATTTTTTTAATTTTTTTACCCGGCCCTATTTCGATATATTGAAGTAAAGGGCCAATTTTGAAGCAAAAATCTGATATTTCAAGAGAGAGGGAGTGCCGTAGAGTGAGAGGGGAAGTCCCTAAGCTTATTGTTCATCAACTCTGGTTCAAAGTTGAGGAATTCACAAGAAACACTCACAAGGTCCTCATCCTAGAGGTAAGATTCCACCCCTTAGTCCTCAATTTCGTGAATTTACTTAAAATAGGTAATGAGAAAAGCAATTCTTGGGTGTGGAAGTTGTCCATTATGCATGCATATACTATCAAGGATTGGCGGAAGAATGTTGAGTTAAATTGGATAGACTTCAGGTAGTGGAATGAAGGAATCTTTCATATGAGGACCTTGAAATCATAATATCCACCTAGTGTTTGATAAAATGCAAAAATGAGTTGGATCCATGGACTCCTTCCTAATTTGTATTAAATTTTGTTGTATGTCTAAATAGATCGAAATTGCTAGGATTTTTGGAACTGAATAGTGAATTAAGGAAAGCTCAAAGCGAAGTATGTAGGCTAAACTCCTCTTTTAGAATTTAACCCCACAATTTCCTTGTAAGTCCCCTGTTGCTCATTATAAGTTGATTATCCCAAATAAGCCTTGTGTCAAAAGATATATGTGTTCAATATGTATTCTGAATGTTCCTGTTATGTTGTGTTACTAATTGAGAATGTGTTCAAAGTATGGGTTGCATGTTTAAATGCTATAACTTCAAGTCGTTTCTAGCGAAAGCCATTATACCAAATTGTGTAAGAATCTCAATGTTCTCACTACTCTTACTTGTTCACATGTGTACTCAAGTCTTGAATAGAAATGCTTTGTTGTTAATGATCCGTGATGATGCTTGAAAGTGAAAGAGGTGAGCAGAGCATGAAACATGAAATACGGCCAACGTGCCAAGAATGATATTACATTTGGGGCCACTAGCGCCAATGAAACTAAGAAACGTGTAAAAGATGTTGAAATGAGTTTTGAATCATTTTAATAAAAAAAACTTTGGGAGTATCATTTGTCGCCGAGGAAGGGTAGGTTGAAATAGTCTAACCGCAAAACTACACATGCCGGTGTGGGAATGGATTGTAATTATTCCTTAAGACGAGATTGATGTGATGAAATATTCCCCTTTATTGGGATGAGATGATTGCTAGAGAAGGGTGATGTCGATCCACATGGAATTATGGTGAGACGGCCTAGCCGATCGGGTCGTGATCGGACGTCATGCCGCACACATGATGGTGATTGTGCTGAAAACTATGATCGAGATCATGATTAAAACTATGATAGTGATTGTGATTGTGGTTGATGACTTCATGTAAGACGGCCTAGCCCATCGGGCCGTGATCAGACTTTGTGCTAAAATCACGGTGGTATATCGGTGCAAAGATCTCCCAACCTAAAATAATGGTAATTTACATGACACTTATCTTGCTCCTAATTTGATGTTTTAGTATTGTCTGAGGCTTCCATTGATTTATGACTTTCCTTCCTTATGTTATCATTCGTTCTAATTAGAGGGTGTTTAGTCTTACATACTAGTACTATTCCATATGTGCTAACGTCCCTTTTTACTGGGGGCGCTGCATCATTAATGGATAGGTTGGTTCCGCAGCAGGTGGCATTGATCGTTGATAGTAGTACACCCTCTTCTCAGCAGATTTGGTGAGCTCCACTTCATTCGGGGTCGTGTATATTTTGTCCTATATGTATTATGTTGTGAGGTATAGTCGGGGCCTTGTTGCTGGTGTTATCATAGTATTTTGTATCCATAAAGGCTCGGTAGACACAATGTGGATTGTATATGGGTGTTAGGAAAGTCAAACTAGCCTTGTTGTATTTGAATCACTTGTTGCACTTTAACTATAATTGTGTATGTATTTCGAAGCTATAAAAATGAAGTGACTAATGTTAATGGAATAGGCATCGTTCATGGAATCCACTTAATGTTTAACTAATGGTATAAATATATCTTCTCTTTATTCATGGGCGAGTTGGGTAGAAGGTATTGTACAGGCTTGTTCGGCCGGGGTATCTCGGTTGAGCGCTGGTCGCGCTCCCCATGGTCGAGGCGTGACAAATATACCTAGGGCTCAACTTGCCCTTCTCCCCAAACCTCATCACACCCTTCATGGGTGAAACTCTGAGCAGAACTCTCTCTCCCGCCATGAATGCTATATCACGAACCTTCCGGTCAGCATAATTCTTCTGCTTAGAGTGTGTTGTACGAAGCGATCCTGAATAAACTTGTCTTTCTCAAAGGCATCCTAAACCATATTAGTTCCCAACCACCTAGCCTCTCCCAGCTTAAACCAACCAACTGGAGAACAACACCGCCTCCCATATAAGGCCTCACAAGGAGAAATCCGAATACTCGATTGGTTGCTTTTGTTGTAGGCGAACTCTCTAGCAATAGTAACTAATCCCATGAACCTCCGAAATCCATAACCCAGGCACGTAGCATGTCCTCCAAGATTTGAATGGTGCGCTCGGATTGCCCGTCCGTCTGGGGATTAAATGACGTGCTCAACTCGACCTGTGTGACTAACTCATGCTGCACGACTCTCCAAAATTGTGATGAAAACTACATGCCTCGATCAGAGATAATAGACACCGGCATACCATGAAGACGAACAATCTCACAGATATGGATCTGAGCTAGCTACTCTGATGAGTAGGTAGTCACAATAGGAATAAAGTGTGCCGACTTGGTTAGTCTATCCACAATAACCTACACTGCGTCAAATTTCTTTAAGGTCCGTGGGAGTCCAACAACGAAATTCATGGTAATACACTCCCACTTCCACTCTGGAATGTCAAGTCACTTAAGCAAACCGCACGGCCTCTGATGATCGTGCTTCACCTGCAGACAGTTCAAACACTGAGCCACATACTCCACTATATCTTTTTTCATTCTTCTCCACCAGTAACGCTGCCTCAAATTATGGTACATCTTTGCAGCACCTGGATGAATGGAATACCGCAGAATGTGGGCCTCCTCTGGAATCAACTCACGCAACCCATCCACATTAGGCACACAAATCCGGCCATGCATCCTCAACACCCCTTAATCTCGGATAGAAACCTTCTTGGCATCACCGTGCTGCACCGTGTCCATAAGGACAAGTAAATGGGGGTGATCATACTGACATGCCTTGATGCGCTCATACAAAGAAGACTGAGAAACCATGCAAAGAAGAACCTAGCTAGGCTCCGAAACATCCAACCTCATGAGATGACTGGCCAAAGCCTGAAAATCCAATGTTAATAGTCTCTCCCCAACTGGAATATATGAAAGGCTACCCATACTCTCAGCCTTCCTTCCTACTCAAGGCATCGGCCACCATATTGGACTTTCCAGAATGATGTGGAATGGTGATATCATAGTCTTTTAATAGCTCAACTACCTCTGCTGCCTCAATTTCAGCTCCTTTTACTTAAACAATTGCTGTAAACTCCAATGATCTGTGAATACCTCACAAGACACACTGTGGAGATACTGCCTCCAAATCTTATATGCGTGGGCAATGGCTGTCAACTCTAAATCATGAACGAGGTAGTTCTTCTCATGGGGCTTCAACTGACATGAAGCATAAGCAATCAGTCTACCCTCTTGCATCAAGACATATCCAACGCTAATCCGCGAAGCATCACAATAAATTGTATAAGAACCCGATGCTAAAGTCAAAACTAGAACTGCAGTTATGGTCAAGGCAGTCTTGAGCTTCTGAAAGCTCTCCTCATGCTCGTTGGACCACCTGAATGGTACACCCTTCTGAGTCAATCTGATCAAAAGAGCTGCAATGGATGAAAATCTTCCACGAAACAAAGATAATAACCAGCCAAGCTAGAAAAACTCTAGATATCAGTAGCAGAAGATGGTGTGGGCCCTCTCACTAGATACCACATGACCCAAAAACACCACAGAATCAAGCTAAAACTCACACTTGGTGAATTTTGCATATAACTTCTTCTTCAAGGTCTGGAGCACGATCCTCAAGTGCTTCTCATGTTCCTTCCAGCTGCGAGAATACACAAATATATTATCAATGAACACGATTTCGAAATAATCAAGATATGGCTGGAACACACTATTCATCAAGTGCATAAAGGCAGATGGGTATTAATCAGCCCAAATGACAACGCCAAAAACTCAAATTGACCATAGCGAGTCCTGAAAACAGTCTTTGGAATGTCTGAATCCCGAATCTTCAGCTAATGATACCCTGATCTCAAATCAATATTCGAGAATACCTGAGCACCTTGAAGCTGGTCGAACAAATCATCAATACATGGTAGTGGGTACTTGTTCTTGATTGTAACTTTGTTCAGCTGCCTGTAATCAATACACATCCTCATAGGGTCGTCTTTCTTATTCACAAATAGGATTGGAACGCCTCATGGTGATACACTCGGTCGGATAAAGCCCTTATCAAGCAACTCCTAAAGTTGTACCTTTAATTCAATCAACTCTGCTGGTGTCATATGATATAGTGGAATAAAAATTGGCAGAGTGTCGGGCACCAAGTCAATGCCAAAAATCGATATCCTTATCGGCCGGCATGCCCGGTATATCTGCTGGAAACATATGTAGGAAATATCTCACTAGCAAAACTGACTCAACGGTAGGAGTATCGGCACTAACATCCCTCATAAATTCTAGGTATGCTTAACACCCCTTCTCAATCATTCATTGTGCCTTCAGAAAGGACTTAGGAATATAATCCAATGTACCTCTCCACTCTAACCGCGGCAACCCTGGCATAGCTAATATCACGATCTTGACTTGACATATCAGAATAGCATGATAGGGCGACAACTAGTCCATGCCCAAGATCACGTCAAAGTCTACCATACTGAGTAGCAGAAGGTCAACTCTGATCTCACAACCACCAATAGTGATCAAACAGGACAGATTCAAGACACAATGATATGATTGTACACTTCATACTTGTCTGAATGCACATTTAATGTTGACACGATAACATGAAATAGTTATGTTATTTTGTTCCCTATATATTATTTCATATTCAAGAGCATTGTGGTATGCAGTTTAATTTAAGTGGAGAAACATAAAGTAAAAAACCAAGAATTTTGAAACCTCAAGCTTTCTCTTATGCAAATGTGAAGCTCAAATAAGAAATTGAATAAAGACAAGTTATATGCCTAGCTTCTCTTGTTAATCAGTAACCATATCCTAATAGTTCAAAAAGGAATGTTGTTTGTGATAAACACGTATTCCCACGTAAAATTACATTAAAACTAAGTCTGTAACCGTAAACTAGGAAGTATAAGTGTATTGGGTAAAATATGTTATGACACGTGGCCGTCCAAGAAAGGGATACGTGGAGCCCAAGACAGGGAGATGACTGATGAGCGAAGATAGATGTTGCGTTTCTCACGGGAAGAATAATGCTAAAAAAAGATGTGATAAATGCTCTTCTCCGGGTAGCATTCAATAGAGAATATTCATAGCATTAAAAGCAGTTATCTGTTACAAGGAATTTGGCATTTATGTTCACCGTTACATCTTCATAAATGCTCATCATAATTGACATTAAAGAAGGGCACAACCCTAGGACTTTCTTCATAGCTATAAATAGTGAGCTCAGTTGTCATAGTAAGGAGATGAATTTTCTGGCAAACTTGCACTATATTTTATACAAAGCTCAATCCAATCTTATCTTCTGATTTCTCGACTCTTTTGTTATTGTGCCTGGAAACCTTGTTCCTGGAATTGTTGCTTCTATTGTTTCGTCTATATCATAAGTCTAAGTATTGCATAACTCTTCAATTGTTATTTATTTCAGGATCAAATTAATTCACTTATCCAGAAACCACGTATAAATTCAATTGTACCATTTTACGGGTAACAGTTTGGCGCCAACCATGGCACCTAGATAGCCGTGTAATTAAATTGATCCTTGCCTTTTTTACTGATGTGTTTTGATCTTTTTTTCTTAGAAAAAATCATAAGAAACGCTAGATAACACTGTTAACGACATGCACAACCCCGAGATTCGAGGGGATTAGCCTTATTCCGAGGACTCAATCAGCGATACCCATAATGAAGGCAGTGATGCTACGCCAGTGCATGACAGGAAGTATCCTCAACAAGTTCAGGGGACCACTCCCGATGACGCTGATGAAGAGCATGTCGTCGACGCAGTAAGGGTCTTGCAAGAGCAAAAAATGATCGTTCTAGGCCACCTCACGCGACAAGATAAAGTTATGACGGATTTGAAGCAAGCGTTGTCGGGAGCTTCAATAATACAAACATACAAGATCCGATCCATCCTAGGATTCCCATGAATCAAAAAACGCGGATGATCGACAACAACACTCTTAGGGGTGAAATTGGCTCCGATGGGGCAGGGGGAACGGATCCAATCTCAACAACGAGAACGAGTCATTTAAGAAAGAACTTTTACGGCTCCTGAGGTAAGTAAACGCCCACATGGACCAGATCCAGAGCGTGCCACCAGTGCTGAAATGCCCGAACTCGAAGAAGTATCTTCAACTGCCGTACAAGCTAAGTGCGGCACCAGAATTAATCCCAAAGCTGTTCAAAATGCCTGAAATGTCAAAGTATGATGAAGCTTCACACTCCCAGGAGCATATTACCACCTACGCAACAGCGATAAAAGGGAATGATTTAGCTCCTCACAAAATTGAATTTGTGCTGCTGATGAAATTTGGAGAAACCCTCACGAGGGAGGCGTTGAAGTGGTATTTGCTGTTACCCGAGCATTCCATAGATTCCTTCGAAATGCTTGCGGATACTTTCATCAAGGCTCATGCTGGGGAAATAAAAGTACATGCCTGAAAGGTCGACATATTTAATATAGCGCAAGGAGAGTTCGAGCTGCTACGAGAGTTCGTTACGCTATTCCAGAAGGAGAGAATGTTACTCCCGGCTATCCCGAATGAATGGGTGGCCGAGGCGTTCACCAAAGGATTGAATCCAAGGAGTTCAGACGTTTCCATGAAATTCAAAAGAGAGCATACTCGAGTGTCAAGCAATGACCTGGGCGGACGTCCACAACCGGTATGAATCAAAAATAAGGATCGAAGATGATTAGGTTGGTTTTCCATCATCGACCAAAGGACTGGAAAAGAATAAGGAAAAATCATAGGATGATTATGACGTAGACAAGCGGACTTCGAGGGGCCAATTTTTGCCTTACGAACGAACCGAAGGCCACAGTAGAGGTTTCCGGACTGGGGACAGGCTCACGATCGACAGGAGGATATATCGCGATCAATATAATTGATCACTGCAGGATAAAGAAATGGCAGGATTGCGAGATCCTTCCTACCCCAAATTATCACAATACAACTTCAACGTCAATATAGTGGAAATAGTATCGGCCATGAGAAACACCAAAGAAGCACGGTTCCCAAGACCGATGAGATCTGATTCTAACCAGAGGGATCCCAAATTATGGCGTGAATACCACAGGATGAATGGCCACACAGGGACTGTCGACATCTCCGGGAGGAAGTGGCAATGTTACTAAAGAATTGTTACCTCATAGAATTCTTGAGTAACCGAGCTAAGAACAATTATGGTCGTAACCGAGACAACACGGAACCCTTAAAAGCGAGAGAAGGTCCCCCGCGTCAAACAATCAACATGAACTTCGGAGGAAATGAGATTAACAAGGTCACCTTTTCAGCAGCAAAGAAGACGAAAGCATCAATAACACATAGCAAAAGGCTTCGGAAAGACGATATCACTTTTACAAAAGAGGACGCAGATGGATTGCTGCTACCACATAGTGACGCATTGGTAATTTCTTTAAATGTGCTAGATTTTAAGATTAAACGTGTTTTAGTGGATCTAGGGAGTTCGGCTAATATTATACATTGGAGAGTATTGGAGCAAGCTAAACTCACCGGAAGCATTATTACGAGCACAAAGCTCCTTGCCGGTTTTAACCTCGTAAGTGTGACAACTCAGGGAGAAATTTTATTACTCACAAATGCTGAAGGAGTAATAAAAACAACTCTTTTTGAAGTGGTAGTTGGTGATATGGGATACAACATCATTCTGGGAAGGCCATGGTTGCACGAGATGAAAGTTATACCATCAACATACCATCAATTGCTAAAGTTCCAACACCTGGGGGGAATTAAGAAGATAAGGGGTGACCAACCGGTAGCAAGGGAGACAAATGCAATTTCGGTCTCTAGTAGCAAAGGAAAGGAACACGTGGCGTAGCAATTATAGGACCGGCACCTACTCGTAAACTAGATGAAATTAGCCAGGCGTCGGAAGATAATCAGGTGCTGAAATATTTCCAAGTTTCAGAAGAGACTGATGCGACGAAGTCCACAGCGGAAGAGCTGGAGTAAGTGGCATTGTTCGAGGAATTCCTAGAAAGGAAATTCTACCCGGGGACAGGACTGCACCCGGATCTCAGATCCGTCTTCATTAAATTCCTTATATCTAACGCCGATTGTTTTGCATGGTCCCATGAAGATATGACAGGTATCCTGGTAGAGGTAGCAGTATACAAGTTAAGCTTGGATCCTTACATACCTCCAGTAAGACAAAAGAAGTGCCTGATCGCCAAAGCCAGGATTAAATTCATCAAAGAAGAGGTAACCCGCTTACTTAATATCAGTTCGATCCGGGAGGTAAGATATCCAAACTGGCTAGCTAATGTAGTAGTAGTTCCTAAAAAGAACCATAAATTTTACATGTGCGTTGATTATAAAGATCTTAATAAGGCGTGCCCAAAAGACTCGTTCCCACTACGAAACATCGATCATATGATTGATGCCACAACCAAGCACGAGTTAATGAGTTTCCTTGATGCTTATTCAGGGTACAACCAAATTAAGATGAACCTGGAAGATCAGGAAAAATCTTCGTCTATAACGAGTTTCAGTATATATTGTTACAATGTGATGCCCTTCGGGTTGAAAAACGTCGGAGCCACTTAGCAACGGCTCGTGAACAAATTTTTTGAAAATCAAATAGGAAAAACTATGGAAGTTCATTTAGACGATATGCACATTAAGTCTTCGAATGCAGGTGATCATTTTGAACATCGGCAAGAGGCTTTCGACATTCTAAGGAAGCATAATATGAAGCTTAATCCCGAGAAATGCGCGTTCAGGGTCAGCTCTGATAAGTTTCTGGATTTCTGGTATCACAAAGGGGGATTGAAGAAAACCCAGATAAGATCAAGGCTATAGAAGATATCTCGGACCAACTGACGAGCGTGAAGGAAGTCCAAAGGCTTACGGGGAGATTGGCAGCTTTGAGTAGATTCATTTCCTGATCGTCCAAAAAGTGTCATCGTTTCTTTGCACTGCTCAAAAAGAAAAATAATTTCGAATGGACCCCCGAGTGCCAGTAGGTTTTGAGGGACTTAAAGAAGTACTTGTCAAGCCCTCCATTGCTTTCAAAACCAAAAGAAGGGGAAATGTTGCTGGTTAACCTCGCGGTCTCGCGAGTTGCAGTAAATGCAGTTTTAGACGTAGAAGACGAAGGTACGCGATCTCCCATTTATTATGTTAGTAAATTTTTAAGAGGAGCAGAAACTCGTTACCCACATTTGGAAAAACTGGCCTTAGCTCTCGTAGTTGCCGCTCAAAAGCTGAGGCCCTATTTCTAATGCTACCCGATAGCCGTGGTGTCTAGTTTTCCTTGGCGGAACATCCTCCATAAACCCGAGCTCTCAGGTAGATTGGCTAAATGGACCGTCAAAATGAGTGAGTTCGACATAGAATATAAGTCGAGGATTGCAATTAAATAGCAAGTCTTGGCTAACTTCGTGGCCGATTTCAGTTCGGGATTATTGGCTCGGGCAACTAAGGAAGTAATGATGATGTCAGAATCGACATCAGGGGTTTTGACCTTATTTATGTACGGAGCTTCCAACGTGAAAGGGTCCGGGCTTGGTATAGTCTTAATCATACCTTTAGGGGAAACCCTGAGGCAAGCCATCAGGACGATCCATTTAACAAACAATGAAATAGAGTATGAAGCTTTGATTGCAGGACTCGAGTTGGCCCGGGGACTTGACTCCGAGGTCATCGAAATCAAATGCGACTCACAGTTGGTGGTAAATCAGGTCTACGAGATCTTCGAGACCAAAGAGAAGCGCATACAACAATATGTGGTAAAGGTACAAGCTCTGCTGGCACGATTCTGAGAGTGGTCAATTACTCATATTCCAAGGGGAACAAAAAATAGAAGCAGACGCATTGGCAAACCTAGGATCATCAACAGAAAAAAAGGGATCGGAGTCCGGGTCGGTAGTACAACTGATGAATTCAGTCCTGGATACAGATGGTTACTACGAGGTAAATTCAACTAGTCTGGTCTGGGACTGGAGGAATGAAATTATCGATTATCTCGAACATGGGAAGCTACCTGAAGATGCCAAAATATCCCGGGCGTTGCGCCAAAGCAACACGATATAGCTTCAAGGGAGGCCAATTATATAGAAAATCTTTTCATGGCCCACTAGCCCGATGCTTAGAAGCGCCCGAAGCTAATTATGTCATGAGAGAGGTTCACGATGGGATATGCGGCAACCGCTCGGGCACAGATTCCTTGGTGTTGAACTTGGTAAGGGCAGGATATTACTGGCCCCACACGGAACAAGATGCCAAGGACTTCGTGCGGAAATGTGATAAGTGTCAACGCTACGTGCCATTGGTGCATCAACCGGCAGAACCCTTACATTCGGTCCTATCTCTGTGGCCGTTCATGAAATGAGGAATAGACACCATCGGACCATTACCACCGGCTCCCGGAAAGGTAAGATTTCTTTTAATTTTATCTGACTATTTTTCTAAGTGGGTGAAAGCAGGCCCTTATAAGAAAATCAGAGAACACAAAGTGGTAGATTTCTTGTGGAAAAATATAATTTGCAGGTTCGGAATACCAAAAGAGATAGCATGCGACAATGGGCCATAATTTATCGGTGCAAAAGTTTCAAAGTTCCTCCAAGATTTGAAAATAAAGAGGATCACATCTTCCCTTATCATCCGACCATAAACGGTCAAGAGGAGTCGACGAACAAAGTAATTATTCAAAGCACCAAGAAAAGGTTGGAAGAGGCTAAAAAGAAATTGGCCCGAGGAATTACCCAGAGTTCAATGGGCATTTCGAACTACGGCCAAGTCGAGCACAGGGGATACCCCCTTTTCGCTCATGTACGGTGCGGAAGCTTTAATCCTGGTGGAAGTAGGGGAACCGACCTTAAGATACTTCAAGGCAGAAGAAGAATCGATCAATGAAGCAATGCTTGTCAACTTGGAACTGCTCGATAAATGCAGGAAATTGACATATGTAAGAATGGTAGCTCAAAAGCAAAGAATGAAGCGGTATTATAATCTAAGAGCCAACCTCAATTATTTCAAAGTAGGTGACTTGGTTCTAAGGAAAGTAACTCACAATACCCGGGATCTCAACGCGGGGAAGCTAGGTCTAACGTGGGAAAGCCCCTACCAGGTTTTAGCTATCACCGGAAAAGGTTCATACGAGTTCGAAAACTAAAATGGAGAGAAGTTGACAGCAATTGGAACATCGCACACCTCAAAAGATATTATTGATGATGAACATTATCCGATCACAAAGTATGTGCTGGACTCTTTTTCCCTTCGTTCAGTTTTTATCCCAATTGAGTTTTTCTAGCAAGGTTTTTAATGAGGCAGCAACAGAAAGCATACTACGAAGACAGAAGCAATAAGACCTTTAATAGCAAGGAACACAAGCAGAGATCCACTTGGGGATGGTTAGATAATCTTTTGCTCTATAGCAAATTCCAACCGGGAAGTTATGTTTGCTATAAGGTTATCTGATCATACACGAGCAAAAACCACTGGAGGGTTGTCAGATAGTTCTTTGCTCGGTAGCATAAATTCCTAAGGGGAAATAAAGTGTGTTAGCAAGTTAATGATTATCTAGAAATGCATCAGTGGAATCTTCGAACACACAAGACTTCTAGTGTTCCAACTCGTATTCTTCGCATTCGAACAGTGGGGGGAATGATATAAGGATATGGGAACAATGGATGCCATTGGGAATGAAAAACCAAAAATATAATTACAGCATCGATACTGGGGACTGCGCGAACAGCCACGCAGAAACAAGTTGTACAAGTTAGCCACAAGTAATGGCAATTCTTTTAAGCATATCAAATGCTTATGTATTTTTTGAAAATAGAAGAAATAAAATGAAATCCGTTTTTTTTTATCTTGTTTCTTGTCTGAACGATGAATTAAATTTGTCATTTGAAAGTTAAATAAGTACTTCAAATGCTAGTGCCGTAATGAATAGGAGACGTCCTCTTCAAGAGTATCGTAAACATAAGAGGGTCCTCTCTTATAAAAACCTTCACGGTAAAGGGTTGGTTCCGGAAGAATTTATGCCCGGAATCAAAAATGCTATCCGGGAAAAATGCGAAGCCGCACACGAAAAGGATGCAAAAAGTAAACTTGCGCAAATACTTATCAAAGCCCTCACGGAAAAGGGCTGATGCCCGAAGCCAAAAATGCATTCGGGGAGAATACACCCAAAAGTTTCACATAATCCACCGATGGCTCAACATTTGCACCAATTTGGCCTTCGGCACCACCATCCTCCGATTAATTCTTCTTCAGTTCCCGAAAACTCGAAACCGGAGCCAGAAGGAGTAGGTGCATCAGACCTCGATGGGAGTGCACTTTTAGAAGCTAAATCAAGCTCGCGTAGCAATTTCGGCATCAAAATCAATGACACCAGCTTTGGCCTCTTCCAAAGTTTTTCCCCTCATGCTGTATATGGCATAAGTTTTTTCAACAACGAGGCCAGTCGCTCGGCGCTTGAGTTCTTCTTTGAGTTGGGTTACCTCGGCATAAACGTTTTCCCGGGTGGACCTAGCAGATTTGAGGCTGACATCAAGGTCGCGGACAGTTGAACTAAAGAGCCTATTATGCTCGATAGTTTTCCTGTACTTCTCTTCCAACTGGGCGTGTTTCGCTCCCACTACAGCAAGCTCTTCAATTTTGGAGTTCAAGGCTGCCTCTAAGTTAATCACTCTTTCAGCGGCAGCCTCACGTTCGGTTGCAGCAAGAATGGCGTTATGGACTTCAACTCATTTGGCCCTGGCTTCATCAAATATAACCCTCAGATAGCCAATCTCTTGGCTAAGGGTTACTACTTCTTGTTCACTCTGCCGCAAACGAGCTTCTAATACAACAGCCTCAACGGCTTTGGCTTCCAGTTCTGAAAGGCGAGCTACATGTTGCTCTTGCTCTGCCAAAAGCTGATCCCATGCAGAGATAATCACTTCTTTTTCACGTATTAACCTCTGAAGGCCCTCGGAAGTAAGAAACTTGTCCTACAAAATAATAATGGTAAAATTTAGGAGATGTTCACATCCAAAGATAGAAGAAGTAATAAAGGAATAAAGGAACATAACACTCCGGTGTTATGCATAGCATTGTTCAACAAACACTCTCCCGAGAGTGCTTGAATCTTTTCCCAGTCTTTCTCTGAAGCCAAAGGCTTCAGATAATTAGCAAGCTCTACCGGCAGATATAGCAAGTTGCATCCGGTAGAGACCGAAAGAGCAACATTCGTCCTCCTTTGTGGATCTTCATAAGGGGCAGCATATCTTTGCCCCAAATTCCCTTGAACTAGGACTGTGGAAGAGGAACATCTTCTTCGTGGTTAGACGCGGCCGGGGGAGGTGGTGTACCAACTGCTGGTAGAAGAATGGATGAAGATGAAGTGATATAGCAGTTGTTGGTGTTGGTGAAGACGGAGATGAAGCTGATGGAGTTGAAAAGTGAGAAGCAACTGCGTCAAGTGCAGTGCTAGTTGTTGGATGCTCTCCAACCAAAGACGGCAAGGGTCCGGTACTCAGCTCCCCCGTACCGCACACAGCAATTGGGGTCCAAAAATGGGAGTTGACATTATCTACTAAATTAAATTCTCCACAAAGTGTCGAGGCATCATCCGCGGTTGGTGTAACTCTCTCAACATGTTGAGCATCCTGTTGAGATGATGAGGATCGTCGTCTTCTATGTAGAAAAGCTCCCTCATCACTAGCTTCTTCATCATCATCGATCATCACGGTGTCAATGACCGGCCCGGAAGGAGGGCTAGTCACCATCCCTACCGGAGATGACTCGAGAGTATCAGTCCTCACCCTTTTATTCTTTTCCCCGGCTGCAGAGGAGCGTCTTCTCTTTGGTTGTTTTGTCTTCCAGTTGGGGATTCCGAAAAGAAGCATTTGCTCTTGAAGCAGGTCCGGAGCCACCTGTTCGAGTAAGCACCTCCTGAAGCAGCCTCGCTGCATCAGCAGGGTCAGCCAAGACATTCTCCTCGGGAAGAGTAACAAAGCTCGCAGGTAGACCTAATTTTATAGATAGCTTAGAAGAGATTAATCAAGTTCTTTACATGAAAAATTGAAACAAGATAATTCTAAATTAGCATGATTCTTGGCTTTCCACCCGTATTTAGGGGCCAGTTCTTTCCATAAGCGAGTCTCGTGCATCTTAACGTCCAAGATTTTCTTTACCCACCGGTCCAAACTTTTAATCACCGCTGGGACCCATCGAGTTGCTGAAACAAACGAAGGATGGAGGATCAATACGGCCATTAAAAATATTTTAGTCAAAGGAAATACTAAACAAAGAGCTTACGAGTGCCGCTCCAAGCGGCCGAAAAGGACGAAGCCATTGCCGAAATGATATCGTCAGTGGCAATTGCAACGAACTGTTCCATCCACCCACGGTCGTTGTCATCATCCATGCTAGAGAATAGAGCACGGTGGCCACACTTGTAGAGGTTTATCATTCACCTGCGGAAGATTTTAGGAGAATAAATATTCATCATGTGATCTAAGGATAGCTCCTCTCCAGTTTCCTAGCACAAACGCCGAAGGCAAGACACAGTCCTCCACACAGAAGGACTTACTTGTGCCAAACACACCTAGTAACAGAGGAAAAACTCCACGATCATGGAGTCAGGCTCTCCGCTCAAAGAAAATGCATCCAAAGTAAAGGGATACGTGTAAACATATGTAAAACCCTCCTTGGGAAGGATGACTCGCTCCGTTAGATCAGGAGCGATAATTTCTAAATCATGGCAGCAATAGTCTACCTTTAAGGTAGGAATGCTCGAAGGACGTATAGAAGAAGGATACTTGCTAACGGCCCATGTACAAGAATTAGCAGTAGGAAATTTCTCTTCGAAGCCTTTTGTTGTAATAAGACATCTAGGGATGATGGAGCCCGCTGTTGGAGGAGCAAAGTCCTCGGCTTTGTTTTTTCTTTTTGAGCAACCGGTACATTTCGAAGAAGAAGCCATTGTAGGAAAGAAATGGTCTTTTGTTTGAAGAGAATTAGAAAAAAGATGAAGAAACAATATGCAAGTTAGACGAAGGAAGTTCGAAAAGTTATGAAGTATAAGGGTGGAAATTGATACGTATAAGTAAAAATTTTGCGGCCAAATTCATGGCCAGGATAACCTCAATAATCGACAAAGATGTGCTGAATCATGAGAAGACGCATGTTCGGGGCATTAAATGGGAAGAGACATTCGTCTAATCAACCGTCAGAAGCCTTCAGAGGGAAATATAGTAACTCCCGCCAAAAAAGTGTTTCTACCAACTTTCCGGTAACACAAAGTTATGTCACCGGAAAGCAGGAGGACTATCTGTATTAGGTTAAATATGTTATGACACGTGGCCATCCAAGAAAGGGATACGTGGAGCCCAAGACAGGGAGATGACAAAAGATTGAAGACAACTGTTTTATTTGTCACCGCGAAGAATAATGCTCATAAAGATGTGATAAATGTTCTTCTCCCGGTAGCATTCAATAGAGAATATTCATAGCATTAAAAGCACTTACCCGTTACAAGGAATTTGGCATTTATGTTCACCATTACATCTTCATAAATGCCCCTCATAATCGACATTAAAGAAGGGCATGACCCTAGGACTTTCTTCATAGCTATAAATAGTGAACTCAGTTGTCATTGTAAGGGAATGAATTTTCTGGCAAGCTTACACTATATTTTATACAAAGCTCAATCCAATCTTATCTTCTGATTTCTCAACTCTTTTGTTGTTGTTCCCAGAAACCTTGTTCCCGGAATTGTTGCTTCTGTTGTTCTGTCTATATATTAAGGCTAAGTATTGCGTAACTCTTCAGTTGTTTATTTATTTCAAGATCAAATTAATTCACTTATCTAGAAACCACGTACAAATTCAACTGTACTGTTTTACAGGTAAATAGTTTGGCGCCCACCGTGGCGCCTAGATAGCCGTGTAACTAAATTGATCTTTGTCTTTTTAACTAATGTGTTTTGATCATTTTTGTCTTAGAAAAAATCATAAGAAATGCCAGATAACACTGTTAATGACATGCACATCCCCGAGATTCGAGGGGATCAGCCTCATTCCGAGAACTCAATCAGCGATACCCATAACGAAGGGAGTGACACTACACCAGTGCATGACAGGCAGTATCCTCGATAAGTTCGGGGGACCACTCCCGATGACGTTGATGAAGAGCATGTCGTCGATGCAGTAAATGTCTTGCAAGAGCAAGAAGCAATAATTCTTGGCCACCTGACGCGACAAGATAAAGTAATGACGGATTTGAAGCAAGCACTGTCGGGAGCTGCAAATAATGCAAAGAGACGAGATCTGATCCCTCCCCGGATTCCCACGAATCAAACAACGCAGAGGATCAAAAACAACACTACCAGGGGTGAAAGTGGCTCTGATGGGGCAGGGGGGAACGGATCTGGTCTCAACAACGAAAACAAATCTTTCTAGAATGAACTTTTACAGCTCATGAGGGAAGTAAACGCCCGCATGGACCAGATCCCGGGCGCGTCACCAGTGCTGAAAGGCCCGAACTCGAAGAAGTATACTCAATTGTCGTACAAGACTAGTACGGCACCAGAGTTAATCCCGAAGCGGTTCAAAATGACTAAAATGTCAATGTATGATGGAACTTTAGAACCCCCGGAGCATATTACCACCTACACAACAGCGATAAAAGGGAATGATTTAGCTCCTCACGAAATTGTATCTGTACTGCTGAAGAAATTTAAAGAAACCCTCACGAGGGGGGCCTTGACATGGTATTCGCTACTACCCGAGCATTCCATAGATTCCTTCGAAATGCTTGCGGATTCTTTCATCAAGGCTCATGCCGGGGAAAGAAAAGTACAGGCCCAAAAGTTTGACATATTTAGGATAGCGCAAGGAGAGTCTGAGCTGCTATGAGAGTTCGTTACCCGATTCCAAAAGGAGAGAATGTTGCTCCTAGCTGTCCCGGATGAATGGGTGGCTGAGGTATTCACCAAAGAATTGAATCTGAAGAGTTCAGACGCTTCCAAGAAATTAAAAGAGAGCCTACTCGATGTCAAGCAATGACCTGGGCGGATGTCCACAACCGGTTTGAATCAAAAATGAGGATCTAAGATGATCAGGTTGGTTTTCCATCATCGACCAAAGGACGGGAAAATAATAAGAAAAAATCAAAGGATGATTATGACGCGGACAGGCATACTTTGAGGGCCTGATTTTTACCTTAAGTACGAACCAAAGGCCGCAGTAGATGTTTCCGGATAGCGGACAAGCTCACGATCGATAGGAGGATTGACAGCAGTTAGAATAATTGATCACTACAAGACAAAGAAGTGGCAGGATCACGAGATCCTACCTACCCCAAATTATCAGAATACAACATCAACGTCAGTATAGTGGAATTGGTATCGGCCATGAGAAACATCAATGAAGCATGGCTCCCAAGACCGATGAGATCTGATTCTAACCAGAGGGATCCCAACTTATGGGACAGGGGATTGTCGACATCTCCGGGAGGAAGTGGCAACATTACTAAAGAATGGTCACCTTAGAGAATTCTTGAGTGGCCGAGCTAAGAACGATTATGGTCGTAACCGAGACAACGCGAAACCCTTGAAAACGGTAAAAGATCCCCCGCGCCAAACAATCAATTCAGAGGGAACGAGATTAACAAGGTCACCTTTGCAGCAGCAAAGAAGACGAATGTATCAATAACACATAGCAAAAAGCTTCGGCAAGACGATATCACTTTTACAGAGGAGGACGCAGACGGATTGCTGCTACCACACAATGACGTGTTGGTAATTTCTTTAAATATGCTAGATTTTAAGATTAAACCTGTTTTAGTGGATCTAGGGAGTTCGGATAATATCATACAATAGAGAGTATTGGTGCAAGCTAATCTCACCGGAAGCATTATTCCGGCCACAAAGCTCCTCCCTGGTTTTAACCTCGCAAGTGTGACAACTCGGGGAGAAATTTTAATACTCACAAACGCTGAAGGAGTACGGAAAATAACTCTTTTCGAAGTGGTAGATGGTGATATGGGATACAACATCATTCTGGGAAGGCCATGGTTGCACGAGATGAAAGCTGTACCATCAACATACCATAAATTGCTCAAGTTTCCAACACCCGAGGGAATTAAGCAGATAAGGGGTGACCAACCGGCAGCAAGGGAGATGAATGCAATTTCGGTCTCCAGTAGTAAAGGAAAGGAACATGTAGCATAGCAATTACAGGGCTCGGCACCTACTCCTAAACTAGATGAAATTAGCCAGGCGTCGGAAGATAATCAGGTGCCGAGATATTTCCAAGTTTCAGAAGAGACCGATGCGACGAAGTCCTCAGCGGAAGAGCTGGAGCAAGTGACATTGTTCGAGCAATTCCTATAAAGTAAATTCCACCTGGGAACTAGGAAGTATAAGTGTATTGGATAAAATATGTTATTACGCGTGGCCGTCCAAGAAAGGGATACGTGGAGCTCAAGACAGAGAGATGACTGAAGACTGAAGACAACTGTTTCGTTTGTCACCGGGAAGAAAAGTGCTCATAAAGATGTGATAAATGCTCTTCTCCCAGTAGCATTCAATAGAGAATATTCATAGTATTAAAAGCAGTTATCCGTTAAAAGGAATTTGGCATATATGTTCACTGTTACATCTTCATAAATGCCCCTCATATTTGTATTAAAGAAGGGCACGACCCTAGGACTTTCTTCATAGCTATAAATAGTGAGCTCAGTTGTCATTATAAGGCGACAAATTTTCTGGCAAACTTACACTATATTTTATACAAAGTTCAATCCAATCTTATCTTCTGATTTCTCGATTTTTTTGTTGTTGTGCCCGGAAACTTTGTCCCCTGAATTGTTGCTTCTGCTATTTCGTCTATTTCTTAAGGCTAAGTATTGCGTAATTCTTCAATTGTTTATTTATTTCAGGATCAAATTAACTCACTTATCTAGAAACCACGTATAAATTCAACTGTACCGTTTTATGTTTAAACAATAAGATACATTATCAGGTCCATTATTCTGAAATTCGATAAAGAAAACCCACTATAGGTCAAATCATTATTCATTATCCATCCCCAAATTGAGCCAACGATGAAGGACTAAAATGACAATTACCATCATAATTTTTTCCTGCTTATGTCAAGTATTTAGGAGTTTCTACCACCTTATTTTCGATATAAAGTAGAAATTGGCATATGGGGAAAACATGAGCTAAGCTCGGTATTCCCAACCATAGCCCTTTTTGTTCCTCGTGAGTACTCGATATTGTGGCAGTAATTTTACACTGCTGAAAAGTAAATCTCTCATCACCATATATTAGGTAGGACTTCCTTGGAATTAGCAGTCATAGTAAATTTACTTTCTAGTATAGGAAAGTAAAGCATGGTACATTTCAAATTCTATCGATAAAATACAAAAATAATCACCCATGTTTTTCAATGTTATACCTCTAAGTGATTTCTTCTCTTTTTTTTTTTTTTTTTTTTTTTTTTTTTTTTTTTTTTTTTTTGGTATATTCTTCTAATTTTTTTATTTGGCCTTTTTTTAAAACTTGAATCATGTAGAAGATTTAAGAGGCAATTAGAGGTGATCTTGAGTTTTTCAAAGGAGTTTCGACATGGGTACAATTGTTGCTATAATGGAGTTTGATTTTGGAATGAGAATAGTCATTGGTCTAGTGATGGAGTGTATCTTTTTCATTTACGTTCTACCATTCGATATCTAGGTTTTCTTCCTTCGCTCTGTTATTATAGTCTACTTTTTATGCATGATTATTCTGTGCCTCGACACTTCATGCAATACCTTGCATTATGCTCCCCAAGCAGAAGGAGTTCATTCAACTTTTAAATGAAATATAAATAGAGACATTCTTAAGATACACCATGTACTTGTCCCGATAAATGAGTTTCCATCTTAATCTTTATGGGTTATTCAATATCATCTGATATTTTCGGACTGAATTTTTACACCCTTTTAAGCCCTCTCCCAGACATGTTGTGCATAACCACAAATGGGCGCGTTTATCAGTTTTATATAATCGTAAAATATTTTTTAAAAAATTATCAGCTCTATTTAAACCCCCAACGGTAATATTTCCTTTTCATCCAATTAAATATCAAACTCACACCATTTTTCTTCTTCTATCATGCCTACCTCAAGAACCCTAATTTTTTTTCTACCAAATCAGCCATAATTATTGTTCTCCCTTTTTACTCTTTTGTTTGAAACCTACAGGGAGGACATACAATGCCTTCGAAAAGATTGACTAGGCTTTGTATGGAAGAGGACGATCATGCATCTACTGAACAAGTGCGATGTAATCATGAATATTTGCTGCCATTGTTAATCTCTTGGACTCCTAAGAATCTTGGTAGAAGGTAATGGGCTTGTCCATACTACGGGGTAAGTTGATTTGATTTCTAAGATTAATTTAGTTAATAATTGAACAAGTCAATACCGAAATATAAATTTTATGGTTATTTATGATAGGATGCTCGAGCATGTGATTTTTGGCATTGGAGGGATGATGAAATTGACCCTAGATCAAAGTTTGTTATTCCTAAATTGAAGAAAAAGATCGGAAAACTTGAGAGCCAAGGTGAAGCTTTTGAAAAACTTGACAATCTGAAGGGAACAAAGAAGGATGAATATGAGATTGGTAAGATAGGTATTCAACTAGCTTACCTGAAAACTGAAGTTGAGAAGATGAAAGAAAAAGAGAAGAAATGGAGGAGCAAAGCTTCTCAATCAAGAAAGAGGGAGAATGTTCTTTGGTTTATCATTTTGTGTTGTGTTATTATCGGCATTAGTAAAGTGTTGTATTTGAAGGATGATTGAATGAAGTTTGTCATAGGCTCTTTGTTTTATACATTTGGTAAAACTGTTGAACATGGTTGGTGTAGTATTAGTTGTATTAAATGTTGGTTAATACCTTTTGTAAATAGTTTTTGTTTTTTGGAATGGAGTTGGTGCTTGTTTGACTCTAAACTATTTTTGTTTATGCATCTTGAACCAGTAAAATTGCAGTCTATTATTATACATTGAAGGAACACAATAAATATAAATTTGTCCCAAAATTGCAGTCATTGCTGCTCCTTAATAATATCATCCATTAGTTACCATGAAAACAATGATAATTGTTCCAAGCATAGGAGTCACAACTGCATAAATAAAGTGCAATCACAATTGCCCAAAATATATGCAATAACATAGTTGCAATCACAACTGCTTACATAAAAAGAGTACCTAAATATAGTTTAAGCTACATAGCTGTAAAATATAAAAGTTTCAGACAAATATGTCAAGTACACATGACATTTTTAAGGTATCCAGGTATGTATTGTGGAGCTTCCTTGACCCAACTATGCAGCCTTGGTCTTGTTTGAATGAGCTTCTTTCCTCTTATCTACTGTAGTTGTCTTTGAGTCATAGATGCTTTCCCTTTTCACTTCACTCCGGTTGATGGTGTGTGCCCAATATCTCCAGTGATACCTCTTGAAGATATAACACTTCTGGGCCTACTAAAAAGGCATTTCAGGCTGTTAAAGAAAGATAAAAACTAGTCAGTCTTAACAGATAGTACCACTTAGCTTAGATGTTATATAAAAGATAATAAGACTTACATTATCAATAGTGAAGCCTCTTTCTCTTTGCAGCATCCCCATTCAAACCATTATGGGTCTTTTGTAGGGTTTTGCCTCATTGGTGGAACTTTTTGGTCAACCCCTTCCTCTTCTAGTTTTTGATGTTGCACTTGGTATCGAACCTCCACTTGGTGCTGCACTTGGTAATAGAGCCACTTAGTGTTGCACTTGGTGCAGCATTAGAAGTTGTATTCTTGGTTATGTGGCACTCCCTCTTGTTATGGCCCTTTTCAATACATGCTTTACATGTCATCTCTAGTCCTCTCCTAGACAATTTACTTGTTTTGTTTTTAGTTTTCTCCTTTCTTCTAACTTTCTTGGGCCTGCCTGGCATCTTTCTGACTTGTGGTGGAATAGCAGATATATTTTGGAATTCTGGTCATATTGGCATACTAATCTAAATGAAATAAATGTAGACTTTCATGTACATCTCGTTGGTATACCAGTGAGCAACATAGTTAAATAGCTTCAGATTTTTGAAGTGAAGGACAGCTACAGCATGAGCACAAGGTATGCCTTTTAGCATCCAAGATCTGCTAATGCATGTCATGATTTCTAAAGAAACCAAGTGTTTTAGATATTTATTTTCCTTCACTTCATATCCTGTATATATATTCCATGTAATGTTACACTTCATTGACTTGGCACTATTTTCTTGTAAAACCTTCAATGTCATTGGTGAGATATATCTAACTATTGTCAAATTCCCTCAATTGCCCAATTATGTTCATCATTTTCACTCTTATTCATCAAGCATTTGTAAAATTATCTTGTGTCTTGGCTCTAATATCCATGAGTTGAAACTTTCTACCGTGTTGTTATCCACAAGCCACGATTACTATAAACTTAAAGAGTACCTTAGACCACCTTTCTTTGTTATACCACAACAAGTCATCAACAATTTTTTTACCATCTAATCTTTCCATGAAGTCAAGATTCTTTCTCAACTCTGTCTCATAAGTGCTTCTAGCATATCTCCAGAAACAATTTCTTCTTTTAATGCCTCTCCAATTCTTGGACTAATAGCTAGGATGTGTCTGGCACACATCCTATGTTCACAGTTTGGCAGCACATCATCCATTGCTTGAGATAATCCCTAATTAATAAGTAAATATCAATAAGACTTTCATAAGTAAATGAACACAAAGATAGCACTAAAAAGAAGAAAAATAATACAGAATACTAACCTTCTGCATGTCTGTTATAAATGTGAAATTTGTCCCATCTCCAAGTTCAAGGTCATCCCTCAACATCCTCATAAACTAGGTCCAAGTAAACTTGTTCTCTACTTCTACCATTGCCCAAGCTAGTGGCAGCATCTGTTTGTTGTTATTCATACATACAGCAACTAGCAACTGACCTTTCCAAACACCCTATAAGAAGCACCCATCCAAACCAATACAAGGCCTACACCCAGCCTTGAAAGCCTTATGCAATGCATCAAAACAAACATAGGAGCCAACAAATATTTTCCTACCACTTTCAAAAGTTTTTTCACTTAGTTTAATAACACATGTACTACCAGGATTAGACATAAATATTTCATCTCTATAGTTCAGCACATGGTCACCTATTACGTCATTCAAAACCTCCCAACATACAAACCTCATTCTTTTCTTAAAAGTTCTCGAAATTTTAAAATTCTAATGTTATTTTGCTCTTTATTCAATCTTTGAATTTTTCACCCAAGTTGTCACGATCCAAAATCCTGCCTTAAGGATCGTGATGGCACCTAGTCTCTAAAACTAGGTAAGCCAATCATTTGCAACAGTTAAACCATTTAAACATGACATAATGAAAATGTGGTTTAATTTAAATACAGAAATAAAGGTGATACAAGTCTAGGCGGCAACAATCACAACAAATTCCCCAAGACTAGGTAGTACAGAGTCAAAAACATTTACTGAATACATAGATATTACTCAAAATACAATATTGTTCGAATAGAAAATTGGCAGCAATAATGTAAGGAAAGGACTCTAAGGGACTGCGACGATCAAGCAGCTCTACCTTGAATCGTCACGATCAAGAAGCTCTCACTGCCTGAATTTGCTAGCTCCAATACCTGGATCTACACAAAAATATACAAAAGTGTAGTATGAGTACAGCACGGTCGGTACCCAGTAAGTATCAAGACTAAGCTCGATGGAGTACTGACGAGGTTTAAGTCAGGACACTCACTAATCAAGTAACCTGTACAATATATCAATATAAAGCTAACAACGGAAAGCAAATAAATAAATGGCAATAAAGAGTAATCATGTGATAAAACAACAAAATAATCAAAGTATAGATAAAATACAAGTGAAAGCAATTAAGGAAAAGCAATGATAGTCTAATCATCAAACCATTTCGAACATGATTTACAATAAGAGTCATCCCGAGGCACCACATCTCATAATCACCAATCACAAGTCACAAATCACGAATCTTATACACATGGCACCTCGTGCCCAAATTATCAATCACCCTCGCATGGCAAAGACCTCATGCCACAACATAATACATACCCCACACGACAAAGACCTTGTGCCACAATATAAGTCACAACTGCATGGACAACTCACGTGTCAATATCACAATCCGTCCGATATGGTCACGGGCTACGAATCCAAACCATATTGCAGAGAAAGCATATATAGAAGAATACATGTACATGATCAGTTAACATCAAGTTTTATCCTCCTAGACTGGTATAAATGACATGTTACGGTGTATGTATGTGCAAGTGTACTATCACAACTCAAATCATCAAGTAATATCAAAGACACCGAGTAGCACACTGGGAACAACACAAAAAATCACGTAATATGCATGACACACACAAGGAAGTCAAAAGCAACAACCAGAACACTTCTCTTTCATCAACAGCATGCTCCCATACCATCACATAACATCCCCGTATAGTCACCCTTATCTCACCATGTTGACAATATCATAATAGCCACTTGTATCGCTCCACCCAGATAATATATCAATAGCCACTGTATCGCTTTGCTCTGACAATAACAGAATAGCCACTTGTATCACTCCGCCCAGACCGTAACACAATAGCACCCGTATTACTCCAACCAGACAATAACCCAATAGCCATCCGTATCATTCCAGCCAAACAGTAATACAATGGCCACCCTTATTACTCTGCCCAGACAGTATATCAATAACTACCTATATCACTCCGTACAATCAGCAAATAGTAAAATGCCACCCTTATACTCCGCACAATAACAATCAATCCCCATAACATGTCCACATATGCCACAATATTTTCAAAACATAAATATCAATAACACAATAAAGCATAGCCCACGGCTCAATAATAAAGTATACAAGAATTTCAACAATAACAAAATAAAATAGAAAACAACTCAACAATAAAAGATATTCCATATAACAACAACTTTAATTAAAAGCATGTTAGTAACCTAAGAGTCTAAACCGTTCAATTTCCACATATAAACTCGGGTACTCGTCACCTCGTGTACACGTCTTTCACATTATTCAAACAGTGCAATTAAATCAAATCCTACAGGATTATTTCTACAACGATCCACCAATAGTTTTGAGATTTAGCATTCCGTTCAGTGGTTCAAGGTCTTGATCGGCTTCATATTATGTATTATGACTTGTGTTTATGGTCGGATTCGATTTTCAAATGTTTTGGGATTGATTTGGATGAGTTATTCTTATTCTCGAATCTTAACTTGGAAAGGTTGATCGAGGTTCAATGTTTGTGAAGACGACCCTAGAACGATATTTCGATGGCTCTGATAGGTTCGTATAGTGATTTTGGAATTGGGGCACATGCCTGGAATTGAAAGGAAGTCCCTAGGTTGATTTGGCATGCTTTGCCAAAAATTATCAATTTGAAGGTTTAGAAATTCCTTACGTTTGACTATGGTTTGACTTTATGCCTATCGGGTTCAAATTTTTGTTTTGAGACATGAAATAGGTCTATTTTGCTCTTTGGAAGTTGTTTGCAAAGTTTGGTATCATTATGAGTTGATTTGATAGGAATCGGACCTGTGGTTGTATATTGAAGTTCTTGAGTTTCAATGTTAATTTTGAAGTTCATGGTTCCGGATGTTATTTTAATATTTTGATCATGCGAATGAGTTCGTATGATACTTTTAGACTTGTGTGGATGTTTGGTTTGGAGTCCCGAGGGCTCGGGTTAGTTTCAGACACGTTTCGGAGTGTTTGGAAGAGTTTTAGTTTTGCTAGTTTCAAACATGTGTTGCAAATCTAGCAAATGCGAGATTTTGTTCGCATTTGCACTGTTGCATTTTTGAGGAGGGAGATTGCAGTTGCGAGAAATGCTGGGGACCTTCAGGTTCGCATTTGCGAACAAACTATTCGTTTTTGCGATGGGGACCTGGGGTAAGCTAGTTCGCATTTGCGATCAAATGGTCACTTTTGCGAAGTGTTCGTTGGTCGCATTTGAGATATAAATGTCGCATTTGCGACCTTAGTAGGAATGTAATGGATGTCGCTTTTTGCAATCAATCTTCGCATTTGCAGGGTACGCAAAGGTCGCATTTACGACACCTGCGCCTGAACATAAAAGATGGAAAATGGGAGTTTAGCCTCATTTTTAAAATCGTTGAACCCTAGACTCGGTAGAAGGCAATTTGGAGGGGGGATTTTCACCTACAATCATTGGGTAAGTAGTTTTAATCAATTTCCACTAGATTTCATGATTATATATTTGATTTAACATCAAATTTATGAGAATCAAAGAGGAAATTTAGGGATTTTTATAAATGTTTAAAAAATGAAAATTTGGGTTTTGAGAGTTGATATGGACTTGGATTTAAAAATAAAATACATATATGGACTCGTGGGTTATGGGTATTCAAGACCTATCCTTGGACCCGGATTTCGACCGAGCGAGCCTGGGTTGACTTTTGTTGACCTTTTGGGAATTGTATAAAGATCATAGATTTACTTATTGAAATTGGTTTCTCTTCCATTATTTGATATTACCAAGTCAATTTTGATTAGATTGGAGCCGGGTGGAGGTGAATTATACAGGAAAAGCTATTGGTAAGTGTTAATTTGGCCTAGTGAGGTAAGTATGTTGCCTAATTTTGTGGGAGGGAAACTACCCCGTAGGGATTAGTTTAATTGAATTATTTGAATTATGTGAAAGATGTGTACATGAGGTGACAAGTGTGTACACGGCCTTATATGTTGAGACTTAACCGATTTAGACCCTTAGGCTTCTTATGTACATTTATTTAAAGTTTCCCTATCATGTTATATCCTCCATTGTCAAATTTACTCTTACATGCTTTATTTGAAGTTTTAGTTTGTGTTGTATCTTTTATTGTCAATTATACTCTTACATGCTTTATTTGACTGCATCTTTCATAGTCATGTTTTCTCTTTCATAATTGATTTATTCTTATTCGAATTCATTATTAATTTTTATGTCTTTCATTGTTGAGTTTATTCTCTCATTTTATTGTGTTGTTGTAATTCTTTTGTTGATTTACTTGTCGTACTCTCGTGTTGTTGTTGTTGTTGTTGTTGTTGTTGTTGTTTTACTCAATGTTGTTGAGCCATGGGATTTGTGTGGTTGTGGTATTGGAAATTGTTGTTATGGAAATTTTGTGGCATATGGGCACATGTGGTGTGAGTTGTTATATTGTCTTGTTATGTTATTGGCACATGTGGAAGTGTTGAGAGGATTGTCGGGTTGTTTGCGCGTGAGTTGTCTATGCTATTGTTATTATTGATAGATGCACATGTGGCGTGACAAGGCGGTCTATATATGTTGGGTATGCGCATGTGGTGAGACGAGGTGGGATAGTATTATGTACGTGTGGCGAGACAAAAATAACAATAGCAACAACAACCCAGTAAAATCCCACTAGTGGGTCTAAGGAGGGTAGTGTGTAAGCAGACCATACCCCAACCCCCAGGGAGTAGGGAGAATATATCTGAAAGAACCTCAGCTAAAGAAGACGAAAAGAGACAAGACGGGCATTTACTTTATTTTTGCACAAGCAGCGAGACAAGGTGGGCTATGTCAAGGATGATTTGTGATGGCCTTGGAGATTGTCATTGATGATATTTGTGTGGTGGTGTGACTATCTTACATGAGTCATGCATATTGCGGATTTGGTTGTATGGTTTCCAATGTGCTATTAGGTATCTTTGATCTTACTTGTTGGCTCGAGTTGTGATAGTACACTTGCACAAGCATACAGGTAATATGTCACACATATCAGTCCAGGAGTATGATTCTTGATGTCTATTGATTAAGTATGTGTATTCCTGTATATCTGACTTCTGTGTGAGGACTGGGCTGTTGGCACATGAGTTCTCCGTGCGTGTCATGCGCCAACCTTGGGGAGCAACCGCGGCTCGACCGAGACATCCCAGTCAAGCAATACTACTTGATGCCTTCAACCCATCCTTACCCATAAAGAATTTAAGAATTAGTAACAAGAAATAGACATGAGAAGAGTAAAGTGTACCACATCCTTTATCCATTACTTATAGAGGCTTCATTTACTATTTCCAAAATATTAAGTTCATAATTACGAAGGGAAAAAAACATGTTTGGCAACTACAGCATTTCCAGTTCATTTTCCCAAACCGAACCCACCCACAGACTATCTACGGAGCCTCTAAGTATAACAGAGGAGTAGTATGGAAGTGCCGGCAACAAGGCTCCAGCTATACCTCAAAACACAATATGCCAAATCAAATGTCACAAGGCCCCGAAGTAGAATAGGGCTCACCAAGTCTGCTGAGTAGAGGGTAACTGCTAATGAGGTTTAGAACCTCCTGCTGAGGAACCACCTGCATCAATTAAAGATGCAGCAGCCCCGGCAAAAGGAACGTTAGTACATATGGAATAGTACTACTATGTAGAGCTACATACCCTCTCATGAAATAGAATGCCAATATAAGAAGGAAAGATCCATGAAAGCAACCAGGGGAAAAAAACCAAAGATATCCAAATGTCAAGTTAAAACATAATAATTTTTAAAATAAGAAATTAACATTTTTGGTTGGGAGATCATTAGCCTGCGATCATCACACCATACACGAGGCATGGAGTCCAATCACAAACTTGATCGGCTGAGCCATCTCTCCACGAATCAATGTGGACTGACATGGTGATGCGAATAAAATATGATAATAAGAAGGAGGGAACCACCATGCGGGCGAGATGGCGTCCGATCACCACCCAATCAGCTAGGTTGTCTCCCCACATATGTCGTGTGAGTCGACATCCAATCCAAGACCAGTAACAATCTAATCCCAATCAAGGGGAATAATCTCAACACATGAATCTCATCCAAATTAAGGATAATAATCCCAACCAACTCCTACACTGGCACATGTAGTTTCGGGTGTGGGTCATTACCACCCACCCTTCCTCGGCTCGCTAATGATACTCCCAAAAATATTTTTTTTGTATACATAGGAAATATAAATGCAAATGCATTCATCTCATAGCCTTTCATACCATATATAGCTTCATTAGTACTTTCAACCACTCACAACATCATTATTTCATTGGCTCTCTTGGCCATACATAGAGTTCTTCATTAGCACGATGGCCATATTTTATATTCCGCACTTCCATTTCATTACTTTCAAGGATCATTATCATAGAACACCAACATATAGAATATTTGGAAATCATGTCTTTAAGTTCATTAGTAATGAAAGCTTTAAACACAACAAATTTCTTTCTAAAATATGGAGCAAAATGACTGGCAATCGAAGCACAAGTTAAAATCATAAACAAGTAATACACCATTTAATTCTTGGAATACTTTTCCCAAAGGGGCAATATATAATTTCAACTGATGAGTATGTAAGAACTCAAACACATTGGAAATACTTACAAATCCCGATGATCCTCTCCTGGTCAATTGCTTGGGGTTTCGGACCATTGCTCTCTTTTTTAGTCGTATCAGGTGCATCGGCTTTGCTTTGACTTGCCTTGTCCGTATAGTCAGTAATCGATGTAAGAAAGATTCTTCTATGATAAGTGGTCCATTCCACCTTAAGAAGTAGCCCATTCTATTAGGTTTCCTGTAGAGCGAGGCCTCTTCTTCCTGCCTTTTCTGTAAGAGACTTTCTTTCTTGCCTTTCCTGCTTTGCTACTGAATCCTCCTTGGTCCTTCATCGTGGAAATTATCGAGTAATCGGAGATGAAAAAGAAGCTTTCTAACTCTCTATGAGGAGTGAAAGCCACTTGACTCTAAGGAGAGGAGCTCCGCCCCTACTTCAATTAAAGCTCGCCCCCCCTTTTTTCCCTCTAAAGCCCCTCGCTCCACTCATTTTTTAACTTCTAATCAGACCTGGCTGAACTTTCCACGACATAGATCAAAGGGTCGTTCATTAGCCCTACTAGTCAAATACAGGAAAAAGAGGGATGAGAGGAATACTACTGATTATCTATGAAAGAAGGCTTTTAAGAATGAAAAAAATCTTATCTTAAGGATAGAGAGCCCCCCGCCTGCCTTTTCAGATACGAGTGAGTGAGCGCTTTTTCTGCTATGAATGAATGACCTCTCCATTTATTTTCAAGCTTGCTCTTCAAACCGGCCTATCGCTCTCCTCTATGAAAAGGTTCTTCCGTAATCACTCTCAATAAGACATCCATTCCCCTTTCAAATGAAAAGAGAACTAGACTTTTCTCTTCATCATTGAAATCCGCCATTCAATCGCAGTGCGGTGCTCTCAAAAAGCTCAATCCTCTAAGGCTGAAACGAATAGATCAGGAATTCGACCTGGGATCCGCCCGTTCCGATCCTTGCCTACTAAACAGTTGCACCCCCGGATATGTATGTTGGGAGAACTGATTTATGATTGAAACATGGATCCAAATCATATGGATTAGTTATAATAACCATATTTGAACATTTTCCCACTAAGGGGAAGCATAATAGGATAGTATCAACTCGAACATGACTCGAGTACATGCGCATTTAGGAAAATCAACTTTCAGAATCAATTTGGAACAATTGGAATGAGAGGTTGAACAAACCACATATAGAATTTACGAGGAACTCACAGATTCCGATTCTAGAAAGGGAGTTTAGCCAACATACCTTGCTTGAGCTTTTCTTAGATTACTACAACGTCCCAATACTTCTAGCAATTGCAATCTATAGGAAGATAATGAAAAATGAATACCAATTAGAAGGATTCTCATGATATAAGTCTCTTGGAAATTTCGTCAAGCACCTACTATGCAAAATCGAATGCAAGGCTCTACAATGATAATCCCTTCCTACCTCAACTAATTTCAACTAGAATCTACTCGATATAGTTCAGCAACCCCACATATTACCCTCTATTGGAACATACATGGCCTATCTCCAACTCCACAACCTACTTAGACCCATAACAACTTGCATGAAAGCTTAGGAGAAGGACTTACCCGGATAGTTGATTACCTAGAGAGTGGCTTCCATTATTCTTGAAGATTGGGGCAACAATGGATGAGTAGAATTTATAGATATTCTCCCTCTCTCTCTCTATACTCTATTCTCTCTAAAACATCAAGTTTTTGCCTTCAAAACGAGCCCCAATGGCTTTTAATCAAAATGGGGTCGGGTTATACAACTAGAAAATGAACCCTCTGAACTCAACTCTGCGATCGTAGAATGCACCGCCAGAACAGGTATGTGCTCCACATAATGGACTGCAAAATCATCCTCCAAAACTGGGTTGGTCGGGTCCGGTCTGCAGTCCGCAGACCAATTATGGGGCCGTGAAATGGACCGCAGAATCACCATCCAAAATTTCTCATGCTGGATCGGAGATGGAAGTGCAGACCACAAAACAGAAATACGGTCGCATAATGACCGCAACATGACCTTTAAGATTCAACTTTTTTTTCTGCTCAACTCTGCATGGGTCTGCGACCCACGGAATGAATCTGCGGTTGTGAAACTGACTGCAGAATTGCCTCCTTCTGCAAAAATTTCCACCAACTCCTCAATTTATTCTACAACCCAAAAAGTCTGTACTCATTAACCTACCCCAGCACCATACAACCTTAAATTCCCGGGCGAAATTTTACGGGGCCTTACATCCTTCCCCGCTAAGGATCATCCATCCTCGAATGAGGAATAGAGTCCACCTGAAACACCCAACATGACTTAACTCTTCATTCACATGCCTCATGTTCCAAATTTGACTAACTCCCCATACTTTCAGTAATTTTGGCAGAGTTTTCCCTGCATTTGGGCATATCCACGTACCAGAGAATCACCCAAAACAACTCCTAACAACAAACCCAAAACTCAACAAAGCATCACAATATATCAATAACACCAATCTCACATTACAAGCATTACATTACCAAAAGTGGTATCTTGACATGAACTGTACATGTAGTAATCATAATACATAGAAAGTACGTTTCAAACCACCATTTGGCTATACAAATAAGTGAAAATATTTTCTTTCCACAACACCCTCAGCCTTCGATGTGACCTCCTCGACTCATAAACTTCACCATAGCACTTTGACGGAGGCAATCTCAACTTTTGGACTTGTCTAACAAGGATGAAAATTAGGTAACTCTCATAAGCCAATTCTCCATTAACTTCAATAGCCTCCACCGGGAGGATAGGCAAAGGATCTCCAACTACCTTCTTTGACGTAGACCCATGAAGCACCGGGTACATGGAGGACAACAATGGGAGACATACTCATAGTTTGGCCTATTTCCTTCAAGATTCCATAAGCCCAATGTGCACTACACCTAATTTACCTTTATTAACAATTCACATAATGTCTTCATGGAGAAAATCTTGAGGAGCACTCATCCACTTTCTTCAAACTCCAAATCTCTACGTCGAACACCCGAATTAATCTTTTGGCGACCTTCAACCTCCTCCTCCTCCTTATTCTACGATGTGTTTGAATGAATATGACCATAGAGTTTCCTTCCCAATGTGTTTGATCATGGAATGATACTTCTTCTTTGACATGTTTGAACCTAAAACCCTGGCAAATTTAATGCAAATAGGGACGGCGGGGTTCAAGATTGAGATAGAATTGTTCAAGAGTCCGTCAATTTGTTGAGCACAGACATATCAGGAAGTTATATCCTAAGGGGTGTGAAGTTCACTACCAATAGCGCTGACATGGTTAATCATTGTGATGACATCATTGATTCGACAAATTAGACCTAGAGTTAACTAGTATACATTGATAATGTAGGAACCATGTACATGATCCTAAGATGTAAAAGAATTGAGTCATTTTAGACATGTGATATATGGGAGGCATGATCGGGAGGATAAAAATGTTAGTATCAGTTATTCCTAGAAGACGATGAGTTATAAGAGGGGTAATAGCAATTGTTTTATTCCATATGTGCCTTGTTCTGCAATAGTAAGCCTTAAGGAGAAATAGCCAAGTACGTGACAGCAGTTGCCTCCTTGAGTGTAGGGAAAATAAGTTTAACTCGAAATGAGAAGACTCTTGCACCATGAATGTGAGAGAGGTTCCAAAAATACATGGAGTTGTGTTATGCTGTTAACAGTATTTGACGCAAGGAATCAACGCCCCAAGCCCACGAGGTTGAAAAAGAGGTTTAGAACTTGTGAGGTTATTGCTCTAGCAACTTAACCCTTCTCGATAGTTGATCCTATATGAGAGGACTAGAAATACGATAGACTTGTCCTTCAAATTAATACGTTCATGATATGTGCCAAAATTTGAAACATCCACCTGAAGTGGGGAGGGAAAGGTCACGGTAAGGCTACTTAACTTCAACCATACACGAATGAAACCATGTATCTAGGATGTCTAAATATTAGGTTTAAATCATGCATTGGTTAGCGGGGTTCTAATGGTTAATGCGATGCTCCGGGGAGAAAGGCGAATGATAAACCCCTATCCACCCAAGGATGTGGAATGTTAAGGATAGTGAATTCTCTGCATATGTCAATGTTCATGACATGGAAAATGATCCTAGAAGCGGAGTGTTAAAGATAGTGGAACCCGGGGAAATATTGTAGAGTAAATAGGGAAGGTTTGCAAGTGTTCGTAATGAGCCCACAATAGGTTTGTGACGTGTCAAGTACCTAGACGCCAAGGAGAGGCAGGACCAGCATGAGAAACATATATGATGCCATAGTAACCCCAAAAGTGCAATTGGACTTGATGGAGATCCCCTTAAGAATCCTACGAGAAGGGGAGTGTTAAAGCGACTCGTGGAAGGACGCGCTCTCTCATGGTTATCCCAACAAGTTTCGGGAGAATAGCACAATGAGTTTACAAACTAAGGAACACAGTCAGAACATGTTGCATAGGTCGAAAGAGAGAACAAACACTTGTTATGAGCTGGACATAATAACTCTCAAACTGCAATACCAGGCTACGTCATGGGCAACTACAATACTAGGAACGAGGTGAGTTACTTACTGAGGAATGATCTAGGTGGACTAAAGGTTATACTGAGATGGGAAAATAAAAGATCTTCCTATGACGAATTTGTGAGGATCTCAAATTTCAAAAAAGCCTTATGCCGACAAGTGACCCTTTCGATTGACATGTACACATATAATAGTTGCTGAGATATTCTCTTATGTTACCAGACATTGAAAAGGATTCATGATAATGTTCACAAAGAGATTAAAATGATTCCTTAAATCCTATGAGCCACATACACAGGAGAGGGAGAGAGAGAGAGTGGCTCAAGAAGAATCTCAACACTATATTGCTTTACATTAGATTCGATGCCATGTAGGTAAATATTATGATGGTCCGTGCACAAGTGAGCAGATGTTATCCATTTGAATCAAAAGGTCCTATAAGAAATTCATCTGGTATAGTCCTTTGTTGAGAATTTGGGAAGCAAGTGGGAAGTATTAACCTAGGGTTATAACTCGATTCAAGGAAATCATTATAGAACTCAATTACTCAAGAGGTTGTAAGTAAGAGAATTGTGGTAACGAGGCTTCACGAATAATGTGTCTCGTTTAAAAAGTAGGTACATACAATGTTTTGTGATTCAGTGTCTTGTTAAGAACATATTTATGTTGGCTCTTCAATATAGATGTACATATACGAAAAGGAAAATTATATGATGTTCATAATGATTTACTAAGGAGGAATGTACGTACTATCCCTTGGTTGCCTGGGAAGTGCTTTATCTGATGCCCCTCGATTCCACACCCATAATATGCATGGGTACCATAGCGAATTTGCCGGAATGACATCTCCTTCACTTGTCGCAAGGGGGATGAGGTCCGGTAAGCTTACTCGCCCCACTGACCAGAGTTTTACCGTTGTTGTCATACATCATAAGCATCCCCTTATCCTTCCTCCAGGCCCCCATGGCGGGAGTAACCGTCTCTGTACTGGTTTGCTGTGTGGGCCTTTGAAATTTCCCAAGCCTGCAACCCCTAAAACATTCTCGAGCATACTTGCGATATGGAACCAAATGTTCCCTCCCGCATGTCGGCCAGACCGGGCTAGGTGTACCCAGCCTAGGGCATTTGTTCTTCTTGTGCCCCTTTCTTCCACAACCATAACATACTTCAAGAGTCATCCAACATATCTCCAAGTGGCGCTTCTTACAAATCGAACATTTTGGCTTATTGGTACAAACAACCCTCTTTTGTTTCCTATGTGCACGTGCCACATGATCCAGGGCAGGGTGACTTTAAGGGCAACAAGGGCACTTCCCCTAGAAACTAGCATTTCCAATCCCTCCACGGCTCCACCCATTCTCTCAATGAACTCTTGTACAATCTCCCCCAGATTCAATGACAGGGTCAGCCCCTCCTCGCTTCTTTGAACTCGTGGACTGCTCATCTGGAAAAAGAGATAGGATAAGGAAATTAGCTGCCAATCCTGAGCTCTATCGCACGATCAGGAGTATCAAAGAAGGGTGGTATTCCTAAATGTCCAAGTAGCCTCCTAATTATAGATGAGGTCGACAACACAGCGATAAGAAGGACTCTACTAGACACAGCTCTGAGACATCCGAGCACATTTTTAAACCTCAGGCTCTGATACCAAGCTTGTCACTCCCCGACCTTGGGGAGCGCAACTGGCGCTCGACCGAGACATCCCCGTCAAGCAAGGCTACTTGATGTCGTCTACCCAGCCTTACCCATGAACAATTTAAGAATCAGTAACAATAAATAAACATGAGAAGAGTAAAGTGTACCACATCCTTTATCCATTACTTATAGAGGATTCATTTACAATTTCCAAATTATTACAAGTTCATAATTACGAAGGGAAAAAAAACATGTTTGGCAACTACAACATTTCTAGTTCATTTTCCCAAACCAAACACCATCCACAGCCTGTCTATGGAGCCTCTAAGTATAATAGAGGAGCAGTATGGAACTACCGGCCAAATTAAATGTCATACGACCCTGAAGTAGAATAGGGCTCACCAAGTCTGTTGAGTATAGTGTACCTACTAACGAGGATAAGAACTGCCTACTGAGGAACCACCTGCATCCGTTAAAGATGGAGCGCCCCCGACAATAGGGACATTAGTACATATGGAATAGTACTAGTACGTAGAGCTAAATACCGTCTCATGAAATAGAATGCCAATATAAAAAGGGATAATTCATGAAATCAACTAGGAAGAAAAACCAAAGATATCCAAGTATCAAGTTAAAACATAATAATTTTCAAAATAAGAAATTAACTTTTTTGGTTGGGAGATCACTAGCCTCCGATCATATCATCATACACGAGGCATGGAGTCCGATCACAAACTCGATCTGAGCCATCTCTCCATGAATTAATGTGGATTGACATGGTGATCCGAATAAAATATGATAATAAGAAGGAGGAACCACCATGAGCGCAATATGGCGTCCGATCACCAGTCGATCGGCTAGGTCATCTCCCCACATATGCCGTGTGAGTCGATATCCAACCCAAGGACAGCAACAATCTCATCCCAATTAAGGGGAATAATCTCAACACATCAATCGCATCCAATTAAGGAAAATAATCTCAATCAACTCCTACACCGGTACGTGTATTCTCGGGTGTGGGCCGTTACAACCCAACCTTCCTCGACTCGCTAATGATACTCCCAAAAATATATTTTATTATACAAAGGAAATAGAAATACAAATGCATTCATGTCATAACCTTTCATACCATAATGGACCGCAAAACGACATTCAAAATTCAACTTTTTTTTCTGTTTAACTTCACAATGTGTATGCGGCCCGCAAAATTGATCTGAGGTCACGAAACTGACTGCAGAATTACCTCCTTCTGCAAAAATTTCCACCAACTCCTCAATGCACCCGGCATCATACAACCTTAAATTCCCTAGCAAAATTTTATGAGGACTTACAGTGCGGCTATGAGATATTGTTACTGTTGACACATGAGTTATCCGTGCGGATATGAGATATTATTATTGTTAGAACGTGAGTTATTCGTGCAGCATGTGAATTATCCATGCAGTTCTAATTGATAATGTAGACCCGAGATACCATCTGTTTTTGGTTCGTGATTTAGGGACTTGTGAAATATGAATGTGAGGTGTGGTACTTCGGTATATTCTTTTTGTACATCTTATGTTTAAAAGCTTGATGAGTCAAACGTTTGTTGTTCTTGTTTCCCTTATTTCCTTCCATTCGTATTTTGATTGTTCCTGGTAACCTGTTGTCTTTATCACATGTACTCTCTTATTGTCATTTGTTGCTTTATTTCCGTTGTTACCCTTGTGTTCGTAAATCGCTTTATTATCCTTTAACTGCCTTTATTTTCTATTTTTAGATTATATCAATACCTTGCACAGGTTTCAATATCTAGTAGGTGTCTTGACCTGACCTCACACTACCGAGGTTAGGTTTGATACTTACTGGATACCTTTGCGGTGTACTCATGCTACGCTTGCTGCACATTTGTGTGCAGATCCAGGTACCTCGAAGCGTGCCCCAGTCATTAGATAGCTAATTATGAGTTGCTATGGAGACTTCAAGGTATACCTGTCATACCGTTCGCATGCCTCAGAATCACCTTCTGCTGTGCTTCTTTACCACTATTTATTTCTATTCTGGAACAGTTTTTACTTAGAGATTTTCTAGTGAACTCAGTAGAGCTTATGACTTGTACTACCCATTTTGGGATATTGTACATCTATTAATGGTTGTTAGCTATATATAGAAATTGATGGTTCATGATTAATGGTTGATTGGTTTAAATCTGTTAATAACTCAGTATGTGTTAGGCTTACCTAGTCTTAGAGACTAGGTTCCATCATGACTCCTAAAGAGGGATTTTGGATCGTGACAGTTTTCCCCACACAAAGTTGGGCAAGATACTTACCTTTAATAAGCTAAATCAATCCACTAATAAGCTCTTCCATCGTGAATCAACCTACAGGCGATCAAATCTAGCCAAAATAACTAAATATCATAAATAAAAGCCACAGGAAACTATTCCGAATAATAAAGATTCGGTCTTGAACAAGAATTAAAAAATTCAACTCAAAAGGTCAACCTCGGAACTTGATAAAACTCACAAATTCCAAGCACCCATTCAGATACGAGTCCAACCATACCAAAATGATCTAATTCCGACCTCAAATCAGCATTCAAATCATCAATTTATGTTTTAGAAAAGTTTTTACTAACATTCCCAATTTCTCCAATTCAAATCATCAAAAGAAAAAACACTAAAATCGAGGTTGGAATTACGAAATATAAACAATTCCGAGTCAAAAATATTTAACCCAATTCATATAGTGAAATTTCCTCCAAAATCTCCCAAAGCCGAGCTCCAAAACCTTGCGAGAAAAAAGTAACTAAATTTTGAAATAAGTAAAATCACAACAGGTGTCCCAGCCCAAATACGATCCTAGATAATCCCGAAACTCACATTTGATAAACAAAACATGATCCTTGCGAGATTAACCAAGATAACCTTTTGAATCACCTAATTTAGCTTAAAATGAGGGAAATATGATATTTTAAAGTTTTAAAGGAAGTCTGAAAATTTCAGGTACATAAATGGCATTTTCGTAATTATTTACACCAAGAAAAAAAAACCAGCAATAAGAAAATCTTCCTTTTAGCACCCCAAAACTCATTCGAAACCTCTCGAACACAAAACATATATGCATTTCAATCATAAAACATGCTACGAACCTGCTCGCGCACTCAAAACATAGAAAAGAGGTCATTTTGACCCGATATTAACCATGGTCAAACTCCACTTCCTTAACTAGTTTCTCAATCAATGATCCAAAACACACCCAAGTCCCTCGGGACTCCATCCAATTATACCAACAAGTAAAAATACATTATCCAAACTTATCGAAAGCCTCAAAATACCTACGGAAACATCAAAACAAATAATCGAGGCATAAACCGAATAGAATTTCTCTTAAGTTGTTAAATCTTCATTCTTTTGAAAGCATGCCCGAATGACAATTAAACACTTTGGATTACTTTCAAACTTTGTATATAAGTTCAATTAAACTATATAGACCTATCCAAAGTCTCGGAACACCAATTGGAGTCCAATACATATATATACCGATCGGGTCGTTATGTTCTCCCCTACTTAAACATATGTTCGTCCTAGAACGTAGCAAGAGTCATTCCAAAGCCATCAATCACTGATAAATTTTCCATACACATACCCATGAGTGGTCCCAAATCACCTCAACTTATATAAGCCTGTCAACACAAACTAACTGATGATTCTTTCTTCAAACTTATTATTCAACCATAGACCCAAATTCCAGCATTCGCTTAATTCCTGATACGATTTGATTCTCACATATACATATTATATCAATCTCAACAAGCTGTAGCAAATCATAAATATATTCCCGAGATATTATCACACGACGTAACCCATTGCTCATATGTTGTGGCAATGTCTCTGACCATAATAGTTGCCCATTACCAAACTGGGTACCAGTAACAAACCTCATATCAAATATAACCTTATTCCAAACCTTCAAAACACTACTAATGATGTAAGAAATATGTAGAAACTCATAACACTCACTCAATGGAAGCTACTCGACCGACGAGCAACACCAAATTCCACGTAATCACATAAGACGCAATTCGTACCCAACAATCAACAACTCGAATATAGCTGAAGATGGAAAGAGAACCAAATGAGAGAACCACCCAACAAGTCCAACAAATACCACCACAAAGCGCAATGCTATGAACCCATCACACCAAGGAGAAACAAGACACAAAATAAGCACAAGGGATCGCATCCCAACATAACTCCGATGCAATGTGACCCAATCCAAATACTGGTCCACATGGAAACCTCGAGTCATGATGCTCATAATCAACAACTATATGCATAACAATCGACAAACACGCGAAGTGCATGACCATAACCATGGAGAAACAGATATCACTATATACCACCAACAGGAAGACCATAACCAAGGCGCAATAAACCATTCAAAACACCAAGAGTCATCTCGCTTGAATTTGCCAAAAGGCCCCCAACGGAACCGCACCATGTGTAAATAGCCAACAGTATCCCAACACATCGTATCATAGAAGAGTAACACATGGAACATATTAGAACACGAATAAGATGAACTCTTATCAATGACACATCCGTCAACAATAGTTGTGCTGAGTAACAAATCCAACCCGATGTAGAACAAACATCCTCATTAGGCCTACCAGTGGCCTCTAATCAATTTCGATCATCCAAAAATAGGCAAATAGCCTTCCAAACGTCCACGATAACCTAACCATAACACATATCATCAGTCATCAAACTCTTGACATACCCTCACCATACGCAACCAAGGAACAATCTGCCTTTGAGAACTCCTAGCCTTCAAATTCTAAGAACACAAGAATCTCCATATGCGATCCCAACTCCACTACGCAAATAACTGACACATCCCTCCTATGCACTCATCTCACGATAAATACCTCCATAATTCTTTTGTACCACGTAGAAAAATCTGAGCATCAACAGTCGATCAACCAGACAATTATCGTAGTACCAGCCAAGCATCCGCAAGTCAAAATAATGTGCGTTTTCTTAATGGACACCTTTCTCATGTGATACCAGATAGTGCAAAGCATTCTTCCAAAAATATGAAACCGTCCATGCTATCTAGAACTCATGAGCCCATCCCGAAGAAAAATCATAACACACAATATACTCCTCGCGCTTGTAGGGTACATCAACCGCAAATTGGGGCTGATCCATCGCAACTCTCCAGAACCCATTGGAACCTCTTTGAAGTCGTTCTCCTTGCTCTAAATCACCCTCGACGAAACCATTCACAAGTCGTAGCCCATCCGTAAGCACATCGCTAATATAACAAATGACCATACAATCTGATCATCGATGGCAGGCTCCCAAACTTGGATCCAAGCCCTATAACACATCGTCTCGAACCCATAGCACCCTTCCTTCGCAGTTGCCCCAATCTCACACTGTTAACCAACTAAATACTTCACAAACTCATGTGACTCTAGTCATAAAACACTTCGAAGACTCTGCCAAGCGCATCCTCACCCTGGTGGCAGTCAAGCCAACTTCCTCAATGCCATGGACATCCATCTTTGCACTTACACCTCATCGTTGTTGGTTGGTTAACATAATTTGCACTTTCTTTTCTTACCTTTCTTCTTCATTTTTGGGAGTTTTCTTGTATTAACCTTTCTCTCACCTTCATCATCATCATCATCATCATATGTATTAGTTTCAAAGATGGCAGTATCATCACCTCCTAATTTACCCTCCAAAGGATTCTTTTGTCTTGACTCCTTCGTAGCTACATACTCTTCATACCCAGTATCTACTGTTTTCTTATCCAATTTAACACTCTCAGCTACAGGAACTCTAATTTTTCTCCTTTTTCTTTGCTCGATTCTTCTTTCCTCCCTAAAGGAGCCACATTCATCATGTACATCACTATCATAATCCTTTTCTACTTCTTCAAATAACTCGAACATAATTTGAATCAAAATTATCCTTAGTGTTGAATCTATATTCAGGTTTAGCAGGGGCAATAGGTTCGGGGGGGGG
>MCJB01044464.1:16820-44715 GCA_002018475.1 Nicotiana obtusifolia | reverse complement strand
CCCCCCTTTTCCTTAACATGTCTGTTGAGTTTTGCAGGAAAATAGACCTCACAGCAGCAGTTGAGATACCCAGAATTTGTCGTTGTTGCTGCTATTGGAATCTCCTCTTTTTTCTCATTAAACATCATAGAAGCAGGAGCAGACCTTTGATATTGTTGCTGTTACTGGAACCTGTTCTGTCTCATCACAGAAGCAAGAGCAGCAATAATTCAACAGCAGCAGTGGAACTCTTCTACCTCACAGCAGCAATTGAGATATCCAGATTTTGTCTCTGTTCTTGTTATTGGAATCTCTACTTTCTTCCTAAACATCACAGAAATAGGAGCAGATCTTCGAGGATGTTGTTGCTGCTGGAATTTATCACAGAAACAGTAGCAGCAACTATCCAACAATAGCAGTGCAATCGTTGTCGCTGCTATTGGAATCTCCTCTGTTTTCTCCCTAAAACATTACAAAAGTAGGAGTAGATCTTTGAAGAATTTGCTGCTACTGGAATCTGTTATGCTTCATCAGAGAAACAGGAGCAGCAGCTATCTAACAGCATTTTCTGTCGTTGCTGCTGCTACTGGAACCCCCTCTACTCTGTTGCTGCCTGCACATACAGCAGGGTAATAGGCAGCATCAGACACCCCCACAGCAGCAGAAAAACTCACTCCAGCAGTGACAATAACAGCAGCGAGGAAACTCAGGCAACAGTAGTAACAATCCTCAACTATGCTTCCTTTATTAAAGCAGAGTTGATGATTGGAACCTCTTTATTTGATGAAAAACATATGGAAGATCTCCCCCCCTCCCCCGCTTGTTTTGCTAGAAATATTCAAACTACTCCCTTAGTAGATTTAGGAACATATATATTTTGTATAGATCGACCTAGTTTCACTTCACAATGTTTTTGTATATATGACTGTCTGTCGATTTATAAGATAGACAATCATTACATCACCATAGGTCTAACCCACCACAACTACTTACGTATACTTGATTGTCAAGTCTCGATGATCAAGAATGCGCACCTTTCATTTTCAGAGGAAAGGTCTGTGCCCCCCCTCCATCTTTATATATATATATATATATATATATGAAAATTAACACTAGGCACACTGCCTAGTGAATTCGATTAAAAAAAAAATCTCCATAACACACACTGCTTCACACTTGCTCTTTGAAGTGTCTTTGATTCCACGCTATAATACAAAATTATCAAACTTTCAATTGGCACCTCTACATGTTGACTTCGAATCCGGTCTCCAAAGGGAAAATAACAACATAGCGCTCGATAACGAGATCCCGATCGCAGATCAGATTGACGCTAATTCGCATGTGGCTGTTGATATGAACTGCCTACCGACCCCGAAAATAGAGCTCATAAAGGATTCCGATCGGCAACTCAAAAGACCCAAAATGTTGAAGATGACGGGATCAGCCAACGAGTGATCTTCGAACTATTGCAGGCTCAACAGGTGGTGATAGCTCAGTTACAAAACCAAAGACGAGCACTGAACAGGGATGAGCCTGACCCATACCGGGAAATTGCCCGAAGGGATGAATCGGTCATAGAAAGATCGAATGAACATGAATCGGGGACTAACCCCGAGATTAAAAAGATGCTCGAGGAGCTGACAAAATGGTTAGTATCAGGGGGGAAAAGATCGAGGCCAACGACAAAATGGTGGAAGCCTATAATTCTAGGGTAGACCAAATCTCAGGAGCACCTCCGGTATTGGAGGGCCTGGATTTCAGGAAGTTCGTGCAAAAACCTTTCCTGCCAATCGCGGCTCCGAAACCGATCCCCAAGAAATTCCGTATGCCCAAAATACCCAAGTATAACGGAACGACCGATCCAAATGAACATGTAACCTCGTATACATGTGCTATCAAAGGGAACGACCAAGAGGACGATGAGATCGAGTCTGTTCTATTGAAAACATTTGGGGAGACCCTGTCAAAGGGAGCTGTGATACGGTATCACAATTTACCCCTAATTATATTGATTCATTTGCTATGCTTGCAGATTCTTTCGTAAAGGCGCACGCAGGTGCCATCAAGGTCGAGACCAGGAAATCGGACCTTTTCAAAGTCAAACAAAAGGATAACGAGATGTTCTGAGAATTCGTGTCCCGATTTCAAATGAAGCGGATGGATCTGCCGCCGCTCGCTGATGATTGGGCTGTTCAAGCTTTCACTCAGGGACTTAATGTTCGGAGCTTGGTGGCTTCACAACAACTAAAGCAGAACTGAATAGAATACTCGGCTGTTACATGGGCTGACACACATAACCGGTATCAATCGAAAATCAGAGTCGAAGATGATCAACTCGGGGCTCCTTAGGGGCCTGTCTATCCCGATAGGACCCTCGACAGAGTCAAAATGAATATCGATCGCGAACCAAGACCAAACAGGGATCGGTATCAGCCATAAAATGGAGATAGAAGAAGCAGTGGGTCCGGGCGAAACTCCATAAGAAATGAAAGGATGAATGACCGAGGCTAGAACAACCGGGGATTCATGACCAAAAATAGCTTCGATAGGTTCATCGGGCCTTAAAAAGCACCGAGGCTATGAATACGAACCTGGAGCAGTTAGATGAAAGGCGCAAAGCCGCCCTTGTTCGGTTGGCTGCCCAAAAGCAATGAATCAAGAGGTATTATAATAGAAGGACCAACCTTTGATACTTCAACATCGGGGACATGGTACTAAGAAAGGTCACACCAAACACACGGGATCCGAACTAGGGAAAGTTGGGACCGAACTGGGAAGGACCTTATCATCGAAATCACCGGAGGGGTATCTTACAAGCTCGGAACGATGAAGGTGAATAACAAGAATATAACTCACTTGAAGCAACATTACTGCCAAGGTACGGCCTCTTTCTTTATTTTATTTACACTTTAAACTAACACTTGCAGGTAGCAAACAATGGATGGTACGAGATGTTGGGTCTAAAAGTACGTTTTGCACTCTTTTTTCCTTGGACCGATTTGGTCCCAAATGGGTTTTACGGCAAGGTTTAAATGAGGCAACAAGTAAATCGTGCTAACTTAGAATCGAAGGCCGGTAATGAACCAGTATGATGATCACGACAATAGCGTGAAGCTTACTTTCTTTCCCTCTGATATCGATTTTAGCATGGAAAGAGACTTTAGGATTGAAGGGTCTCGATCAATAGGATTCAATGAAAGGGCCAAACGGTCAAATGAACCGTGCTCACATAGACTGATCGAACCCTAACACAAAACTTGTACACATACACGGAAGAATAAAGTGAAATCCTTTCTTTGCAAATGTCTTGTCTTTTAAAGCTTCTCCTATACATTTCTCAAGGAATTCCCTACTTCCGACCCCCTAAAAGAAACAATCCCGAGGGCCCCCTTAACCTAAGTTCGAATAATCACTCTCTCACCCGGGGATTGTCGTCCGAAAACGAGCTCGAAGGCCGCCTTAACCTGAGTTCGAATAATCACTCTCTCACTCGGGGACTGCCATCCGAAAAACGAGCCCGAGGGCCGCCTTGACATGAGTTCGAACAATCACTCTCTCACTCGGGGACTACCGTCCGAAAAACGAACTCAGACTGTCCAAGTTATTAGGTCTCGGGGACATAAGACCTATTAGGCAACCCCAGAACTTTAAAGGCTAAGGCCGTTTCGAGTTAACAGCACTTGAAGGGACATAAAACCTATAAGGCAAACCCCGAACTTTAAAGGTTAAGGCTGTTCCGAGTTAACAGTGCTCGAGGGAACAAAGCTAATTTGGAAATGCACGAATTAAAAGGCTAAGGCCGTTTCGAGTTAACAGCACTCGAGGGGACATAAGACCTATTAGGCAACCCCCGAACTTTAAAGGCTAAGGCCGTTCCGCATTAACAGCGCTCGAATAAAAAGGCTAAGGTTGTTTCGAGTTAACAACACTCGAGGGGACATAAGACCTATTAGGCAACCCCCGAACTTTAAAGGCTAAGGCCATTCCGAGTTAACAGCGCTCGAGGGCACTAAGCTTATTTAGCGACGCCTGAATTAAAAGGCTAAGATCATTCTAGGTTAACGAAACCCGAGGGCACAAAGATTATTTTGCAATGCCCGAATTAAAAGGTTAAGTTCATTCCGGGTAAACGAAACTCGAGGGCACAGAGCTTATTTGGAAAAGAGGCTAAGGCCATTCCGGGTTAACGAAACCCGAGGGCACAAAGCCTATTTGGCATTGCCTGAACTATAAAGGCTATGGCCACATAAACACGGCTCGGAGACGTCTGAAAAACAACAAAGCATTAAAATTTTGCTAATCGATCCAATCGAGTTTTTGCTGGACCTGCGAATTTTGACCATCAGTCACTGAATCAAATTCGTATCACTTACTTCATGAGTCTATCGTCACTTATCAGAATGAGAATCGGAAGCTCGTGTAGTGAGAATCTGAGTCTCATATCGTTTCTCGTTATTACTCTCCGAAAAATGAGGGGACTATCTGTATACGGTCGAAATCGGGCTCGACTGTATACGGCCAAAATCGGGCTCGACTATTACATAAAAGATCGGGCTCGGAACGAATAGGGTTAAAGATCGACCCTGGGTTTCATCGAAGTAGAACACGAGGTCAGAATGTCCGTCCTCGAGAATACTGAGCCCGTGATTCGGGACCGATCCTGACCCCCGACGTGTTCGAGGGGAGATCGCCAAACCTAAATAACGGAAAGACAGAATATCCGTAATGGGACGAGCTTCGCAGCGGGAATCTCGGCATAAATCAGCAGGGCCGTTTAATTAACAAATCAGGAGAGTTTTTACCTTATATAGAGTTGTACCTAAAGCGGGATTCCTCTACTATATAAGTGGGGTCTAATTATTTGTAAGCACACGTGAAATATCATCACGAAAGATAGCAAATAGACTGATCTCTTTAGTTATTATTATCTCATTATTCTATTCCCAACCTCGATCGCAGCATTTCTTGACCGAGGGCGGTCAACATACAATGCTAACGCTATCCGGCTTGTGTGGTTTGAATTTATTTTTATCGTTAATTCTATTTTTAATTTGATTTCTCATTTTTGCATCAAACTAGATCACGTGTCCTTAAACCGCGTATAAATTCAATAATTATCCGATTTTGAGAGTAAACACCCTCTTTATCAAACAATAATGATAACAGAATATTAAAAATCACACCACAACTAAATTTCTAAAAAATTTGCAACCCCATCAAATATAGATATTTCGAGAAAGAAAAAAGATTCCATCGAATCAAAAATTCCTTTTCATTTGGTTGTCGCCAATTTGTGTTGATGTGAAAGTTATCCATGATACATTATAGTTGTACTTATTTGAGGTCTATCTGCAATTTATAATTCTAGTGCGGTCCTCTCAATAAATAAAAAAAACTATTCAACACCTGAGAATTTTTCTTTCAATTGTTATCAATAGTAGCATATTTGAGTGTAAATGTAGAATTTAAACTTTATTAGAAGAGTCAACTGTGACAAATGGTGTGCATTTTATCCACGACTATGGTGGCAAAGTGATATAACATAGGTGAAAGTAATTGGTTTTGATTGAATTTCATGGTGGGTTACTAATGGAGCTGGTAAAAAGAACGGTAGACTTAGTAGAAATTTTTTTATGGTGGGAACAAAATGAGGTGGTGATCAGCTGTAAAAAATAGCGGTAGCTTGGTTGAAAGAAGGTGCTGGACCGGCAAAGCAGCGATTGTTTCGATGAAGATAAAGGCGGAAGAGATGAGGGAGGGAAGGTACTGGTGGTTAAAAAGTGAGCGGGCTAGTAAAAAGAAGGGTTTGAAATTAGGGCGTAGGACATATAACATTATATGGTACTAATAACGAAAAAGGGTTAGAAATATCTCTTTACTATTCAAAAATTTTAATTCGTACCGCCTATTATACTATTGATCCACTAGCGTCATAGAATTGGTGCAAAATATCCTTCCGCCGTTAGAACCCTCCACCGTAACAATATTATCCCATATAACTTTGTCAGATTGTTGAGCTAGATGCTACATGACAAGTCATCTCATTACACTTATCCCATTTTATCCTTTCCCTATTTCTTTTTCTTCAACCACCACCTCCTTAAAAAAGAACATGCACCTACCTAATGAGCTTTTTTTTCCCTAAGTTCTCATTAAATGTGCGGTGGCCCGGGTATATAAGTATAGATGTATGTATAAGGAGGTAAAAAAAAGCACCAAGAGAAGATGGCCACTGTTATGTGTTAGTTCTCAAACACAGCAAACTCCAGGTCTATATTATTTGGTAGCCTTATCTAACGGTTGAAATTGAATATCTTGTGATTAAAAAGTGTAGAAATGAGATTACTTAATACATTAAGTTCCAAATTATATTATATACAAATTTTAAGTCAAAACCACTAGAGTTTAGCACTAAATTGAATAGGTGAGTCGATAACTATCGTAAGAAGCATCTGTGAAGAACTGTAATTCCTATTTGAATGTGACATATTGGAGTTATTTGGTCCATCTCGGGGATTTTCTTCACTAAGTCCATATGTTAACTTTTCTGTTTCATAGTTCCAATACAAATGGAGATCACTTTTTCATATTCAGTTTTTTAAGTTAGCAATTTATATTACCAAGTAATGTAGATTTAATGGATAGCTTCCAATTCTCTCTTTCATTTTCCATCAAAAGTTTCAGACAATACAAAATTAACGGGTCAATTCTTGATAATTAGAAGCTTAAAGTAATCATTGATGTTAATTTCTAAGATCAGTTCACAATCATATCAAACAACCCCTGATTATTATTTCTTTCCTGGAAAGAGGATTATTCACCATAGTTCAAGTAATAATGTTTGCATATTCCTTTTAACTTTATACAACTAAAAAGGGCGACAGATTGAATCCAAGGACCAATACCCACCTTTGGAAAAAGGGTGGGTGGGTACCCAAATGCCAAGGGGAGTGGAGAGAAAGTTTGGATTATGCTTAATGACAATACATAATCATGTTTTCTGTCCTCTAATAGAAGGAATTTAATTAGGTGGGTGGGTGTTTTTTGAAGGAGGTGGTGGTGGAAGAAGAAGTAGGTAGGGGTAAAATGGAATAGGTGCAATGAGGTGATATGCCCTGTGGTATTTACCTCAGCGATATGGCGGGTCACATGGAATAATATTGTTATGGTGGAGGTCCTAACGACAGAGGAGTATTTTTGTACCAATTCTATGACATCAAGAGCTTTAATAGACAAATAGTATAATGAAGACTATAAATAAATATTTTTGAATAATAAAAAAATATTTTTAACCATTTACCGTACTAATAATTAAAACTAGAGACTAAATCAGCTCCTAAACGTTTTTTGTTAGTCAAAAGGGCAAATGTGGACCAATTTCTTGGCCTCGATTTTAAACAGAGGGTAAAAGTAATTAATTTTGTAACGTACAAGGGTAATTCTGAACCTTTTCTCTATCTAATTTATAGGACTTTTCATAAAAAATTTTAGTGCATGTGCATCTACTATTTATAAAAAGCTTGACAAAGCATATCAGTTAAAGATAATTGAATTAAGTTTAGAGTATAAACTTTTGTTTGAGTTTAATTTCTATATATTGGTATTGTAAAAAGAACTTTATACTATAAGATTACTTACAAGTTTTTGCAGGTAAAGCATCAGTGTATCAATGTGGAATGCAACTATGCTACATAAATAGAAATTATATTGCATATATAAGGTTAAAATTATTTTTCTTGTATGTAAAGTAAATATTGAATCCCTTTAGGTTTTCGTGTATTTAATTATTTATTTTATAATTAATTCCCCTTAATCAAAATTCTAACTCCATTACTCGTGTGCCAACATAGAAGTTACTAACAAATACGGTGTTCCAAACGCTACAACAAGTGTATTTGCCTTCATTTTCAGCAATCAGCTTATTTTTCTTTTATTTTTGGTTTTACTCATTGCGACACAACAATCTCTTTGGATATAACTATAAATTCTAATGACATAGAACATTCGTTTATATGCGTACTTATAAAAAATGGTGTATGTTATATCTCACAAAATGTTTCAACAAACTCGAGCACTTTGGACCTTTTATTCTTTTATGGTTCACTTTTTTTTATTGTTGGAGGAAATATTATTGTGAGCATGAATACAAGTCAACATCTTATGCTATTCTTTATCTAGGCTTCTAATGCAATTACAAAAATAATAAAGTGATATTAAAATAAGGCATCTTAGCACTTCTATGATAGACAAGATTAACATTCATCATTTTTAGTAGTTTGTACTTTGTTTTTAACTAGTATCTATGAATGTGCGTTGTACGTTAATAATGGCACGTGATGATTTAAATATTTATTTATGTATACGGGTAAAATCGAGCTCATGGTGCATTGTAACCTCCGACAAGATAAGCCAGGCTCGAGATATAGCAATAAGGGATCGAAACCGAGCACAAGTCCCACCGGGTTAGAACCCAGGGCATGACACTTGTCTTTGAGGATATCGAGGCCATGATCCTAGAATCGGTCCTAGCATTGTCAGACGATCCAGCATGACCAACAGAAGGCCGAAATATTCGTGACCGGCCGAACATTCCGGGGGGAATCTCGGCACGTATCGATAAGGAACTGACAATCAGCGAATCAGAAGATTTTTTGTCTTTTATAGAGTTGTACCTAAAATAGGACTCCCCTACTATATAAAGGGGGTCTAACAATTCATTTGGGACACTGGAGCACGCACTAAAAAGTAATATATTATTATTTTCTCTGTCTTTAAGCTCTTGTTCTTTTTTATCGGCACCGGTTGTGGTGAGGCTGGCTCGAAAGCGACTATTCCATCAAAGCTGAAACTATCCAACTCGTGTGGTTTGAATTTATTTTATCTTTATTTATTCAATAGAAACTTAATATCGCCTTGTACCAATTTAATCCGTGTATCCTTAAAAACTTACAAATTTAATTATTATTCAATTTTGAGGGTAAACAGTTTAGTACCTACCATGGGGCTAAGGATAATAGCAGTAATTTAATACAAATTCCCGTAACACACCCTATTTTACACTTGTTCTGTGAAGTGTCTTTAATTCCAGGTTAAGATCGAAATATCAAACCCACAGTCTGCCCCTTTAAACACGAATATGGAGTCCAGCCACCATGATGAAAACAACATGTAGCACCCGAACGAGGTTCCCCCAGTCGATCTCGGCGGAGTCCTGGAGGCAGACCCATCGGCGCTAGTTCGCATGTGGACATCAACACAAATTTGCCTACCGATCCTGAGAACAACATACGTAGGGAAGCTCGATCAATTGCCCAGAATACGCACGACAACGAAAACGATGGGATCAATTGAAGGGCCTGGATTCCAAGAAGTTTGTTCAGAAACCTTTTCCTCCGAGCGCAGCGCCGAAGCCGACCCCGAAAAAGTTCCACATGCCCGAAATTCCTAAGTATAATGGAACGACCGACCCAAATGAGCATGTGACCTCCTATACATGCGCCATCAAAGGAAACGACTTGGAAGATGACGAGATCGAATATGTCCTGCTGCAAAAATTCGGGGAAACTCTATCCAAGGGAGCTATGATATGGTAACGCAACCTACCCCCTAATTTTATTGACTCGTTTGCTATGCTTGCAGATTCATTCATAAAAGCACACGCCGGGGCTTCAAGGTCGAGACCAGGAAGTCAGGCCATTTCACAATGAAGCAGAGGGATAATGAGATGCTCAGGGAATTCGTGTCCAGGTTTCAAATGGAACAGATGGACTTGTCTCCGGTCGCGAACGATTGGGCCGCTCAAGCCTTCACACCAGGGACTCAATGCTCGAAGCTCGTTGACTTCACAGCAGTTGAAGAAAAATCTAGTGGAGTACCTGGTTGTCACCTGGGCTGACGTGCATAATCGGTACCAATCAAAAATTAGGGTCGAAGACGATCAACTCGGGACCCCTTCCGGGTCCGTTTATCCCGTCTGATCAGTTGAAAGAGTCAGGAGAGACATTGATTATGAGCCAAGGTCGAACAAGGATCGGTATCAACCATACACTGGAGACCGAAGAGGTGGTGGATCTGGGCGAAACCCCGTGAAAAGTGAAAGAAAAAGTGACCGAGGTCAAAACAACCAAGGACACATGAGCAAAAATAGTTTCGACAGGCCCATCAGGCCGAAAGAAGCGCCAAGACTATCGCAGTACAACTTTAACGTCAACGCCACCACCATTGCCCGCCATTGGACGTATCAGAGACACCAAATGGCCTCGACCTTTACAGTCCGATCCAGCCTAAAGGTATCCAAACCTAATGTGCAAATATCATGGCACTCACGGTCACAAGACAGAAGATTGCCAACAATTGAGAGAGGAAGTAGCCCAGCTATTCAATAGCGGGCATCTCCGAGAGTTCCTAAGCGACCAAGCCAAGAACCACTTTAGGAAGAGAGATTCTAGTAAACAGACCAAATAGGAGGAACCTCACCACGTCATCAACATGATCATGATGGGGTTGATGTTCCCCAAGGGCCGATGCTGAAGCGCACCAAAGTATCCATTACGAGGGAAAAACAAACTCGGGATTACGTGCCGAAGGGAACCTTGTCCTTCAATGACGAAGATGCTGAGGGGATCGTGCAGCCCCACAACGATGCACTAGTAATCAGTACTTATAAATAAATCTCGAGTTAAACGTGTGTTAATTGATCCAGGTAGCTCCGCCAACATCATCAGATCGAGGGTCGTGGAACAGCTTAGCCTACAAGATCAGATCGTGCCCACGGTCCGAGTCCTAAATGGGTTCAACATGGCATGTGAGACCACTAAAGAGGAGATAACATTACCAGTAAACACTGCCAGGACCATTCAGGAAACAACGTTCTATGTGACCGAAGGGGACATGAGGTACAATGCTTTGTTCGAAGACCATGGATTCACAACATGAGGGCGGTACCCTCGACTCTGCACCAGGTGTTGAAGTTCCCGATGCCGGGAGGAATAAAAACAGTTTATGGAGAACAATCGGCCACAAAAGAGATGTTCGCGGTCAACGAAGTGGTCCCGATATCCACACTTTCGACACCAAAAGAGTTGGGTCCGGTCACCAAGGAAGAAATCAAATCGCAATTACTGACACCGGCTCCGTCCCAAACCGGAGAAGCAAGAGATAGGTAAGGACAACGACTACGGGGTTCCCAGGTATTTCATAGCTCCCGATGATTCTGACGCTACCAAATCAACGCTCGAGGAACTGGAGCAAGTCGTACTGATTGAACACTTGCCTGATCGAAAGGCATACCTGGGCACGGGGTTGAATCCCGAGCTCAGGAAAAACTCGTTCAATTTCTTATAGCTAACAGAAATTGTTTCGCTTGGTCCCATCTTGATATAACAGGGATCCCGCCGGAAATAACCACTCACAGGCTAAGCCTAGACCCGAAGTTCCACCCGGTCAAGTAGAGGAGGAGATCCTAGCCCGAGGTCAAAGATGCTTTCATCAAGGACGAGGTATCTAAACTCCTTAAAATAAGATCCATCCGGGAGGCTAAATACCCGGACTGGTTAGCAAACGTAGTAGTAGTCCCCAAAAAGGGGAACAAATTAAGAATGTGTGTGGACTATAAAGACTTGAATAAAGCGTGTCCCAAGGACTCTTTCCCTTTGCCTAATATCGATCGCATGATCGATGCAACGGTCGGCCACGAGATCCTCAGTTTTCTCAACGCTTATTCCGAGTACAACCAAATTCTGATGGACCCAAATGATCAGGAAAAAACTTCCTTCATCACCAAGTACGGTACCTACTGCTATAACGTGATGTCGTTCCGACTAAAAACGTCGGCGCCACTTACCAACGCCTAGTAAATCAGATGTTCGAAGAACAAACAGGAGAATTAATGGAGGTTTATATTGACGATATGTTGGTTAAGTCCCTCGCGCAGAGGACCATTTGAAATATTTGCAGGAAACCTTCAGCAGATTGAAAAAATACAATATGAGTCTAAACCCGGAGAAATGTGCATTCGATGTTGGGTCCGGTAAATTCTTCGGATTCATGGTATCCAACCGAGGAATCAAGATCAACCCCAATAAAGTCAAGGCCATCAAAAAGATATCACTGTTGTGGACAACATGAAGGTCGTACAAAGGTTAACCGGACGCATACCCGCCTTGGAACGATTTATTTCGAGGTCATCCGACAAAAGAGCCACCAGTTATTCTCATTGTTGAAGAAAAAGAATAACTTCTCATGGACGTCGGAGAATAACTAGCCCACCGCTGCTTCACACACCGAAGACGGACGAACAGTTATACCTATACTTGGCAATATCGGAGATAGCGGTAAGTGGAGTCTTGGTCGGGAAGATAAAGGTACGCAATTTCCAATTTACTATGTTAGCAAGACTCTAGGCGAGGCCGAAACTAGATACCCTCACCTAGAAAAGTTGGCGCTCGCTTTGCTAAGCGCCTCTGGGAAGCTAAAACCGTACTTCCAATGTCACCCCATATGTGTCATAACAACTTACCCATTAAGGAATGTAATGCATAAACCCGAGCTCTCTAAACGGTTGGCCTCCAAATGGGCCGTAGAGATCAGTGGGTACGATATCGAATATCGGCCTCGGACAGCCATTAAGTCTCAAATTTTGACAGACGTTATGGCCGACATCGGCCCTAATACCCTAGGTCGAAAGAGAGTTGTTGTTGAACTCAGGGACTTCTTCCGGAATCTGGATCCTCTTTACGGACGGCGACTCGAACGCAATAGGGTCCAGACTCGGCATTATATTGAAGCCACCAATAGGTAATGTAATTAGACAATCCATTAGGACTGGAAATGTAAAAACCCAAACTGGAGGGCCATGACCGGCACCCGGGCCATACTTGCCATGCACCGACGCACATTTTATCTAACCTTTCTTATTATCTATAAGGGCCGACGAGATCAATATAAATGGTAGACATGAATCGTAAACAACCAAAAATGACAGATAATGGCATGAACATATATAACATGGGCCGACAAAGCTGTCATGAAGCTATGTATAAGGTACGAGCTGACAAGCTGCCCTGAGAGACTATACAACAAAAATTAGTCGATAAGGCAATCCAAACTATACATGAGTCAACACCTGTCTATGAGCCTCTAACGGACATAAGTGCTACAACATTACCGGAATAAGGCCCCAACATACCCATAATATTAATAAAAAAATGCATACCAAGACCAAGGCAAGTCCGGAGAAGGGATCTCGCCAATAACCGTTGAACTGGGCAGCCTACCATGGTGGGGAAGCTTTGCCTACCTGTCTATCAGGACCTGCAGCACGACATCCAGCGTCCATAAATAAAAAGGACGTCAGTACGAATAAAGTACTGAGTATGTAAGGCAGGAAAGCATAACAAAGAACAGTAATGTAAACAAGGATAGAGAATATACAACCTATAACATCTGGGTGCCTCTGAGGGCTACTGACATGAAATGCATGTGTGTGTGTGTGTGTGTGTGTATATATATATATATATATATATATGTATGTATGTATGTATGTATGTATAAACTTTTAAAACATACACCTATGTGGGCATCAACATCATCATATCGTACCCGGCCGCAATGGGCTCGATAAAAACATACCCGGCCATCAAAAGGCCCGGTAGAATCGTACCCGGCCACGTGGAGCTCGATAAAACCCAATTGATCAGTAGTTTCACAATAGGTGTCGTACCCTGCCGACTATAGCGCAGCTCGATAGGGTAAAATAGATACATATATATGATGCGTGCTGGACTCATTGGAATCACATTTTGAACCTTTCAAAATGACGTAAAGTCGGTATCCTCCGTACACCTTATTAGGATTAACTCTTCATCAAGAATGTTATAAGAATCAGGAAGTACCAATAACATTGACAACATAAGAATAAGAGAAGTAATATCAACATCAATCGTTCCATAAGAAGGGAAACAATGTAAGTACTGCTAGCTTCTAAGAATGGAGTATCTTTGGAAGCTCGTTCATTACATTATGTACAATCGGAGTCGTGAAAAAGAAGGAAAGGGATAACCTCATATACCTTGTATATACTTTCCAACCTCAAGCTATGCAAATGTCACGACTCCTTAGTCTACAATAAGAGAAATGACACTATTCGTTTAAGCGTCGTAACTATTATGTATCGACCACAACCTATTTTATAATGAGACGGACAGCACCTCCCCTATTTATATGACTTCTCACAATTTGAAAAAATTACCAAACAGCCCAAAAAACATTAATAATAATCATATTGAGCCTCCCAAAACAGTGCACCAACCAACAACATTACTAACAAGCCTTTCGATATATATCTCACAAGTTCTAACTTCAACGACTTAGCCGTAACTTGGATAATCTTAAATATAGAGTAAGAGGTTCCTTCACTTTAAACCGAAAGAAAAACTCCAATTTGACCTTAATTGGACACGACGTATCCCTCCAATGCTGCCACAAGAACAAGGAAGCGAAGCTAGCAATCACTTTTTTTGGCACTAGAATCACTTTAGAAGACTTGAAATCACCTAGGGTTGATATTAAAAACTTGAGGGAGTATTTTACAGAATATAAACCACTTAAACAACCTCCCACACGAGCTGGAACAACACAAAAATCAGCAACAACAAGAAGAAAAAGAAACTTACTAGTGCCACAGGATTCCCGACACTTGATTTGTGTTGTTTGCCCTTCGTTTTGGTCTTGGATCATGAGAGAACCTTGAAAGATATTTTTAGGGTTCTAAGGTCTGAATATACTGAAAAATAATGACTTAAAATGGGGTTGAGGCGTGTTATATATATCCATATATCTCAACCGCCTATGTGGGCCCCATAGAGAGCTGCTTGGCGCAGTCTCGCAAAAACGCGAATATCTCTCTACTCCAAGATCGTATAGACGTACGTTTTAATGCGTTGGACTCATAGATATTCAATTTTGTGGGTAGATCGCCCAATAATTCCAAGTAACTTGGGAGAAAAGCTTAGTGACATTTGACCTAAAATTTAAGTAAAATTATGAACGTAAGTTGCGACAACTTTTGTCGACTTTTGTTTCATAAATCGTTTGATTTCAAGACTTATGATACGGATATTACATGATTCAAATACCTTAATTTAAATACCTTAAAATACGACCTCTTGGGAGTGTTAAGCACCTCTAGTTTTACCCAAAAATACGGGTTACAACATCCTTGATTCGTTTAACTTCTAATACTTGTTAACCACTCTTATACACCCTTGTATCGTTTAAGACAAATAGGATTAACTTCTTATCATCTAAAAGATAATCTCTTCTCGGATTTACATCGACTAACTTACGACGTGATGCAACGTACACGAGTATGGGTTGTAACACCCTCCCCCTCCCCCTCCTTAGGAACATTCGTCCTCGAACGTAAGTGTTTATGGGGAGTCTGACTCATTGTGGATTCCGACAAAAATTTCCGGCCGAGTTTCCCCTATAAAATGGACACTAGCCAAACTTGCAACCAGTTAAACCTAACCTATGGCCTTACAAGGTTATACAAAGCATTATGGATGTGTACATTATCTGCATATCACCATTTTGTATTAAGAAAGAGTATTCTCAAGCTATTGCTTACCTCATAGAGACGTTTCACCTTCTAATGCGTCCTGCGTTCTCCCGGCATCCTTGTTATCTTCAATCTGGAACAGCTAAGGGTATTTAGACTTTATCTCCTCTTCTGCTTCCCATGTCATATCTTCCGTATTATTGTTCCTCCACAATACTTTGACTGAAACTACATCCTTTGTTCTCAGCTTGCGGACTTGTCGATCTAATATAGCCACTGGCACTTCTTTATATGATAGATCCTCCGTAACTTGTACATCTTTGATAGGGACGACCCGAGAAGGGTCTTCAATACATTTCCTCAACATAGATACATGGATTACCGGGTGGACAAATTCCAATTCGGATAGCAATTCTAACTCATAAGCAACCTGTCCAATTCGTCAAAGAATTTTGTACGGCCCGATATATCGCGGACTCAGTTTACCCTTCTTCCCAAAACACATAACACCATTCATTGGTGAGATCCTCAGGAAAACCCAATCACCAACCTCAAATTCCAGATCACGACGTCGGACATCGGAATAAGACTTTTGCCTACTTTTGCCATCCTCAGTCGCTCTTGTATCACTTCACCTTCTAAATGGCTTAGTGAATCAAATTTGGCCCATATAATTCTGTCTCACCGACTTCGAACCATCAAAATGGTGATCTACATCTGCTCCCGTACAGTGCCTCGTACAAGGCCATTTTAATACTGGAATGGTAGCTATTATTGTAGGCGAATTCTATAAGTGCCAGATGGTCATCCCAATTCCCCTTGATATCTAGAACACATGCTCATAGCATATCTTCAAGTGTCTAAATGGTACGTTCATCCTATCCGTAAGTCTGCGGATGGAATGCAGTGCTAAGATTCACTTGTGTGCCTAAACCCTTCTGAAAAAACCTCCAAAAGTTAGCCGTAAATTGAGCTCCTTGGTCTGATATAATAGATATAGTCATACCATGAAGCCTATCAATCTCCTTGATATACAACTTCGCATAATCTTCAGTCGTGTAAGTTGTCTTAACTAGCAGAAAATGGGCACATTTTGTAAGTCGATCAACTACCACCCAAATAGAGTCAAACTTATGATAAGAGCGAGGTAATCCAATAACAAAGCCCATATTAGTCACCTCCCATTTCCAGGTCAGAATCTCTATATTCTGAATCAATCCACCAGGTTTCTGATGCTCGATCTTTACTTGTTAACAATTAGGTCACTGGGCTACAAATTCTGCAATAGACTTCTTCATGTTATCCCACCAATACTGCTCCTTAACATCATGATGCATCTTTTTCGAGCCGGGATGGATGGAATATCGGGACTGATGAATCTCAATCATAATCTTCTCTCACAACCCTGCCACATTAGGCACACATAATCGGCCCTGGTATCTCAGTGCCCCATCTCCTCCGATCTTGAAAGCCGTAATTTTACACTGCTAAATGCTCTCTCTCTCTCTATCGTACTAAGGTAGGATCTTCATACCGTGTATTTACCTCGGGTACCAAAGATGATTCTGATGTATTCTGTACAGTAACACCTCCGTTATCAGGGTCTAACAATCTGATTCTCATATTGGCTAGCTGATGAAGCTCTTTAGCAAACCCCTGTCTACTTGTCTCAATGTGTACTAAGCTTCCCATTGACTTACGACTAAGAGCGTCTGCCACAACATTGGCTTTACTGGGATGGTACAATATCTCGACATAGTAATCTTTCAGTAATTGCCTCAAATTCAACTCCTTCTGCTTAAAGAGATTTATTGTAAACTCTTATGATCTGTGTAGATGTCAACATGGACGTCGTATAAGTAGTGCCACCATATCTTCAAAGCATATATTACTACAACCAATTCCAAATCATGAGTCGGGTAATTCTTTTCATGCTTCTTAAATTGTCTTGATGCATAAGCAATCACCTTCCCACGTTGCATCAATACGCACCCCAAAACTATACTGAGGCATCATAATATACCACATAACCTTCTATTCCTTCTGGGAGAGTGAGCACTAGCGCGGATGTCAATCGATTCTTCAGCTCCTGAAAACTACGTTCACAAGCGTCAGACCACTAGAACTTGGTAGCTTTCTGTGCTAACTTAGTCAATGGTGCTGATATAGAGGAAAACTCTTCTATAAACTGCCTATAATATCCTGCTAGCCCCAGGAAGCTGCGGACTTCTGACGGTGTTGTAGGTCTCGGCCAATTCTTCACTGCATCGATCTTCTGAGTGCTGACACTAATACCCTCGTCGGATATCACATGGCCAAGGAATGCAACTGAGTTTATCCAGAATTCACATTTGGAGAGCTTAGCATATAACTTACGATCTTGAAGGGTCTATAATACTATCTGCAAGTGGCCCGCATGTTCCGCCTTCGAACGAGAATACACCAGAATGTCATCAATGAATACGATCACGAACACATCAAGATAGGGCCTAAATACACTATTCATGAGATCCATAAAAACTGTTGGCATCACCAAGAACTCAAAGTGCCCATATCTTGTCCGGAATGCTGTCTTTGGAATATTCATTTCCTTGAACCTCACCTGATGATACCCTGAAAGTAAGTCAATCTTGGAGAAATACTTGGCACTTGGAGTTGGTCAAACAGGTCGTCAATCCTTGGAAGTGGATACTTGTTCTTTATAGTAAACTTATTCAACTGTCAATAATCGATACACATCCTTAACGACCCGTCTTTCTTCCACACGAACAAGACTGGAGCACCCCAAGGTGAAGTGCTAGGCCTAATGAAGCCCTTATCCAGCAAGTCCTTCAACTGTGCCTTCAAATCTCGCAACTCTGCCGGGGCCATCCTGTATGGAGGGATAGAGATCGGTTGAGTGTCAAGCAATACATCAATGCTAAACTTAATCTCCCTTTCAGGAGGAAGTCCTGGGAGTTCATCTGGGAAGGCTGCTTTGCCTCCACATCTCTAACGCGAACGAGATGATAAATGTAACATTTTGAGATCATCTTCCTTGCCTTAAGATAGGAAATAAAACTACTTTTCGGCGTAACAATGTTCCCCTTCCATTCGATGACGGGTTCACCAGTAAACTAAAACCTAACCATCTTCATACGACAGTCAACATTTGCATAGCATGAGGCTAACCAGTCCATTCCCATTATCACACCAAAATCAACCATTTCTAACTCAAATAAATTTGCCGAGGTTTGACGACTATAAATCATCACTGTGCAACCTCTATATAACCTTCTAGCAATCACAGAATCTCCTATTGGAGTAGATACCGCAAGTGGTTCACTTATCAATTCAGCTTCAACGCCAAACTTACTAGCCACAAAGGGTGTAGCATATGATAATGTAGATCCCAGATCAATAAACGCATAAACATCATATGAAAACACAGACAACATTCCTGTAACAACATCCGGAGATGACTCGAGATCCTATCGACCTACTAGAGCATAAGTTCGATTTTGTGTACCACTTGAACTCGGCACTGCACCTCTACCTTAACCACGACCTGTCGATTTCTGAAAACCCTATGCTGGAGGTCAAACTGATGAGGAAGAACCAGACACAGATCCAGTCGGCTGAGCTATACCACCACCTCTTCTATTAGGAAAATCCCGCATCATATGGCCAGGTTGTCCGCAAGAATAGCACGCATCGGAACCTTTACGACACAGTCCAAATTAGGCCTTGCCACACTGATCACAACAAGGTGTTGGGGGTCTCGTCTGACTAGTATGATATTGTGAGCCTGATGCCCGTGAACTCTGACCTGGATCAAAATAGGTAAATCAATCATACCGAAGCCTCTAAAATAGTGGAGGAGCACTAGCTACAGGTGGCACCAAACTCCTCGAAGACTGGGCCCTGATACTACCTCTGAAGTCATCAGAATACCCTGCAAATCTCGCCCTCTTATGCTGGCCCCTATCCTGCTCCTTATCTGCCCTTTGCTGGCGCTTACGATCCCCTAGTGTTTGGGAATAAGCCTGAATACGAGAAATATCCATGCCCTCTACCAAGGAGGCTGTCATGCACTCATTTATCAGATGTGGTCCCAACCCGTTCACGAACAGGTGCACCCTATTGCTCATCTCCGCCACCATATGGGGGGCATACCTTGCTAAAGAATCAAACTGCATACTCTCGCATACTCATATTACCCTGTCGAAGGTTCAAGAACTTATCAGCTCTAGCTCTTCATATTTCAACTGGTAAGTAGTGATGAAGAAAGGCCTCAAAAAATTCCTTCCACACAGCTGGAGGAGCGTTCGGACCCCTAGATCTCTGCCAACTATCATACTAGGAAACCGCTAAATTCCGTAACCGATAAGAAGCCAACTCTATTGCCTCCATATCACTAGCATGCATAACCCACAGTGTACGATGAACCTGATCAATAAAAGTCTGCGGGTCCTTCTTGGGGCTAATCCGGTAAACACTGTAGGCTCTAGATTAATAAAATCACAAACTCTCGCACTAACCATTTTATTAACAACACCGGTATCTGCCTCTAAGCCTGAGCAGCTACCATGCTAGTCAACAACTGCACCGCACTCCGCATATCCTATTTTGTAGTGCTAGACGAAGGAACTAGAGGTGTTGGGTGCCTCCTACTATCCTCTAGAGGAGACGAAGTAGATGAGGTATGAGACAGCATCTCACTCTAAGCTTCACTTTCGCCTGCTCTAGCTTGAGGCACCTGACTGGTACCCTCTCCTGCAGCTGTATCAAGCCGTTTACTAATCGCTTGCTCCTAGTCGAAGGCATCGCTAAAAGAAAACAAGGTGAATATTAGAGACGAACACTTACGACTTAACTCTACGCACAATCTAGATTCAGGAAGAAGGTAACAACCCTAAATGTCATGTAGCCTCCTGATTATAGATGTGGCATGCTACACATCCATAATAAACACTCTACTAGACGTGGCTCATAGACAACCCCTAGGACAGACGTGCTCTGCTACCAAGTTTGTCACGACCCAACTAGAGGGCGATGACTGGCACCCGGTCCATACCTACCGAGCACCAACGTACATTTTATCTAACCTTTCTTATTATCTATAAGGGTCAACAAGATCAATATAAATGGTAGACATTACAACAAAAATCAGTCAACAAGGCAATCCAAACTATACATGAGTCGACACCTGTGTATGAGCCTCTAAAGGAACATAAGTGCTGCAAAATTGCCGGAACAAGGCCCTGACATACCCATAATGTCTTTAACAAAAATTCATACCAAGGCCATGGCAAGTCCGAAGAAGGGATCTCGCCAATAACCGCTGAACTGGGCAGCCTACTATGGTGGGGGAGCTTCACCTACCTGTCTATCAGGACCTGCAGCACGACATGCAGCGTCCATAAATAAAAAAGATGTCAGTACAAATAAAGTACTGAGCATGTAAGGCAGGAAAAGCATAAGTAAGAACATTAATGTAAACAGGGATGGAGAATATACAACCTGTAACATCCGGGTGCCTCTGAGGGCTACTGACATGAAATGCATGATACATACATACATACATACATATAACACACACACACACACATACATAAACTTTTAAAACATACACATCTGTGGGCATCATCAACATCATATCGTACCCGGCCGTAATAGGCTCAGAAAATCGTGCCCGGCCATCATAAGGCTCGGTAGAATCATACCCCGCCACGTGGAGCTCGGTAAAACCCAACTGATCAGTGGTTGCACAATAGGTGTCGTACCCGGCCAACTATAGCGCGGCTCGGTAGAGTAAAATAGATACATATATATGATGTATGTTGGACTCATTGGAATCACATTTTGAACCTTTTGGAGTGACGTAAAGTCGATATCATCCATACACCTTATTAGGATTAACTCTTCATCAAGAATCTTATAAGAATCGGGAAGTACCAACAACATTGATAACATAAGAATAAGAGAAGTAACATCAACATCAATCGTTCCATAAGAAGGGAAACAATGTAAGTATTGTTAGCTTCTAAGAGTGGAGTATCTTTAGAAGCTCGTTCATGACATTATGTACAATCGGAGTCGTGCAAAAGAAGGAAAGGGATAGCCTCACATACCTTGTATATACTGCCCAACCTCAATCTATGCAAATGTCACGACTCCTTAGTCTACAATAAGAGAAATGACACTATCGTTATTGTTTAAGCGTCATAACTATTATGTATCGACCGTAACCTATTTTACGATGAAACGGACAGCACCTCCCCTATTTATATGACTTCTCACAAGTTGAAACAATCACCAAACAGCCCAAACAACATCAATAATAACCATATTGAGCCTCCCAAAATAGTGCACCAACCAACAGCATTACTGACAAGCCTTTCAATATAAATCTCACAAGTTCTAGCTTCAACGACTTAGCCATAACTTGGATAATCTTAAATACATGTAGGGTAAGAGGTTAATTACCTTTAAACCTAAAGAAAAACTCTAATTTGACCTTAATTGACCATGAAATATCCATCCAATGCTGCCACAAGAACAAGGAAGCGAAGCTAGCAATCAATTAGGGTTTTTCGGCACTAGAATCACTTCAGAAGACTTGAAATCACCTAAGGCTGATATTAAAAACTTGAGGGAGTATTTTACTGAATATAAACCACTTAAACAACCTACCACACGAGCTGGAACAATACAAAAATCAACAACAACAACAAGAACAAGAAACTTACTAGCGCCATAGGATTCCCGACACTTGATTTGTGTTGTTTGCCCTTCGTTTTGGTCTTAGATCATGAGAGAACCTTGAGAGAGTGTTTTTTGGGTTCTAAGGTCTGAATATACCAAAAAGTAATGACTTAAAAGGGAGTGGAGGCGTGTTATATATATCCATATGTCTCAACCGCCTATGTGGGCCCCATAGAGAGCTGCTTGGCACAGTCTCGCAAAAACGCAAATAGCTCTCTACTCCGAGATCATATCGACGAACGGTTTAATGTATTGGAAACTAGACGCATATATATTCAATTTGTGGGTATATCTCCCCGTAATTCCAAGTAAATTGAGAGAAAAGCATAGTGAAATTTGACCTAAAATTTAACTAAAATTATGAACGTAAGTTGCGACAACTTTTGTCGATTTTTGTTTCATAACTCGTTTGGCTTCAAGACTTATGATACGAATATTATATGATTCAAATACCTTAAAAGATGACCTCTTTGGAATATTAAGCACCTCTAGTTTTACCCGAAAATACGGGTTACAACATCCTTGATTCGTTTAACTTCTAATACTTGTTAACCACTCTTATACACCCTTGTATCGTTTAAGACCAATAGGATTAGCTTCTTATCATCTCAAAGATAATCTCTTCTCGGATTTACGTTGACTAACTTACGGCGTGATCCAACGTACGTGAATTTGGGTTGTAACAGTAAAATGAACTTACAATGAAGCCGAGTATTAGATCATGATTGCAGGTCTCGAACTGGCCAAAAGCTTGGGGGCAGAGGTGATCGTAGCTAAGTGCGACTCCCTCCTTGTGGTGAACCAAGTTAATGGGATGTTCGAAGTCAGAGAGGAATGAAAGAAATGATACCTAGATTAACCACAGGTAACGTTACATCGGTTCAAGGAGGGAACTCTACAACATGTGCCTCGGGATCAAAACAGCGAAGCCGATGCCCTTGCCAACTTGGGATCATCGGTCGGTGACAATGAGTTCAACTCGGGGGCAGTCATACAACTCATGAGATCGGTAGTGGAAGAAGGTCACACCGAGATAAACTTAATAAGCCTAACTTAGGATTGGAGAAACAAATACATAGAGTATCTGAAGACCAAAAGGCGGTCCGGTTCAGCATGTCTGAAGATGGTACACTGTTTCGGAGAATGTTCGATGGCCCACTCGCAATATGTCTAGGACCAGGAGACACCAAGTATGTTATGAGGGAAATCCACGAAGGCACTTGCAGAAATCATTGGGGTGCCAAATCATTAGTTCAAAAAATAATCAGAGTCGGTTACTATTGGATCGGCATGGAAAAGGACGTGAAGGAGTTCGTATGAAAATGCAATGGATGTCAAAGGCATGCGCCGATGATTCATCAGCCCGGGGAGCTACTACATTCGGTCTTGTCACCCTGGTCGTTCATGAAATGAGGGATGGACATTGTCGGCCCCCTCCCATGGGCACCTAGTAAGGCTCAATTTATATTATTTATGACTGACTATTTTTCTAAATGGGTGGAAGCACAGGCATATGAGAAAGTCAGGGAGAAGGAAGTCATCAATTTCATTTGGGACCACATAATATGCCAATTCGGGATGCTGACCGAGACCGTGTGTGACAATGGGAAACAGTTCATCGGCAGGAAAGTAACCAAGTTCCTCGAAGACCATAAAATCAAAAGTATCCTATCAACACCCTATCACCCTAAAGGGAATGGGCAAGCGGAGTCCACCAATAAAATCATACTCCAAAACCTCAAAAAGAGGTTGACCGATGCCAAAGGAAGATGGAAAGAAATCTTGCCCGAAGTTCTATGGGAATTACCGTACGACCTCAAAGTCTAGTACCGGGGCCACCCCCTTCTCGTTGGTCTACGGTGTCAAAGCCCTAATACCGGTTGAAGCCAGAGAACCAAGTCTCAGATTCCGATATGCGACCAAAAGAATCGAACGATAAGGCCATGAATACAAGCCTGGAGCAGTTAGATGAAAGGCGCGAAGCCGCCCTTGTTCGGTTGGCCGCCCAAAAATAACGGATCGGGAGGTATTACAATCAAATATCCAACCTTCGACACTTCAATGTTCGGGACTTAGTATTAAGGAAGATCACACTAAGCACTCGGAATCCGAACGAAGGGAAGCGGGGGCCGAACTGGGAAGGTCCGTATCAAATTATCGAGATCACTGGAAAAGGATCATACAAACTCGAAGACTACTGAACAACTGGAACATCACTCACTTGAAGTGATACTACTGCTAAGGTACAATCCAATTCATTCCTTTTATTTATTTACATTCTGGACTAACATTTGCAGGTGACAGGCAAAGAGCGATACAATTTTTAGGCCTGAAAGCACGCGTTGTACTCTTTTTCCCTTGAACAGGTTTTGTCCCAAATGGGTTTTCCGGCAAGGTTTTTACGAGGCAACAGTAAAGCATGCTAATTTAAAATTGAAGAATGGCTACAAATCAGAGTCGAAGATTATGACAACAGTATTCGAGGCTTCGCAATGATCGGCCTCGAACACTGAGTGGCATCACCCTCGGATAATGATTTTAGCAAGGAAAGAAACTTTGTGCTCGAATAGTCTAGGCTCGATCGATAGGATTTACTGTAAGGGCCAAACGGTTGAATGTATCGTGCCCACATAGACCGCCCGAGACCCGACACAAAGCTTGAACACATATATAACTTTGTACATTATGCACAAAATTGAAAGGAAGTTTCTACCTTGCAGATAAATATTTTGCTCCTTGAAAATTTTTCTTTCTTAAATTTGATCCCCTAAAGAAATCGAGCCCAAGGGCCACGTCACTCGAGTACTGCCACCCAAGGCATATTCGGATAGCCCGAGATAAGGAAGCTCGGGGCACAAAGCTTGTTTGGCAGTGCCCGAACTTTAAAGGCTACGGCTACCACATTCGGGAGCGATTATCTCGATTAAGCCCGGATGACTCGGGATAACAAGCCCACTAGGCAATACCCGAACTAGAAAGGATACGGCCATATTAAAATGGCTCGGAGACGTCCGATACCCGTAACAAAAAATAAGGCCTTCAAAATTTCTAAAACTGGTTCAAAAGGCTACCCTCGGCAAATTATAATCTAAAAAGTTCAAAGTATTTTGGGAAAACTTTCTGGTCATATTGAGCCCCCAAAAATCATAAGCAAAATAGTATTGAAATAAAGGCTTGTTCGAACCTCCGAGCAAGACCTAAATATTACATGCTAAGGCATTTCGATATCCTTGCAATCATAAAGAATAAAGCGAAAGGAAACAAGCTTAAAAGTTGTCGAAGGGAAAAAAGAGCCTTATACATAAATGAAAAGATCTTTACAAAGGCCAAAAGACCTTGACAAAAAAGTACAAAAGTACAAAAATATAAAAAATAAAGAAAAATATACAAGGCGCTTAAACGGCCTGGTCTCCACCAGAGCCTACCTCATCACCGGCACCATCAGAGTCTTCTTCGCCCCCGGATCCGTCCGAACCCTTGGAGTCTTCTTCATCCTCGGGATATGCCAGTTTCTTGGCCTCAACCTCGAACCCCTTAGCACTTTCGACCTCGGCCGATAAATCAAAACCCCGAGCATGAATTTCTTCGAGGGCCTCCCTTCGGGACTGTCACTTCACGTGTTCGGTGATATCTTTCAGCCGGTCTTGGACTAACTCGACATCGGCGTTATACTGGGCCACCATCTCGTCGGCATCAGCTTTGGTTACTTCAACCACCGACTTGGCCACCTTAAGCTCCTTAGAAAGGGTCTCTCGATCCAAAACAATAGAGCTTAGCTGAGACTGGAGCTCCTCAATCTTTTGGGACCGTGCCTCAGCCTTCTCCCTTGTCGCTCGAAGTTGGACCTCCGCCGAGGTCACCTGCGCCCGGGTAGTCTCTTTTTCCAAGGGCAGGCAGTCCATCATGCCTCTCACTCTTTGACCTCTACCTTGACTGCATCCATCTCGGCTAAGAGCTAGTCGATCCAATCAAACTTCTGTTGAACCTACGGGTACTGACCATTAGACACCGTGTCTAGCTCATCGTCACTAACTTCAAAAAATTTTACCTGTTCAACCAGGTTGGCGTGTTCTTTCCGAGCCGCTTCCAACTCAGCTTGAAGGCTCTTAGCCTCTCCTTCACGCTGCTAACTGAGAAGCTTGTACGTGTCTTTCTTCTCAGTAAGCTCTCTAACTTTGGCTTCGAGTTGGTTCAGCTCATCCAAGTATCAAAAGAAAGTTTCATGGAGAAGCACCGAGGCCTACAAATACGAAGAAAAATATTAGGATTATCAATGAATTAATTCAAGTATAAAAAGAGAATTTGAAATCATCGAGAGTTATCCAAAGTTAGCTGGTTCAACACCTGTTGTGCTTCGTTGAACAGGCAGGGCGCGCATCTACCTCGTTCATTTTGGCTTGATCTTCCTAGGTCACCGGGCACCGAAGGTAACTGGCCATCCCTACAGGGACGGAAAGAACCCGGGCATCATCCGAAATGGTAATGACAATGGACCGCTTCCGATCAGGATCCACACTCGGGGCAGGGAACCGGTTGACCAATTCCGGGCTCGAGTTAGGTCCGCCTACCCCTGAGGTCGGACTCTTCCTCGGTACCTCTCTGTCAGGTAACATCTTCCATGGCGGTGGAATCCACACCATCAAAAAAGCAGCGAAGGGTCGTCCGCTCCATGGTCCTCCTCGTTGAGGTGCTCTTTCACCGTTTGAGTCTCGTTATACATGGACTAGGTGAACGAGGGTGACTCGATGATCTCTATCACACCGAGTGCCTCCGTCGAGGCATTGCCCGCATCCTGGGAAGCCTCGGCCCTGGTCTCTTTATCGATCTCCCTGGCTTGAGACAGATCTACCTCAAGGATCTCTGGTTCGGAGGCCCCCTGCTTTTCGAGTTGCGACGACTCATGGGCCACTAGAACAAAGGGTTCATCTTCTTCGGATTTGTCCCGCAGCCGATAGAGTGGATCCGATGCTAGGGCTCGGGTGCTGGTGCTTTCTTTTGACTTGCGCACCAGCCTTCTCCTTGTTTTCTTTTTCTCTAAGCTTGGGGAACTCGGAGCCCTCTTTATTTTTGTCTCTTCGACCTATCTCAGAGCAGGGGACTCGGTAGGTAAGTCCTCGCTACTGGCTGGAGGCCTCAGCTCGACATCCTTAGATAAACCTGCAAAAAAGAAGTAAAGGGAGTAAGGGCTTAAAATTAAAAGAGAAATCTTAATACTGCCTACTCGGGAAAGAAGTCTCACCATGGGAACGGGCCTCCCAACGATCCTTCGAGAGCTTGCGCCATGAGCGCTCGGAATAGTGCTTCTATGATACGATACCCTCGACCCACTCCTTGAGACGGGGAACGGCGTTTGGGACCCGAGCGATGGCTGCACCACCACAAAGCATCAATAAGAAAAAGAGAAGTAAGTTTAAAATCGATATTCGAAAGTAAATAGTACTTATGTGAGGTTCTACTTCTCGAGGAATGGCCTACACTTGGCTGGGATTAAGTCCGAAGTTCTCACTCGAACAAAACGGCCTTGCCAACCACGATCTCGGTCCTCATCAATACTAGAGAACGGGGCTTTACTGGCCCGCCGCACAAGCTTTATCAGCCCCTCCCCCCCCC
>MCJB01044464.1:0-16800 GCA_002018475.1 Nicotiana obtusifolia | reverse complement strand
GGAAAGATTTGGGGACTGTATAAGAGTAGAAGATGGTCGATGGTGAACGAGCACCCATTGATTTTATTCATGAAAAATCGGAGGAGGATCACAATCCTCCAAAGCGATGGGTGAATTTGGCCTAGACAAACGTTGTACCTTTTACAGAAATCCAAAATGACCGGATCCACCGGGCCCAATGTAAAGGGATAAGTGTAAACACTTAGGTATCCCTCGACATGGATGGTAATGGCTTCATCAGGTTCGGGGACCACTATGTCCTTATCAGCCCAGTTATAGTCTTTTCGGACTGTGGAGAGGATCTCTTAAGTGATCGAGCAGATGTATCTTGAGACCTTGTCACACCGGCCTTGTACGGAGGAAGGCTTTTCAACCTTGAAATCAGCGTTGATCGAGCATCCCCGGGGATGAACATTTTCAATTGGGTTTCAGGTAATGGTTCATCGACGGCGGTGCGCGAAACGGTCACCTCGACCTCAGTAACCGGTCGTGAAGTAGAAGGATTTTCTTTCTGAGAAACAGTTTTTGAAGTCTTTTACATTTCTTTAAAAAAGGGAGGGAAATATGAGAAAGATGGAGAAAGAAAGTTAGTTGAAAGATTGGACTTGATCGCTTAAGATGAAGACGGGTAAAAATTCTTGCAAAGGATCTCGAAAAACCGGGTAAAAGTGCTAGAAAGTGTTGAAATCTTAAAGATGCGAGGGCTGAAGGTTTGGATGTAAAGCTAAAATGAATGAAGGAGCAGGTATTTATAGTAGTTCGGTGGCGTTTGGCATCCAGAGATGGCCGACCGTCGGCTGACATGCATTTAATGCCATTAAGACTTGACTGACGAGACGTTTCGGTTGCTTTTTCGTTTCTGACATGGTATATCGAAGTAAGAATTAGAAGCTCATGTCATTTCTCGTCGTTTACTCTCCGAAAAATGAGGGAACTATCTATATACGGGTAAAATCGAACTCATGGTGCATCCTAGCCTTCGACAAGATAGTCAGGCTCGAGATATGGAAATAAGGGACCAAAACCGAGCCAAAGTCCCACCAGGTTAGAACTCGAGGGCATGACGCCTGCCTTCGAGGATATCGAGGCCATGATCCCGGAATCTGTCCTAGCCTCGAACGACTTCGAAGAATATTGTCCGACAATCCAGCATGACCAACAGAATGCCGAAATATCCGTGACCAGCCGAATGTTACGGCGGGAATCTCGGCACGTATCGATAAGGAACCGGCAATCAGCGAATCAAAAGATATTTTTCCTTTTATAGAGTTGTACCTAAAATAGGACTCCCCTACTGTATAAATGGGTCTAACAATTCATTTGAGACACTGGAACACGCACTAAAAAGTAATATATTATTATTTTCTCTGTCTTTAAGCTCTTGTTCTCTTTTATCGGCACCGGTTGTGGTGAGCCCGGCTTGAAAGCGACTATTCCATCAAAACTGAAACTATCCAACTCGTGTGGTTTGAATTTATTTTAACTTTATTTATTCAATAGCAACTTAATTTATCGCTTTGTACTAAGTTAATCTGTGTATTCTAAAACCACTTACAAATTTAATTGCTATCCGATTTTGAGGGTAAACAATTTATATGAAGGAACAATAAAATTTAATTAATGAGAGAAATTTTATATATAATAATGCAACAATCATCTAAATGCCGAAAATATTATTACATTAGCATAATACATGAATTTAAAATAAAAAGACATCATCAAAACTTATATAAATGATCAATGTTTTCATGTTAGTTAGATAATTATGTATTATAGTTTAAAAATATTTAATGTGATGGTATCTTAACGAACACTTCTTTGTGGACAATATTTTTTTTGTGTATGTTTCTTCCTAATGCTTTGGTTGCTCTACCTTAACCAAAACTCTTGTTGTCGATCTTGATGTCCCTCTTGAAAGTGCAATATACAGTTGTTCGTGCGAGAAAACATATTGTGGTAAATATAGTCCAATATTTAGGATATTTGTCCTTGTGCTTTATTTGTTATATTTGCAAAATATAAGCATACTAAAAATTATTTTCACATAAGTTTAAAATTATATTCCTTAGTTCCAGAAGACTAAAGTTGAATTAAGGAATAAGAGTATACTTAGAAGTACATTGACCAGTATCATAATTTTTGTATGTATGACGCTATTGTAAAAACTTCTATATACCATATGTGGGCTATTACATAAGCTATTCGGCGTATCTAAATTTTTTAGTAGCATGACAGGCATATTTATTTTCAAAATAAACCTATATACAATGTAAGATCAATTTTAACTAAGTCTATTATATATACAGTGACACTAACATATGTAAGAAATAATAAACTCGACAACAAACATGTATGGTAGAAGGCCATTTGGTATTAAAGTATTAAAGTATTTTTTTTTGGTAGTAATTAGTGGTATCATTTTCTGCTGAGTGAAAAACTAAAAAATATTTTATTTTTATTATAAAATTTTGCAATCAACCTTTTATTTAGTTGATCAACATCTGCATTTCTACTACATAATTAAGATATCTTTTTAATTCTGTCTTGCGATTTGCACAAATTACATTCTAATCTAATGATAGAAATATTTCTCTTATTAAATGTACTACTATTACCGTTGGGATTGATAGCAAAGTATTAAGGAAAAACCAAATCATCTTTTATTGGATGCTCTTCTTCGTTTCCGACACGAAGTAAGAAGACACAGAATATTGGATCTGTTCTTACTTTATATTTCTTGTCAGTTGAATCTTTTTCATTTGAGGCCAGATGTATAACTTTGGCAAGCTAGCTTTTACAGTCTCTGCTTTTGACGATTTTAGAACTACTGGTGGTACTTGATAGAAATCACCTCCCAAACCATTAATTTTCTACCAAAGGGTTCATTATAAGAACTCTGGGCAATTATTTCGATCGTTTGGCACTTCGCCATAAGTGCTTCATACAATATATCAATTTCACTTTCCTAAATTTAGTATCATTACTCTGCTTTGATATATTTGTGATGATTATTTAAGTTGTTTGAAGAGGTATATCAAATCTAAAGTGGGTGGCCTCACAATAAAATCGTTGTTGATACACCACTTGCTATTATTGTTAATAGTGTCATGCCTCTTAATATGATATTTGCAAGTAATGCATGATATAGAAATATTATTTCGATTATACCGGAGGCATCTACAAAGAATAATCACGTTATACCAGAGTTGACTCTTTATAATATAGCCTTGAAAGCTTGTTCTTGATTATGTTTTAGCTTTGATTGTGCTTCCTCAGTCACTTGTATATCATTTTAATTCGTAATATACTAACATTTCACTTTGCGTCTAACGCTTTTTTTATGGAATAAATTTATGTATCCTAAGATATTTTTTTTAACTTGAATAAGAATTTTACTCATCTGATGAATTTAAAAAATAATTGAATTGGATTCTCTTGCTAAATAATTAATTAAAGATTTAATTATTTGTTTTTAATATAAAAAATAATTTATTCTATGTTGATTCAGATATGAATATTAGTTCATCTCTTGTTTTGAATATTTAATCTTAATTATAATTTTATCCACTATAAATTTTATTTAAGAGTAAAAAAATGATATGACATTTAACTTTTAGATCTTTATGTTTGTAGAATCATTAGTGGTAATAACTCTTACCAATCATTTTTTTTTCTCTTTCTCACACATTTCTATTCTTAAATATTTTCTTAGTTGTTGTTTAATAATTGGGTATTTTTCAATATTGCACGAAAAAATGATTTAAAAATATTATTTGAGTAAGGAAATAGTTCAAATATAATATTAAAATATTATCGCGGGGGTATTTTTTTCTCAATTTCAACTCTTTATGCAATCCATTTACTGTTACTTTTATTTTTTTTTGGTATTGGACATTATGGAGTGGTAATGTATTGCCAATATGAGGATTCTTATGAAATTAATTTTATTAAACATTCCTACATATTTTTAATAAGAATTTAATATATAAAATTTTATTAATTTTAAATCTTAAATATTAAAAATTAGCAAAAAAGTTATTGTAGTCCAAAAAATAGGTTATTGCAGTTATGTCCTTTCCATATGAGTTCTTCTGCTTAATATTTTAGGGCTATTTTGGTATATTAATATTGTATTTATACTTTTATAATAAAACAGGCTCTCCTTTTTCTAAATGGATTTGGACAATATAATACATTTTCAGATTAAATTAGTAATAGGACATTATAATACGTTTTTGAATTAAATTAGTTATAGGAATTTTTAAGAAGTATATCCTAAAATTAATAGGATTACATGACTAAAGATATTTACTTGTTCAATTTTATATGAATTAGACCGCCCGAAAGTAATTATACTAACAGGATTCCTAAAGATAATCATGTAGGATTCCTACCGTGTAGTATTATATCTTAAAATTAATAGGATTATAAGGCTAATATTTAGAATTTCGGTTATGTCCTTTTATTATGAGTTATTATGCTTACTTTTATTATGTTATTTTTATAAACCGACATTGTATTCATGCTTTTATGATAACATAGATATAGATATTTGTTTATAACTCAAATAATATTTATATTATTTCTTAAATTTTTTAACCCAGTGCTATGAGATACACGCTTAAAGTATATATACTTTTATACATGCGCAAATTATACTTGAAATTTTATACACTTTTTTCCTTTTTTTTAAAAATGATATCGCCATACAAAGGGCAATCTTTAGCTATCACGACCCAAAACCACTAACGGTCATGATGGCGCCTAACGCACTTGTTAGGCAAGCCAAATCATGAAGGAATAACGAAACATAATAACAAATTACATAATTAAATTAGGTTGGGAGTCAAGTAATAATAGATTAAAGACTGTAGCAATACATCAGAATTTGGTAATATTGAGTCATGAACTCTAATACAAGAATATGAATATGATAATTCAAAGTGTTGTGTGAATCAAATACAATAATAAAATGATTGAAGGAGACGCTATGGACTGTGATCAGGGTGCAGCTCTACCTCGGTCTCCATAGAAACAACAACAATCTCTAAAAGAGGCATAACTGGATCCAACTCCCCGATCTGCACAATCAAGTGCAGAGAGTAGTACGAGTATAACTGACCCCATGTACTCAGTAAGTATCATGACTAATCTCGGAGAGATAGTGGCGAGAATCACCAAATGATACTCACGTGTCAAATCTGTACATTTTATGAATACAAATATACGCAGCAATAATACTGGAATATATGCATAAAATACAGATAGGTTACAGTGCAATAGAGAAGATATGCACTAGCATCAAAACTGAACAACAGTTCAACATATAGAGAAGATATGCACAAATGAACAAGTCAAGTAACACAGAGAGTGACATATAGAGAAGATATGTAGTAAGTATCCTTTCATCAACTAAGCAGCATATGGAGAAGATATGCATAAAAAGGCATGTATACAAATCCAGATCTAACATATAGAGGAGATATACTGTAAAAATCATGTATACACCCAAGAAATTTGCACGTAAAGAAGATACACAAAAATACAACATTGATCAGTTTTCCATAACCGCGTGTACGTCATCAAGGAGAAACATGAGAGGACGACCCTAGGGGGATGGATTTTTATCCACACGTTGCATGGACAATTCACGTGCTATAATAATTGCACGGATAACTCACGTGCCACAATCAACTCAACTCGCACGGACAACTCACGTATTATCAAACCAGTCCATAACACAGAAAGCGTATACAAGAATACACGTATACAGTCAATTGATATCAAATCACATACTCCTGGATTAATAAAATATCATGCTAAAGTGTATGCATATGCGAAATGTACAACTACGACTCATATTAGGCTGATACGCCACACAACAACGAGTATCATATTCAAACATGACAAGTAAGCCTACACATGATCTCCATCATGATTCATGAATTCATGTAAGTGTACAACTTATAAAGCATGAGAATCGAAAATATTCAAAACAAGGCATAGCATAGCTTAGACTACCCTGAACATGGATAAACCAGGTGCACGCATATGGGTTCGGCCCTTCGCATGTATGCCACCCCTAGCACGTATCAACAATTTAAGCAACTAGTCTCTCGAGATAAAGCTAGGCAAGATACTTACTCCAAAAGTACATTCCCACGCGAATCGACCTCCAAATGGCTTGATCTAGTCAAGTAATACAACACAGTGTCAAACAAAGCCAAAGAAATTAATTATGAAGCATAAAGGCTCGATCTTTAATCAATTACACAAAGTTAACCAAAATGTCAACTCGGGCCCGTCTTCCGCAACCCGACCAAACCCATAAATACCGTCTACTAATTCGAATACGAGTCTAAATATAAAAGTTTCATCCAAATTCGACTCCCAATCGGGGTTCAAATATCAATTATTCACTTTCCAAAATCCCCAAAAGCCCCAAATTTTCTCATTCGATTTCATGTTTCAAGTGTACAAATCCATGGGAAAATAAGATCCAATATCAAAACCAAGTAGAAATTACTTACCCTCCAAAGTATGATAAAAATTCCTCCAAAAATCGCCTCTAGCCTAGCTCCAAAACTCCAGATAATGAAATATGAGCTAATCACTTGAAATATAAGATAGACCAGTGGTTTTTGCATCTGCGGATAAAATCGTCGCATCCGCGAGCCCGCAGGTGCGGTCTAAATTTGTGTATCTATGGCCTTCTCACAACTAGTCAAACTCGCAGGTGCGGAAACCCTTCACAAATGCGATGTCCTCATTCGTGGACCTTCCAGGCAGAAACTGGCCTCGCAGAAGCGACCGAGCTTCGCAAAAGTGGCCACTGCCATCTAGACTCTTTTTCGCATTTCCACACCTCCTACTCGCATATGCGACTTCGCACTTGTGCACCCCATCTTCGCTGGTGCGATACACCCGCACTAGACGTGCCCACCAATACCAAAATACTGGAACCCGTCTGAAAAACACCTAAGCCCCGGAGACCCCATCAAATCATACCAACCTTTCCTAATATCTCTCCCAAACCTATCCAAAGGATAAAAATATTGTAAATAAAATACAACTTAAGCTTCCGAAAAATAAAACTAAGTGTTCCAATCACACTCAAACCTTCCCAAAATCAACCCAACCATCCCCGCAAATCATCAAACATCAAATATGCATATGCTCCCACCTCCACTTCGATATATCAATCTTCTAGAATAAACCACCCGGTCTCTGGTGCTCATACTTGACCTACTGACAGATCAAACATCGTGCAACATGCCCAACAATATCCTTCTTCATCCGTCTCCACCAATAATGTTGCTTCATATCACACATCTTCATACCTCTTGGATGAATAAAATACATGAACTATGAGCCTCTTCAAGAGTCAACTCTCTCAAGCATCAACATTAGAAACACGTATCCGATCCTGAAGTTGCAATATACCATCATCACCAATAATCACCTCCTTAGCTCCACCGTATTGCACTGTGTCATTAAGGACAAGCAAATAGGGATCATCATATTGGCGAGCCTTAATGCACTCAGACAAAAATGACTGTAAAACAATACAAGCAAAGACTCTGCTCGGCTCTAAAATATCCAATATATTAGCCAACGCCTGAACATCCATAGCTAAAAGCCTCTCCCCAGCTGGAATGAATGTTAAACTTCCATACTCTTTGCTTTTCTGCTCAAGGTTTCTGCCACTATAATAGCCTTCCCCAGATGATAAAGAATAGTGATATCATAATTCTTCAACAGCTCCAACCATCTTCGCTGCCTCAAATTCAAATCTTTCTGTTAAAAAAATGTTGGAGACTCCGATGATTAGTATACACCTTACAAGACATGCCATATAAGTAATGCCTCCAAATCTTGAGCATGTTCACAATAGCTGCTAACTCCAAATCACGCATCGGATAGTTCTTCTCGTGGGGGCTTCAGCTAGCGCGACGAATAGACAATCACCCTACTGTCCTGCATCCACACACAACCAAGAACAACACGCGAAGCATCACAATAAATCGTGTACAACCCCGATCCTGAAGGCAATACCAAAACTGGAGTTGTAGTCAGAGCAGTCTTGAGCTTCTAAAAGCTCTCATGACAAACGTTCGACCATCGAAATAAAGCACCCTTCTGAGTCAACTTAGTAAATAAAGCTGCAATAGACGAAAAACCATTAATGAAGCGATGATAGTACCTAGCTAACCCGATGAAACTCCTGATCTCAGTAGCGATAGAAGGTCTGGTCCAACTCTGAACTCCCTCAATCTTCTTTCAATCTATCTTGATCAGTCATTAGACACCAGATGGCCCAAGAATGCTACTGAATCCAACCAAAACTCACACTTGGAGAACTTAGCATACAGCTTCTTCTCCCTCAAAATTGGAAGCACAATCCTCAAATATTGCTCGTGCTCCTCCCTACAGCGGGAATATACCAATATATCATCAATGAACACAATAATGAAGGAATCCAAATAAGGTTGGAACACACTGTTCATCAAGAGTATGAAAGTTGATGCGGAATTAGTCAAGCCAATAGACATCACTAAGAACTCATAATGCCCATAACGGGTCCTAGAAGTCATCTTAGGAATGTCTGAAGCCCTGATCTTCAACTGATGTTACTTTGATCTCAAGTCAATCTTTGAGAACACCCTATCACCCTAAAGCTGATCAAATAAATCACCAATGCGCGCAATGTATACTTATTCTTTATGGTAACCTTATTCTATTGCTTGTAGTCAATGCACATCCTCATGGAACCATCTTTCGTCTTTACAAATAATATTGATGCACCCAAAGGTGAAACACTAGGGCCGATAAAACCCTTATCCAACAACTTTTGCAACTGTCATTCAATTCCTTCAACTCTTCTAGTGCCATACGATACGGTGGACTAGATATGGGCTGAGTGCCTATCACCAAATCAATCAATACGAAAATAAATATCCTATCGGGTGGAATGCCCGGTAGGTCTGCAAGAAATACATCTAGAAACTCCCTCGCTGCTGGAACTGACTCAATAGTAGGAGTATGAATACTAACATCTCTCATGAAGGATGGATATGCCAAATATCATTTCTTAACCATCCGTTGAGCTTTCAGAAATAAAATCACTCTACTAGGAGTGTAACCAAGTGAAGCCTCCATTCTAACCTTGGCAATCCCGGCATAACCAATGTCATGGTCTTAGCGTGAAAAACAAGATTAGCATGGTACGGAGATAACCAATAGATACCTAAAATTACCTCAAAATCAACTATATTAAGAAATAAAATATCAACCATTGTCTCATAACTTCAATGGTAACCACACAAGAACGACACATGATCTACCACAATAGAATCACCAACAGGTGTAGACACATAAATAGGAATATCAAGGGAACCATGGGGCATATCCAAGTAATGAGCAAAGTATGCTGACAAATAGAGTAAGTGGAACCATAGTCAAATAATACTGAATCATCCTTGTGCAACACTAAAACAATACATGTAATCACGTTATCTGAAGCAATTGCCTCTGGCTTGGTCGAAAATGTGTAGCAACGGGCTTGTCCTCCACCTGATTGACCTTCCCCTCTAAGACGGCCTCGAACAGACCGAGCTCCACCTCTAGCTGGCTATGCGGGTGGTGTAACTGCTGGTGCTGGAACCATTGGTTGGGTTCCCTGACGCGGTACACTGTTCAGTAAGCCTGAGTCATTTTCTCTTGAGATGACCTAAGTCTCCACACTCAAAGAAACCCCTCCTCTAGCGAGGTTGCTGGCTCTGTGACTATCCATGAGAACTTGAATAGCCGCTCGAAGAACCCAAAATGGATAAAGATAATGTGAACTTTGTGCTGGCAATGCACTGAAAGATGATTGACCTGGGCGCTGTATGAACTGTGGCTGACTGAAGAACCATAATGAACCTGCTAAGCTGACTGAGCAAGCCTAAAGGACAGCCTCTACTATGATGTCCCTGGCCTCTAGATGACGCACCACCAAAACCACCTAAAGCACGGTCCCTCTTGGAATCCCGATCCACTCTATCCTACCTGTGAATATGCTCCAAGCGCTTGGAAATCTCAACAGCCTGATGAAGTAGTATCAGTCTTGGCCTCTCATGCCATCCCATACTGAATAACAAAGTTGAGGCCCTCAATGAACCTCTTAACCCTCTCCCTCTTAGTAGGGATCAAGAACATAGCTTAACGTGCCAGCTCCGTAAACCTCATCTCATACTGAGTCACGATCATACCCTCCTGGTGTAAATGCTCAAACCCACTACGCAACTCATCTATGCGAGTCTGTAGGATAAACTTCTCTAAGAAGAGAACTGAGAACTGAGGCCAGGTAAGAGGTGCGGTGCCAGCTGGCCTACTCAACTCACAGGTCCACCATCAACTGTAGACTGGCCTTTTCAGCTTGAAAGTAGCAATATCAACTCTATTTGAGTCCACTAGACCTAAAGTGCATATAATCTGTTGACACTGATGAAGAAAACCATGTTCATCCTCAGTAGGCTCTCCACTTAAATGAGGAGGATGAAGTCTCTGAAATCTATCTAGCCTCTTCTGCTCCTTAGTAATCAAGGATGGTCTAATCTCGGTCTGAGATGCAACAACTGGTTGCACCGGCAGAACCATCAGTGTCTAATAACCCAGATCGAGCTGCTCTGGTGTGCGTGCAACGGGAGTCTGGACTCCTCCCCAGCCTGTGAGTTATATGGTGCAACTAAAATCATACCTGCCTGAGCCAAACTCGAGTACACACTCAAAATTTGAGCCAAAGTCTCCTAAAGAGTAGGTGTAGCAACGGGTCCCCCTGGAGCTTGAGTTGGTCCCACCGGCTCAACATAATCTGGAACCTTTTCCTCGACGGGAACGATTGGTGGCTACACAGCGGCTGCTTTAGCGAGGCCCCTAGCAGCAGCGCGTGCTCTATTCCTACCTTTGCCTCGACCCTGGCCTCTCACGAACTTGTCCCGGGGTAGTAGAACCTGCTCATCTGAACCCGATGAACGTGTCCTCACCACTTGTGAGAGAATAGAAGAGCAAAAGTTCAATCTACAGAATAAACAAATCTGCATGATAGAGAATGAAAGAAAGAAGTTTTCCTAATAGTCTGGTAGCCTTTCAAAAATAAGTACAGACGTCTCCAAATCGATCTGCAAGACTCTACTAAACTTGCTCATGACCAGTAGAACCTTTGAACCTAGGGCTCTAATACCAAATTTCCACGATACAAAATCACCAACGGACGTGACGGTGCCTAACCCACTTGCTAGGCAAGCCAAATCATAAAGCAATAACGAAACATAATAAAAAATTACGAAATTAAATAAGGTTGAGAGTCAAGTAACAATACATACAAACTTCTTCAATACATAAATCCCTCATAATTTGGTAATACTAAGTCATGAGCTCTAATACAAGAATATGAATCTGATAATACAAAGTGTTTTCTGATTAAATATAGTAATAAAATGGTAAAAGGAGATGCCAGGGACTGTGATAAGGGTGCATCTCTACCTCGGTCTCCGCACCAGCATCAACAATCTCCAAAAGAGGCTCAACTAGGTCCAACTCTCGGATCTGTATAATCAAGTGCAGAGTGTAGTATAAGTACAACCAACCCCATTTACTCAGTAAATATTATGACTAATCTCGGAGAGGTAGTAGCGAGAATCACGAATGATACTCACGTGTCAAATTTGTACAATTCATGAATACAAATACATGCAGCAACAATACTGGAATCTAAGTATAAAATATGCATAAGGCCTACGGTGCAATAGAGAAGATATAAGCTAGCATCAAAACAGAACAACAGTTCAACATAAAGACAAGATATGCACAAATGGACAAGTCAAGTTACACAGAGAGGGACATATAGAGTAATATGTATTGAGTATCTTTTCAGCAACTAAGAACATATAGAGAAGATATATGTAAAAAGGACAAGTATACAAATCCGTAGATAACGTATACAGGAGATATACAGTAAAAATCAAGTATACACATGTCACTCCCCGACCACGGGGAGCGCGACCGACGCTCAACCGAGATACCCCAGCCGAGAAAGCCTATACAATACCTTCTATCCAACTCGCCCATGAATAAAGAGAGGATATATTTATACCATTAGTTAAACATTGAGTGGATTCCATGAACAATGCCAACTCCACTACCATTAGTCACTTCATTTTATAGTCTCAAAATACATACACAATCATAGTTAAAGTGCAACAAGTGATTCAAATACAACAAAGCTAGTTTGACTTTCCCAACACCCATATACAACCCACACTATGTCTATGGAGCCTCTATGGGTACAAAATACTATGATAACGCCGGCAACAAGGCCCCGGCTATACCTTACAACATAATACACATGGGACAAAAGATACACGACCCCGAATGATGTGGGGCTCACCAAATCTGCTGAGAAGAGGGTGTGCTGCTATCAATAATCAATGGCACATGCTGTGGAACCACCTGCATCCATTAAAGATGCAGTGCCCCCGGCAAAAGGAACATTAGTACATATGGAATAGTACTAGTATGTAAGACTAAACACCCTCTCATTAGAACGAATGATAACACAAGGAAGAACAATCATAAATCAATGGAATCCTCAGACAATAGTAAAACATCAAATTAGGAGCAAGATAAGTGTTAAGTAAATTATTATTATTTTAGGTTGGGAGATCTTAGCACCGATATGCCACCGTGATTTTAACACGGAGTCCGATCACGGTCCGATCGGCTAGGCCGTCTTACCCGAAGACATCAACCACAATCACAATCACTATCACAGTTTCAATCATTATTTCGATCACAATTTTCAGCACAATCACCACCATGTGTACGGCATGGCGTCCGATTACGACCCTACCAACTAGGTCGTCTCACCACAATGTCATGTGGATCGACATCCCCCTTTTCTGGCAATCATCTCATCCCAATAAAGGAGAATATTTCATCACATCAATCTCGTCCCAAATGAGGGGAATAATTACAATCCGTTCTCACACCAGCATGTGTAGTTTCAGGGTTAGGCTATTTCAACATACCCTTCCTCGGTGACTAATGATACTCCCAAAGTATTTGTTATTAAAGGGATTCACAACTCATTTTAACATCTTTTACACGTTGCTTAGTTTCATTTGCACGTGGCCCCAAATGTAATATCATTCTTGGCACGTTGGCCGTATTTCATGATTCATGCTCTGTTCACCTCTTTCACTTTCAAATATCATCATGGATCATTAAAAACAAAGCATTTCTATTCAAGACTTGAGCACACATGTGAGCAAGTAAGCGTCTTAAGCACATTGAGATTTCTTATACAATTTGGTATAATAGCTTTCGCTGGAATCACGACTTGAAGTTATAGCATTTAGACATGCAACACATACTTTGAACACATTCTCAATTAGTAACACAACATAACAGGAACATTCAGAATACATATTGAACACATATATCTTTTGACACAAGACTCATTTGGGATAATCAATTTATAATGAGCAACTCGGGACTTACAAGGATATTGTGGGGTTCAATTCTAAAAGAGGAGTTTAGCCAACATATCTCACTTTGAGCTTTCCTTAATTCACTACACAGTTTCGAAAATTCTAGCAATTTTGATCTATTTAGACATATAGAAAAAATTGAACACAAATTAGGAAGAAGTCCATGGTTCCAGTCATTTGAGCATTTTATCACACACTATGTGGGTATTATGATTTCAAGGTCCTCCTATGGAGGATTCCTTCATTCCACTACCCAAAATCTATCCAATTTAGCTCAACATTCTTCCCCCAACCCTTGATAGTACATGCATGTATAATGGACAACTCCCACACCCAAGAATTGCCTTTCTCATTACCTATTTTAAGTAAAATCACGAAATTGAGGGCTAGGGAGTGGAATCTTACCTCTAGGATGAAGACCTAGTGAGTGTTTCTTGTGAATTCTTCAACTTTGAGCAAGAGTTGATGAACAATAAGCTTAGGGACTTCCCCTCTCACTCCATGGAACTCCCTCTCTCTAGAAATATCATATTTTTGCTTCAAAAGTGGCCCTTTACTTCAATATATCGAAATAGGGTCCAGTAAAAAAATTAGAAAAATGAAGTCGCGATGCAGATCTGCAGTCGCATATGCGACCGTATAATGGCCCTCCGAAACAAGGCATTTCTACTTCACTTTGTGATAGGTCTGCGGTCCGCAGACCATTCTGCGATCGCATACTGCGCTGCAGAACTTCCCTCCAGAAATTTTTATGCTGGATCTGCGACGGGATAGTACGACCCCTAAAATAATTATGCGGCCGCATAATGGACCACAGAATGGTCTAAAAATTAGCTCAAGTTTCTGCTTCAGTCTGCGTCAAATCTACGATTTGCAGATCAGTTCTGCGATCGCAGAATGGACCGCAGAAAACGCGCTGCACTTTCAAAAATTTTCTTTAACTCCCTAACGCACTGTTCAACTCAAAATGTCCGAACCGCTTCAATCATCAACACTTAGGTCTACCTCGGTACCACGAAACCCCGGGTTTTAGATGAAATTTTACGGAGCCTTACAACACATAAGGAATCTACATATAGAGAAGATTCACAAAAACCCAACAATTATCAGTTTTACATAACCGCGTGTACATCATCAAGGAGAAATATGAGTGGACGACCCTAGGAGGATGGATCCTTATCCACATGCTGCACGGACAACTCACGTGCTATAACAACGGACAACTCACGTGCCATAATCAATTCAACCCATCCGGATAATTCAAGTGCTATCAAACCAGTACATAACACATAAAGGATATACAAGAATACATGTATATAGTCAATGGATATCAAATCACATACTCCTACGTTGATAAAATAACATGCTAAAATGTATACATGTGCGAAGTACACAACGAAGACTCATAGTAGGTGGATACACCACACAACATCGAGCATCATATTCAAACAGGACAAATAAGCTTACACATGATCTCTAGCATCATTCATGAAGTCACGTAGTCGTACAACATATAAAGCATGATAGCAAGAATCTCAAATATTCAAAACAAGGTATAACATAGCCTAAAGACTACCCCGAACATGGATAAACTCGGTGCATGCACATGGGCTCGACCACTTGCATGTACGCCACCCCTAGCATGTAGCCAACATTAACAATTCAAGCAGCTAGTCCCTCTAGCCAAAGCTAGGCGAGATACTTACCTTAAACGAGCCAAGTCAATACTCCAAAAAGGTCTTCCCACGCCAATCGACCTTCGAACGACTTGAATCTAGTCAAATAATACATCATGGTATCAAATAATGCTAAAGGAAATAATTATGAAACATAAAGGCTCGATCTTTGATCAGTTGCACAAAGTCAACCGGCGCCCACCTCCTGAAACCCGACCAAACTCACAATTCGACTATCCATTTGAATACGAGTCCAAATATATATGTTTTATCCAAATTCGACTCCTAATCTTGGTTGAAATCTCAATTATTCACTTTCAAAATCTAACCCGAAAATCCTAAATTTTCTCTTTCAATTTCATGTTTTAAGTGTACAAATCCATGGGAAAACAAGATTTAATATCAAAATCAAGTAAAAGTTAATTACCCTGCAAAGTATAGCAAAAATACCTCCAAAAATCACCTCTAAACGAGCTCTAAAACTCCAAACAATAAAAAAAAGTCCTTCCAAATATAAGACTGCCTAACGATTTTCGTATCTGCGGATAACATTCTCGCATTCGCGAGTCCCGCAGGTGCGGTCAAAATCTGCGCATATGTGGCCTTCTCTCGACTAGCCAAACTTGCAGGTAGTGGTGGCAATTTCCACCCAAAATCACTAAACCCGCCCAACCCAACCCATGATAAGTGTTTACCCTTAAATCCGGATAACAATTGAATTTGTTCGTAGTGCTAAGGATCCGTAAATCAATTTGATACAGTGTAACATATAAAGTAAATGATTAAAAGATAACAAGCAAGAGAAGATAGCCAAACCACGAGTATTGAATGGCTGATGACGAAAATATAAGAAATAGGTAAGTGTTTCGCTGAACAGTGATAATAGCAAAGAGTAGCAGTAAAGTATATTGTTTCTTTCTGAATGTGTCGTCCTTTACAGTGGGGGGCGAATGCCCTTCTTATAGGTAGATGAAAGAGTCCTAAATAAAGTAAAAGACTGATTACAAGGCAAATCCCATTAATTATGGGATTGAATATCCTAAGATGATGGCCTAACATTCATAATGGTTGCGACATTTACTCCTGGCGTGACATCATGAATCCGCGGGATATCCGGTTGAAATTAACTTCTTATTTCGGAACTGGCCTCGATCGGTCGATGTCGGTCGCCCTATTTCGATTACCTCGGACACCCATGCTCGACCTGCTGCCTTTGGGTCGGGGTGACCCGGTCCTACACCATGCCCGGTCCCGACTTCTCCTGAGCGGTCGAAATGAAATGGCAAGAAATGAAAAAAAATGAAATAGCAAGAAAGAATGGATTGTAACTTGAAACGATTCTATGAGTTGGTGCAAAGCCCATTTCCCGAAAACCTATATAAATAAGCCTTTTAAGTTTTCTTGTAAGATGTAAAATTTATTTACGTATATATGTACTTTAAAAGGTAATATATGTTACATAACTAAAAATGTGATAAAAATTTAATAATCTAAAAAAATGATCACTAAATTAAATAATAAATCTCTAAATTGCATTAATCGTGTAAAATGATTTGACCCCGTCAATATAAAATATCAATACTAAATATTTA
>MCJB01044453.1:58796-75395 GCA_002018475.1 Nicotiana obtusifolia | reverse complement strand
GGGTTAATAAAATCGGCGCGAAGCCCAAACATGGCAATCAGCCCAATCACAATAATATCAATTGAGTTTCAATCAAGAACTCAGTAAACTATCAACCGGGATGGACCAAGTCCCAATCCTCACACATAAACAACCCCTGCTCATCACCGAGCAAGTATCTCACCTCATCAAAACACTATGAGGTGCAATCCGGGGTTTCGAACCCTCAGGACATCATTTACAAGTATTACTCACCTCAAACCGGCTAAATCCTTAGCCCACGACGCCTTTGCCCTTCAAATTGGCCTTCACGTGCGTCGAATCTATCCAAATTCATAACAAATACATCACAATATGTTGAGGGAACAAAGCCCAAGCAAAAACAATCAAAAATACCAAGAAATCCCGAAATTAGCAAAACCCGAGCCCCGGGCCCACATCTCGAAATTCAGAAATTTTTACATCAACGGGTTCCTTGTCTCCCCACGAGTTCACCCATACAAAAATTATCAAATTCCGACATCGGATTGGCTTTCAAATCTTAATTTTCGTTCTTGGAAGATTTGGAAGAAAAAATCTGATTTTTCTTCCATAGATTCGTGGATTGATGATTTAAATGAGTATGGAATCATGATCTATGAAGGATTTATGATAAAGAACACTTACCTCCTTCAAATTTGTGAAAAACCTTCTAAAAATCGCCCAAACCGAGCTCCCCCAACTATATTTTGACAAAATGGGCAGAACCCCCGTTTTTTGTAGTATCATTCTGCCTCGGGCGCCATAGGGGGCGCTGGGCGCTACCTGTGGCGCTGGTTCCAGTGGCCACCAATTTGCTGACACAAAAATAAGCATAACTTCTTCATACGATGTCCAAATTGGACGATTCTTTTTGCTATGGCTCTGAAATTTCGATACGGATCTAATGCTTCAAACAAAACTGAATTCGGAGTTCATTTACTAATTCAAATTTCAATTACACCAGAAGCGCGACGTTTGTCGCTTCATGAAGCGACAAACTAAGTCCCGTTTATGATCCAAAATTCACCCGAGACCCTCGGGACTTCATCCGAACATGCACACATGTTCTATAACCTCATTAAAACTTGTTCCAATCATTGGAACACTAAAACGAACATCGATTTATTAGATTCGCATTGAAACCAATCCTATGAACTTCAAGGATCCTCAATTCGATCCTTCGATCCGAACCAGACCAAACGGTGTCCGAATGGTCTGAAAATTTGCACGCAAGTCCAAAATTACATAAGGAACCTACAGCAACTTTCGGAATTTCATTCCGACTTCCGGATCAAAATTCGACCTTTCAACCGGTATTCCGAACTTCCTCGATTCAATTCTCAGGCTGTTCGAGGTCTATTAAATTTATTCCGGTCACTCATCTAAGTCATATATACTATCCCGAAGCTAGTCGAGTCGTCGGAATTCAAATCCGAGCCTTCTAACTCAAAAGTAAATTTCGGGTTGAATTTTGTGACTTAGACTTTCGCAAACGAGACCATGTGTCTCATTTCTTTCCAATTTTCTTCGAGTACATTTTCTCAACTTAATTTCAATTAATATAATTAAAGAAATAAATTGGGGCGTAAAACGAGTCATTACAGACACCCTTCTTGGTAAGTTTATTTCTTTATGTTTTGACTCCTCTTAATGAAAATTCTGGCTCCGTTACTGCTTTCTTGGTAAGTCGGACTTCATTTTTCTAGTTTCTAAGATAATTTCTAAGGGCTAACATTGGTAAAGGAAATGGGATATAAAAATTTAGAAGTGGAAGCAGACTGTCTATTTGCTGTCCAGCTTATCAGCGAGGACAACTCACAATGTCACTCCCTTAGGACTATTATTGAAGACGACAAGTATTTGTTGGAAATCAACAGGGTTACTATTACACATATTGTTGAGAGTAATAGTATCAATGTAGGACCGTAATGCAGGATTGCTGTGCGGTGAATAATAATGCAGAGATTGTTATCTGTTGAGGACGATGCATGTATTAATACAGGGCTGTTATGTAAAGAATGTTAACTAGAGATTAAATATAAAATATTTTAGTTGTTAGATATTCTGTTCCAGGTATGCTATTTTAAGGTAATGCAAACGCTTTTTTGCAGCTAGAGAACATTGCCGGTCACAAGTCCGGATAAAGGAGGAAGGTTGCGATAGGTGAGCAACGTGAAAGTAGCCAATTCATGATGAATTATATTGGCCTTTTTAAACGGAAAAACATTAACATTGAGGATTCATGTTGCCGCTGCCCCAACTTGTTTGGGACTGAAGCGTAGTTACTGTAAATGTGCTTTTGTGTAGCGACCACACACAGGCACTCATGCTTCTTTTGGTGCATCTAGCTAAGTTTTAATCTACTGTCCTATACTTGCAATTTACATATACTGTATGGCTGTGAGAGCATATTCTTCTTCATTAATGGAGTTTTACTACTTCACTATAAGATAATATAAGGTTCAGGTCCTTAAAAAATTACCTAATTTCGTTTTTCATCCTACTAAATGACGAATAGATTACTTTGGATATATTTTATTTTTCTTTAAACAATCTAGATGAGAATTTCCTAGAAAAGTTTGACCTGTTTTTCATTGTAAGCATTCCCAGAAAATGGATGCCAAGAAGATGTAATGAAAACAAAAAATAGGAAATACTAGTTACTAGTTAGTATTCAAAATTCAAATGTTCAAACGTAATAGTTGGAGATTTTGTTATATTCAAATGCTTAATTTAGAGTTTAATTAGGGATAAACTCTCCATAAACCCAACTAAAACTTCCCTTGTTATAGGAACACTTCTTATATACATTGTCTCTACATCCTTCCCTTTCTCTTTTCTATTTTTGTTATTTACAAAAAATAAATATTACTTTATTCTTTTTATAAACAATTTTTCAAAATATTTTTACGTGGATGCATGTTTCAGACTTTCTTGCAGTGGCGTAGCCACATACATCCAAGGGGTGTCTACCGACACCCCTTCCTCGAAAAATTACACTATTTGGCTTGGTAATTTTTTTTAAATTATGTATATATACTATATAATGACACCCCTTCTTGGTACATTTATTTTTTTATGTTTTGACTCCCCTGAATGAAAATTCTGGCTCCGTTACTGCTTTCTTGGTAAGTCGGACTTCATTTTTCTAGTTTCTAAGATAATTTCTAAGGGCTAACATTGGCAAAGGAAATGGGATATAAAAATTTAGAAGTAGAAGCAGACTGTGTATTTGCTGTCAAGCTTATCAGCGAGGACATTTCACAATGTCACTCCCTTAGGACTATTATTGAAGACGGCAAGTATTTGTTGGAAATCAACAGGGTTACTATTACACATATTGTTGAAAGTAATAGTAACAATGTATGACCGTAATGTAGGGTTGCTATGCGGTGAATAATAATGCAGAGATTGTTATCTGTTGAGGACGATGCATGTATTAATACAGGGCTGTTATGTAAAGAATGTTAACTAGAGATTAATTTGAAAATATTTTAGTTGTTAGATATTCTGCTCCAGGTATGCTATTTTAAGGTAATGCAAACGCTTTTTTGCAGCTAGAGAACATTGCCGGTCACAAGCCCGGATAAAGGAGGAGGGTTGCGATAGGTGAGCAACGTGAAAGTAGCCAATTCATGATGAATTATATTGGCCTTTTTAAACGGAAAAACATTAACATTGAGGATTCATGTTGCCGCTGCCCCAACTTGTTTGGGACTGAAGCGTAGTTACTGTAAATGTGCTTTTGTGTAGCGACCACACACAGGCACTCATGCTTCTTTTGGTGCATCTAGCTAAGTTTTAATCTACTGTCCTATACTTGCAATTTACATATACTGTATGGCTGTGAGAGCATATTCTTCTTCATTAATGGAGTTTTACTACTTCACTATAAGATAATATAAGGTTCAGGTTCTTAAAAAATTACCTAATTTTGTTTTTCATCCTACTAAATGACGAATAAATTACTTTGGATATATTTCATTTTTCTTAAAACAATCTAGATGAGAATTTCCTAGAAAAGTTTGACCTTTTTTTCATTGTAAGCATTCCCAGAAAATGGATGCCAAGAAGATGTAACGAAAACAAAAAATAGGAAATACTAGTTACTAGTTAGTATTCAATATTTAAACGTTCAAACGTAATAGTTGGACATTCTGTTATTTTCAAATGCTTAATTTAGAGTTTGATTAGGGATAAACTCTCCATAAACCCAACTAAAACCTCCCTTGTTATAGGAACAGCTCTTATATACATTGTCTCTACATCCTTCCCTTTCTCTTTTCGATTTTGTTATTTACAAAAAGTAAATATTACTTTATTCTTTTTATAAACAATTTTTCAAAATATTTTTACGTGGATGCATGTTTCAGACTTTCTTGCAGTGGCGTAGCCACATACATCCAAGGGGTGTCTACCGACACCCCTTCGTCGAAAAGTTACACCATTTGGCTTGGTAATTGTTTTTAAATTATGTATATATACTATATAATGACACCCCTTCTTGGTAAGTTTATTTCTTTATGTTTTGACTCCCCTTAATGAAAATTCTGGTTCCGTTACTGCTTTCTTGGTAAGTCGGACTTCATTTTTCTAGTTTCTAAGATAATTTCTAAGGGCTAACAATGGCAAAGGAAATGGGATATAAAAATTTAGAAGTGGAAGCAAATTGTCTATTTGCTGTCAAGCTTATCAGCAAGGACAACTCACAATGTCACTCCCTTAGGACTATTATTGAAGACGGCAAGTATTTGTTGGAAATCAACATGGTTACTATTACACATATTGTTGAGAGTAGTAGTAACAATGTAGGACCGTAATGCAGGATTGCTATGTGGCGAATAATAATGCAGAGATTGTTATCTGTTGAGGACGATGCATGTAATAATACAGGGCTGTTATGTAAAGAATGTTAACTAGAGATTAATTTGAAAATATTTTAGTTGTTAGATATTCTGCTCCAGGTATGCTATTTTAAGGTAATGCAAACGCTTTTTTGCAGCTAGAGAACATTGCCGGTCACAAGTCCGGATAAAGGAGGAGGGTTGCGATAGGTGAGCAACGTGAAACTAGCCAATTCATGTTGAATTATATTGGCCTTTTTAAACGGAGAAACATTAACATTGAGGATTCATGTTGCCGCTGCCCCAACTTGTTTGGGACTGAAGCGTAGTTATTGTAAATGTGCTTTTGTGTAGCGACCACACACAGGCACTCATGCTTCTTTTGGTGCATCTAGCTAAGTTTTTATCTACTGTCCTATACTTGCAATTTACATATATTGTATGGCTGTGAGAGCATATTCTTCTTCATTAATGGAGTTTTACTACTTCACTATAAGATAATATAAGGTTCTCGTTCTTAAAAAATTACCTAATTTCGTTTTTCATCCTACTAAATGACGAATAGATTACTTTGGATATATTTTATTTTTCTTTAAACAATCTAGATGAGAATTTCCTAGAAAAGTTTGACCTTTTTTTCATTGTAAGCATTCACAGAAAATGGATGCCAAGAAGATGTAACGAAAACAAAAAATAGGAAATACTAGTTACTAGTTAGTATTCAATATTCAAACGTTCAAACGTAATAGTTGGACATTCTGTTATTTTCAAATGCTTAATTTAGAGTTTGATTAGGGATAAACTCTCCATAAACCCAACAAAAATGTCCCTTGTTATAGGAACAGCTCTTATATACATTGTCTCTACATCCTTCCCTTTCTGTTTTCTATTTTTGTTATTTACAAAAAGTAAATATTACTTTATTCTTTTTATAGATAATTTTTCAAAATATTTTTACGTGGATGCATGTTTCAGACTTTCTTGCAGTGGCGTAGCCACATACATCCAAGGGGTGTCTACCGACACCCCTTCTTCGAAAAATTACACTATTTGGCTTGGTAATTATTTTTAAATTATGTATATATACTATATAATGACACCCCTTCTTGGTAAGTTTATTTCTTTATGTTTTGACTCCCCTTAATGAAAATTCTGGCTCCGTTACTGCTTTCTTGGTAAGTCGGACTTCATTTTTCTAATTTCTAAGATAATTTCTAAGGGCTAACATTGGCAAAGGAAATGGGATATAAAAATTTAGAAGTGGAAGCAGACTGTCTATTTGCTGTCAAGCTTATCAGCGAGGACAACTCACAATGTCACTCTCTTAGGACTATTATTGAAGACGGCAAGTATTTGTTGGAAATCAGCAGGGTTACTATTACACATATTGTTAAGAGCGTCGCAAGCTAATGTGTTAATGTGGCATTAGTGAGTTAGTGAGTTAGTTAGATAGGTGGTTAGCAAGTGAATTAGTAATTTAACTAGAGTTAGTATTAGAGTTAGATTTAGTCGGTGATATAGAATCTAACTTTGTACATATATCAGTGATAAATCTCATTTGTATTTGTTGAAGAAAATGAGGATGAAGTAATCTTTCTCTCCAAGTTTTCTTCTCCTTCAATTCAAGTTCTTTTCTCAATACTTTGTATTACTGCAGTGTAACAATTTGACATGATATCAGAGCCTACCGCTCGAGATTAATCGCTCATTTCAGTGTTTGCTTATGAGCTCAGCAATGGCGGAAGTTGATAACGAAGTTCCAGAAAAGTTAGGTCACAATCATCCTCCGTTTCTGAACTCTAATGATAATTCAGGAACAATTTTGTTCTCGTTACAGCTACGAGGTCCAGAGAATTACTCTGTGTGGAGTCGTGCTATGAGGATTGCCATTTTAGGACAAAACAAGTTAGGGTTCATAGATGGCAGGTGAAAATGAGAGAATTATGGTCCAAATCTAGTGGATCTATGGGACAGATGCAATGCAATAGTGTTGTCGTGGATAATGAATTGCGTCTCGCCAGAATTACTCGGTGGAATTTTCTATTCTTCAAATGCAAGTGCTGTGTGGAATGATCTGAAAGAGAGGTTTGACAAGATTGATCTCTCCAGAATTTTTCAGATTCACAAAAGCATTGCCACAGTAAATCAAGGTACTAGTTCAATCTCCTCATATTTTTTGAAATTACATCTATTGTGGGCAGAATTTGATTGTCTAGCACCAATTCCTAGGTGTGACTATGAGAAGCTCGTGAATTTGTTGTGTTTATGGAGAGCTTGCTTCTACAATTTCTCATGGGACTTAATGAGTCATATGAACAAGCAAGAAGTCAATTGTTAATGATGATTCCTGCTCCCTCTGTTAACAAAGCCTATTCAATGTTAATAGAGAGGGAGCGTCAAAGGGCTATTGCTCATACTGGTGCTTCTGTAGATAGCCATGAATCTGCTGCCTTTGTTTCTTCTACTAGAGTTAGTTTTCCTCAGAAATTTAGATGAAATTATAATCGTGTATGTGACTATTGCAACTATAAGGACACATTAGAGAGAACTGTTTCAAGCTGAATGGATATCCTGCTGACTTTAAAAAAGAAAAAAAAGGAGGCTCCTTCTCTGCAGCCAACTTTTCAGGGAATAGTGGAGGATCTGGAACTACTGGTTTACAAATGCATGCATCCGGAGCTCAGGAATCTACTCCAGCAGTTAACTTTGCAGCAAACAATAGTGGAGGCTATAATGGTGATATGATTAAGCCACAACCACAATTGATTCCACCTCCTGTATCAGCACCCTACTTTACTCCAGAACAATATCAGCAAATCTTACAAATGCTTGGCAAAGTAAATGAGGAAGGAAGTTCTACTCAACCAACAACAGCAACAACAGGTATATTCTTCTTTCTATCCAGAGTGGTTGATGATAGGTGGATAGTTGGCACTGGGGCTACTAATCATAGGGTAGCAAACTCTAATTTGTTGAATAAACTAGATAGAGACTCTAACCTAAACGGTGGAAAAGTACATTTACCAACTGGTAATGTGGTATCAATATCAAATACAGGAACATGTAGCATATTCAGAAATCAAGAGATTCAGAATGTTCTGCATATCCCTGATTTCAAGTTCGATCTACTATTTGTCTCTCAGTTGACAAAGGAACTAAGATGTTGTGTGGCATTCTTTCCTGATTTTTGTCTCTTTCGGGACATCTTCAGTGGACAGGTGAGGGGGATTCCTAGAGAAGACTGTGGACTGTACTACCTGAAGCCAACCTCAACTCCAGCTCAATTACAACAGCCTGTTAGAACCATCTACATTTGCTCTTCTGTGTCTGTTGGTGTTCCTTTGTCTGTATGGCATAATAGACTAGGCCATGCACCACTTGATGTACTTAGGAAAATAGAGTCTTTAAAACAGTCCAAGCTAGATAAAAATCATCACTGCACAGTGTGTCCACTTGCAAAACAGTCTAAACTTTCTTTTTCTACTAGTATAACTAGTTTAAATAAACATTTTCAACTAGTACATGATGATGTTTGGGGTCCATATAGAGTACTTTCTAACACTCGTAGATGATTTCTCCAGGTACACCTAGATATTCTTGTTGAACAATAAAGCTGAAACTATTGTTGTTATAAGACAATTGTTAGCTATGGTAAAGAACATTTTCAATTCCAATGTTCAAATTCTAAGAACAGATAATTGATGTGAGTTTTTCAACTCTCAGTTTGATGAATTAGTTAAGGAAAATGGCATGATACACCAAAGATCCTGTGTCTACACACCTCAGCAAAATGGTGTAGTAGAAAGAAAACATTGATCAATTAAATCTCAATGTTGCTAGGTCACTGATGTTTCAAGGGGCTATACCTGTGAAGTTTTGGGGGGAATGTGTGTCTACAGTTGTCTACCTACTTAACAGACTACCTTCTGTTATTCTACAAAACAAATCATCCTTTGAATTGTTGTACTTACACCCTCCAGGTATTGACGACTTGAGGGTCTTTGGTTGTCTTGCATATGCATCAAGTCCAAATGTCACTAATAAGTTGTCAGCCAGGGCTATTCCAGCAGTTCTAATGGGATATTCATATACTCAAAAGGGCTATAAACTTTTCGACTTGCATGCTAAAACATTCTTTGTCAGCAGGAATCTGGTTTTCAAGAAGATCTGTTTTCATTTAAACATTTCAAACCCTCTACATCACATCTACTTCCAGTCTTAGAGCCCATCATTCATAATCAGCCCTTATCAGACTTTCAACCTTGTGACTCTCAGCCTACTCAAGAGGAAGGGGATACAAGCTTAGCCTCTTTTCCTTCAATTCCCTCTAATACTGCAGAGCAGCCTAGTGCGTCTGATACTGCAGATGGGTCTAGTGCTTCAAATGCACCTTGTGATATAGCTGCTGATGACTCTGTCATAAGTCATGTTCCTGCTACCACAGAACAGTCAACTGAATCACTTAGAAAGTCATCTAGAACTATTAAGCAACCTCTTTGGTTACAAGACTATGTTACTACTAAGGCTTCCAATTGTGTCTAGTCTATCCCTTCTTATGTCAGCTATAATCAACTTACATCTTCCTACAAGACTGCCTTGAACTCCTACTCATCCATCTTAGAGCCTTCCACTTTCAAGGAAGCTGCTGCAGATCCAAAGTAGATTGAAGCAATGAGACTTGAGATAGCTGCTCTTGAGGAGAACAACACATGGAGTATTGTGGATTTCCCTGAAGGCAAAATTCCCATTAGGTGCAAATGGGTGTTCAAAGTCAAATATAAATCATCAGGAGAAGTGGGAATGTATAAGGCACGCTTAGTGGCAAAAGGATACAATAAACAAGAAGGATTAGATTACAAAGAAACAATTTCACTAGTAGCTAAAATGGTTACTGTTAGATCAGTGGTAGCTGTAGCTGCATCCAAGAATTGGTTCATCTATCAAATGGATGTCCACAATGTCTTCTTACAAGGTTAGAAGAAGTCTACATAATCATTCCAGATGGATTTGCTAGACAGGGGGAGATTAAGAAAGTCTGCAAATTACATAAATCACTGTATGGTCTGACACAAGCACCAAGACAGTGGAATCTAAAACTGACTGAAGCCCGGCACTAGTTGGGCTTTGTTCAAAGTCACTTTGACTACTCCTTATTCACAACAGAAGCTAGGCAGTGATATAATTGTGATCTTAATATATGTTCTGCTGATCAAGACAAGGAAAGATCTACAAAAGAAGTTTAAAATGAAGGATCTTGGAGACCTTAAATTTTTCCTAGGCATTGAGTTTGCCAGATCAAAGAAGGGCATACATATGTGCCAATGGAAGTTCACGTTAGAGCTATTATCTAAGCTTGGTCTAGGTGGAGCAAAGACAGCTGGAACTCCTTTAGAGTGTAATAAAAAACTCACTTCAGTGGAGTATGATAAAACGTTCTGCAGAGATGCAGGCTATGAAGATCCTACATTGAAGGATCCTGGTGAGTATCAAAGGTTGATAGGAAGACTATTATATTTAACCATGACCAGACCAGATATATCTTTTGGAGTGCAAGTACTAAGTCAATATATGCATGCTCCAAAACAATCACACATGGAGGCTGCCCTAAGAATTGTCAGGTATCTAAAAGCATCACCAGGCTTGGGACTCCTGATGCCAGCAGAAGAAACCAAGCAACTACAGGCTTTCTGCGATTTAGATTAGGGCTCCTGCCTGCAGACAAGAAGATTTGTCACAGGGTATCTCATGAAGTTTGGAGGAGCTTTAGTATCATGGAAGTCAAAGAAGCAAGAAACTGTAACTAGAAGCTCAGCTGAAGCTGAATTCAGAAGCATGGCATCGTGTGTAGCGGAGATCACTTGGCTGATAGGCTTGTTTAATGAACTGGGAATTAAACTTCATCAACCTGTTGATTTGTTTTCAGACGGTAAGGCTGCTATTCAGATTGCAACAAATCCTATATTCCATGAAAGAACCAAACATATAGACATAGACTGTCACTTTGTAAGAGAAAAAATGAGTCGAGGAATGATCTTAACTCATCACTTGTCAACAAAAGATCAACTGGCAGATTTGCTGACAAAGAGTATTGGCAAAGCGCAGCATGAGTTCCTATTAAACCAGCTTGGAGTCGAGAATATTATCAAAGCAGCAGCTTGAGGGGGAGTGCTGAGAGTGTAGCAAGTTGATGTGCTGATGTGGCACTAGTCAGTTAGTGAGTTAGTTAGATAGGTGGTTAGCAAGTGAGTTAGTAATTTAACTAGAGTTAGTATTAGAGTTAGATTTAGTCGGTGATATAGAACTCTAACTTTGTATATATATATCAGTGATACAGCTCATTGTATTTGTTGAAGAAAATGAGAATGAAGTAATCTTTCTTTCTCCAAGTTTTCTTCTCCTTCAATTCAAGTTCTTTTCTCAATACTTTGTACTACTGCAGTGTAACAATTTGACAAATATTTGGAGGAAGCCAACAACTGTGCAGACTTTTTGGCTAACGAAGGTCACAATTGTGAAAAAGCTATAATAATCTGGGAGGTACCGCTCAATGAAATGGAATTTCTTTTATTTTTAGCATATTAAGTTCTTTTAGCATATCTCCATCACGGTGAAAAATAACTTTTGACTTAGAAAATTTGATTATCGCTTGATTTCTCAATAGAACTTGCCGTTTTAAGGGAAACAAATTGAACATTCAACCAGATTCATTATGGGAATCTTTCAATAGGTTATAATCATAAGTGATATTTCAATTGAGTACATAAGCAACCAAATTTTTGAACCAATATTTGACGTACCTTGAACGAGTTCTTGCTTGGAATAAGTACTTAGAACTGTTCAATAAATTGTACCAAAATGATACGGAAAAAAATGCGATAACATATTAACAATCTTTTAGCGAAACGATCCAGACATAATAAGAGGCAAAACTAATCTCCCTATTCTCTCTCGGGTTTGACTGGTAATGTACCAAAGAAATGATAAATATCTTTCAATTTTAAACTAAATTCTTGTTCACTATTTCGAGAGTCAAATTTAATAATTCTCCATAAATAATCTCTTATAAAAATGTTTCCTCTGAAAAGTTATAATCATATCATGACAACTATTTGTAGTGCTTATGTATTGGTATGATAGAATGTTTTTTCAGAAAATAAATTGTCAAAATTTATCTTTTAAGGAAATATATTTCATCAAAGGTAAAAATGACTTCATCCACTTATGCATGAAAATTACTTTCCTTTATACTAATCATTTCAACTCTTAATTACTTCATATTACTGAATTCAATTAATACTTAGATATTATTATAAATAATTAATATTAAACTATTTCATCAAAGCATTATCTAATTTGCTAACATTATTATTATTATTATAAATATTCTGTTTAAAAATATTTTCCACTTATCAATCAAACCCAAATATAACGTATTTAGGAAAAATACTCGGAGAAATATTCTGGGCTATACCAAACGTTCACGAAATGAGATGGAGAGAATTGGAGGATTTCTTAAACTCAGTAGACGTTTGGACATTTATATCAAATGCGGGGACGTAATATAGATATTCATAAAATATATGTGTTGCCAAACAGTAGTTACATTCAATAGTTGCGGCGAGAAATTGGAGGTAAGTGGTTTTCTCAAGAAAAAGACAATCAATTGCCCCTAATTATGGGAGTAGTTTATATGAACATTGAGGAATGTTCGCAAAATGTTCGATAAATTTCCTCAACCAATTGTCTTCGAAGAATTTCAAGTACTTTTTCCTTCTCTTTGTACTTTCCTGTGTGGGATTTTGGATAATGCTTGACAATGTTTCATTAATGATACTTCCTTAGTTCCAATTTATGTAAGACTCTTCCTCAATTTTGGAATCTTCTAAAGACTCTTTCATACCATTTTCACCATTTATTGAATTTGAATGCATTCAAAATGTAAACTTTTATGTGATGTTATCTCTATCGAACTAACTCCTAATCACTATGTTAGTATATTATAGACGTGTAATCTCGGTGGGCTGAGTTACTCTAGTGGGAGGCAGCGAAGACCGGCGGAATAGTCGAGGTTCCACAAGCTGGTTGGATACAATCATTTTAAAGAAAAAGAAAAAATTATAGATGTTTAATTAGCATATTAAACACCTTATCGAATCAAACACCTTCATATATTAAATGAAATGGAGGGACTATTATTTTCTGAAATTTAATATTTGAATTCATTTAATTATTCAAATTTTATCTTTTTTTTTTGGAATCGTTGCTATTGTAATAGAAAGTGGATTTAATGTCTTTGTGCCCTATAGTTTGGTGTCAAATAAATGGGACGGAGGGTATTAATTATTTAAGTTGGAGCGTTTGAACACAATTATTTGTGTTAAGAGTTTATTTATATCTATTAGATATTTTTAAAATCTTGTTTGGTAATGAAATGCTTGAACACAAGTAATTTCTTGTTGATATTTGTAAAGAAAGCTCTTATTGGAGCTGCTGCTAATTCTGCAAACTCTAGTCAATAATGCTAGGTAAACTTATTCAAGTGTTTGTGACACAGAAAAATGGCAAAAGAGTTGATATGGGACAGCGCAGAAGACTCAAGAAAGAATATAGGGTGAGTTCTATCTTTGTATCAACGAATATTGAGGAGCCATAATTCCCCTACTTTGCAACAAGGGTTCAAAAGAATGGCTGAGATCTTTGCAGTATTTAATGCTGGCCTCTAGGAGTGATCTCTCCGTACAATTGACGGTCATATTGGTGCTGCTGAATGCTCTTCTCCGTTTTAAGAGAGGTTAAATTCCTATACAAACTTCAGGATAACAATTATTTGAGCCATTTATGAATGATCATCTGACCAATTTCCTGTGAGTGCCAATGTTTCTTAATAGCTTTTTTGCATGTGATTATTTCCGACATGTATAACTTATTTACTTTCATTTAGCTGAACTTGAATTGTACCTGATATACCATAAGATAAATAAAGAGACATCATACTGATGACAAAAGCAGGATATCTAACTTGCAGAAAGGTAAGAATATAAATGCTGGCCATGAATCTTGAGATAAATGAAACAGACTGTTGGAAAAATATCTGGATTCTGTACCAAATAAATATTAATAATCCATCAGCTGGAGCTGCAATTAGGGAAGGAGTAAACGCGTTTGAGTAAAGCGATGAATTGATTACAAAGTCATCTCTTTTCCAATAGAAACTCTGAATTCACCTACATCACCATAGAATCTTCTCGCAATTTCAATTGTCCTCAGCTTAATTTTGTAGTTATCTGTCCTCTTTATTTAGAGATAAACATGTTTAAGCACTTTAAATTTGCTTTTCACGAATTGGATCATCAAGATCGTTTTAAATTATTTTACTTTTATATCGGATCCTCAAGATCATATTTATTTCTCTTTTACTTTTTACGCAAACAAATTGATGAAAAGATTAACTTTCTATGTTTTAACAAATAAAAGTTGTTCAGCTGCTAGCAAAGAAAAGAAAGGGTGAAAAAGAGAGTTCAAACTCTGAGTCAATTAACAAACAAGAGACAATTGTCAATTAAGTAAAATTAAAGAAACCAAGGGAGAGAGATAATTTAAAAAAAATTCTCGTTTTGTCTACTTGAAATGAGTACGATTTTAGTAGTACAATGTTAACAAACATGTAATGTCTGGACAAGTTTTTTAATGTATCTTAAGAACGATTTGTTTTACACAGTACAAAACTAAAAACATTTCTGTGACACATTTCCCTGATGAATTCTAATGAAAGTCAGAATTAGGTAAAGAAGTGTAAATATAGATTCTATAGGTGAAGCAAGTGTTATGTCATAAAAAAAGAGGGAGGTCAGTATAGTTTAAGAAAAAGAAAAAAAGAGAGGATAAACTACAAACACCAGATTCTCAAAATCCTCCTCCCTGTTTCCTTTAAATTCCTCAGGTTCAGAACTCTTCCTAGAAATCACTCTGATCAGTCACCTCAGAGCCTACCTTTTGCTGACACATCTTTTCTAGCAGGATCTCTTGAAGCCCTTCCTCCCCCGTGGAAACTAGTAAGTTTTGGAGTGTTAGTGATCAATTTGGCATTTCATTTTCTTGTTCGCTCATTTACATCATCTCTATTCAAGTTCTATGTGATTTTCCTGGGAACTTGTGAAGGAACTTTTTAATGTACATTTTGTATCCATCTCAGCGGAGATCTCTAGATGGTAAGATATTATGACCTATAACAAAATTACCAAATAGGTAAATTCTTTGGTTTGGAAGGAGAATGAGTTTGCGATTTGCTAGTTCTCCTAAAACATAAAATGCTATGCTTGGGGATAGACTTAGCTTTCTCGGATCATACCTTAGTATATTAGGAAGCCTTGATAGAATGCTGGATGGCCTTAGAGTGAATGTTAAGGCTTAATACATTAGTAATACCAGAAAAGGATTATCAGAATCAGATTCTTCTCAAGTTGGGCTGCTTTTAGGGATAAGTTGTTAGAAAAATTTCTTTTACAAGAATATTGATTTATTAGACTGGTATAACTGAATAAACTTGTTTTCAATCTGTAGTATTTGAAATTTGAAAGTTTTTTGGCGCAGCAGGTTAACAAAGAAAATGACTTTGATAATGGAAGAGCACTAAGAGCATACTGACTTCTCTGCTTCTTAGTTAGTCTGGTTAAACAAGAAAATGAATTCCTTTCGAGTCATATTGCTGGTCTGTACTGGTAAGTATTAAAGTTAATTTGCTTTGGATGAAGTAACATAAATAAGTCTTGAAATTAGCTTTGAACATGGAGAATTTATGTAAACGTATTGATAACTTTGGAGAAGTGGTGGAAACTTGATGTAGTTGGAAATAATGAAAAACTGAAGGGCTTTCCATGCTTTAGTTCCTGTTCTTCCGCGTCTGTCTAAGTCTGCAGTAATTATATGGATGTTTCTTATCGAGGATGAGATTAGTTGAATATCGACTTTAAAGTTTGCAGCAGAGGTCAGTTGTTTTCTTCAATGAGCACTAATTTTATCCTGACATTGATATAATTTTCTAGTTTTCGCTGAGTTCGAGAACTTCTAGAGTTAGAAAAGCCAAATTATTGGGTATTGAAATGAAGCAGCTCCAAAAAGATTCATATAGCCAACCCCAACTAGTCTGGGATTGTGGCATAGTTCATGTAGTTCTCTCTGGTATGGATGATTTTGGGTTCACATGATTTTATCATTGTTCTACTTGTGCTGGATCCTCGGCTTTAGTTTCTTTTGCTTTGCAATTTTGCAGGTTGTTTGAGTTTCTTCCCTTCTCCTTTTTCTTTTTTATGGTTCTTTCTTTTTTTTTGTCTGGTGGGATGTTCGATTCTCAATAAGATATTGCCTGTAGAATGAACCGGAAAATTTTGTGAACATAGGTTAGAGTTTGCATTTAGTTCCTGGGGAAAGTAGTCCAACAGTTTGAATCCTATCTCTCTGAAGATTGAAAAGTTCCCACTTCATGAGTTATGGGATCCATTCTTTGCGAAGATTCCCTGAGTTGTGCATATTTTCCTGTTCTTTAGATTTCCCACTATATTTTCTCTTTTAGGTACTCTTAGACAGTTATTCAATAAACTATTAGGTGTTTGCCTTCAGAAATACATCCTGATTTCTGAGTTTAGTTGTAGGACATTTTTGACTTGTTAACTTTTTTTCTCTCTCTATTTTTCTTTTTTTTTTTTGGGGATTGGAAGTTTGAAACTACTTCAGAAATCCAATTTATCCCCCCCCCCCC
>MCJB01044453.1:21174-58776 GCA_002018475.1 Nicotiana obtusifolia | reverse complement strand
CCCCCCCTCCCACACACACACACACCCTAAAAGCAAAAGAAAAGAAAAGAATAAAAGATAATAGCTGCACATTTTTTGTTGCAAAATCCAGGTTTCTCATCGCTAACACTGAGATCATAATCCTCCTTTTTATTCTTTTCCTGTAGTAGGTCAATTTTCTGTTTGGAAGGTTGCTGTGAAAATGGATGCTTTTCACTTTGATGACATTATCAAGGTTCATAAGGTGAATTTTGATGGCAAAAAGTATGACAAAGGTACTATCTCTTCGACTGCTCCATACAATCCTTATACTGTTCGCAGTGGTTTTAGGAAACAGGTGGTGCTAGGATGATTGTTAGTCTCCAAGCACACCCTCTGTGTCTATATTGTTTCATTCTTCTCCTAGATGTCATTTTTGTTTTTTTCCCTTGGTTAAGGGTAAGATGCAGAGAGTAATGGGGAAGGGTGCGATGTCTCCTACTAGATATGCTGCACTACAAGTTGGGCTAGGACAGAGGCATCCTTTGAGATCTGTTGGATTATTATAAGGTTTTGTTTTTCGAAGTATACTAGATAATTCTCAGCCGGAAGTATCATATGCCATGCTTTCACATGCCAGGACCAAATATATATATTTGACTAAAATTGCTAAAAAAATTGTTACTTTATGGTGAATTGAGTTCATTTAGATGCCATTTAGGCTCATTGTTAAACTGTGGACACTCTTTATGCATGCGGCATGACCAATAGATGTGTTGGCGACAAAGATCTATCAGTATGATGAGAAAATCTAATGATCTTATAGTTTTTGATGTACTTTATTTGAAGGGATTTAGATGAAAGAAGCATACAATGAAAATGTCAAGTATATTTTATATCAAAAACTTTTTCATGTTTTTAGTAGTTTTTGAAGGGATAAATGCAATGGCAATGGAATTTTATTACCGATGCAATAACCAAAATTTTTTTTAACCATGAGCTGACAAACCTCCTTCAGCCTTCTCTCATGTATTCCTTTTCCCGTGTCTTTTGGCCACAATAAGAGTTTGGAGTCTGAAATCTGGAATATTGATGAAAATTTTTGCTTGCTCATAATCTATTGATCTTATTTAGTGGATGACTATCATGGCTTCCAGGGTCTAATGCTGGTATCATATTAAAAATTTTTACATTCTTTTTGAGTAACAGAAAATGTTGATGTTGGTGAGTAGTTGAGTACTATGATAGAAACCTGGTGCATGTCTGGTAGTGACTGAATGTCGTAACTCCTTTCCAAGGACAAGAATGACATATCAGTTTGTGTGTTTTCTGATAAAAGAAGATAGCTTTTAGGAAGAGGAAGAGAAGTAGAAAAATGGTTTTTTAAATGTATAAAGTTTCTAATGCATAATTTACAATACTAAGTCTCAAGGCAATGCTTTCTGAATTATATAAATGATTAAGTAGATCAATCTATAGTTAGAAGAAAAGGTTATCTAGTTCGGATTTTGCAGACAAAAATCAGGATGATCCATAATTTTTTGGTTTCCATGTGATCTTCTTTCTCCAAATCCACATTCGCTGGCTGTTTTTTTAGACTTAAATATGATGTGGTTCTAGATTCCTAGACTGATGTGTCTTAATATAGAGGAGTGTTAGATGTGCTTTTTGCTGTCTAGAGTACATTTCTTCTGATTTATTTTGGGGGTGCATTAGGATTTTGGTAAGGCGATAGATCGACTCTGTTGATTGATTTGCTGTTGCATTTCTATGTAATTGGTCTTTAACTGAAGCTTCTCAATTTCTTCAGTTTCTCGCATAGAAGCAGAAAGTCAAGATGGAAACACATTTTGCCAGCTAGTGATCATCCGAGAGTTATATTCTGTTCATCCAAATGAATTGTATAGGATGGTTATTTCAGAGGTAAACAAAGACAATCCTGATGAGTCAGATTTTGCTGGCTATCTTCCTGAGGTATCTGTCCCATATACTTATTGAGATTGCATATGCATCTTTTTCTTTAATTATCTTGCAAAGCGTCATCTGATGGCCAAGAATATTTTGGGTATATGCTCTATGAATCTTTTTTTTTTGGGGGGACAAGAAAACTGGTCCTCATCTGAAGAGTCCTGATATGCTCTATGATTTGTTAATCTCAAATCTTTTATATTTAGATCTCAGCACAGATTGTTTGCTGAGTTCATATATATCTTTGGCGATGAATTCATAATTTTGACCTTGTACGTACCTTTTACTTCCCTTTTGTTCAATGGTCTCAAAAGTTAAGATTGAAGCAGCTTTTGATTATAAAGTCATGTGGTCGGTTTTCATTTTCTTGACTTTTTAGAGTGGAGACAAATATCCTTTATTTCCTTATTAACCGTTCAAGAAAATGTTGGAAGCATGTTTGCGGTGTAAATCTATTTTTATTACTTCAAGGCTTTTTAGTTCAGAGTTGTGTAGATTGCCTAAACTTACATTATGCCTTTTTTACTTTCTTCAATTGTAGGGAAAGCAGAAATTACCTGCCGACCAATTCGAATTCATCATGCAAGGGAAAGTGTATAATGTCTCAACGGATACATCAGGGTCTGACACTAAAGCGTATGTAGTATATTCTACTTGTCCCACTTCTTCATTACATCTATGAAATTGCTTGCTAGTTTCAACTTTCAACATGTTCTGTGGATTCAAGAAAGAAGAGCCAAGAAACATAAGAGGGATTGACAGATGCATTACCTTCTTTGTTTCCATACACTATTTCCCTCATGTCTATTTTCTTCTGTTCTTTAAAATATGGGAGTAATTTGCCATTTATCTGTTCTTGGTTGTCTTATCCTATTGTCACCGAACAAACAATTCCAAACCTTGTCCTTTGTTCAATTATCTGGTAAACTGAAAGCTCCCGGTGGATCCAGTTGTAGTTTAAAGGATGTTAATGGTACATTTTCTCAAAGGTTAAGCTTGTCATAGCATCATTATTGTTCCTCATATTCTCAAAGGTTAAGCTTAGAGATCCAAATCCGTAGACGGTCTATTAATAATTTGTATCTTCCCTTTTGTGTCCAGAGTGGTTCATATCTCCTTTGGTGGACTTCAGTTTATGCTGAAAAGTGACCCAGTCAAGTTGCAAAGGTTTAAGCGGGGTGAGAGGGTCCTTCTTCTTATGACGAAGCTGTGAAAGCGGTTGTGCTGCTGCAGTGGGAACCTCAAGTGCAGTGAGTTTCAGATACCGATTGCCTAAACAGAACAAAAAAACATGGAGTGCAATTTCATGTCAAGTGAAGAGACATTCATTTTCTTTTCCTTCATATGTTGGGGGTAGATGGGCTGTTTTAGAGGGTAGCAAGAGACCCTTCTAGCAAGAACTGCGGTTATTCCGTTGATTATATTACTTGTTTCTCTATTTGAAAATAAAGCTAAAACCTCCATTTTTGACTCGAAAGAAATCATGTTGATTTAAACTCTGATCTTTAAGGAAGCAAAATGAGAATCCAGAGAAGATTTGCCATTGCACAAATTTCAGATTAGCCATTTTCAATGAACTCTTAAACAAAAGCAATCAAATATTATGAACAAAAAGATGGACTTCTTGACAATTAGTCCCTTTATCTCGTTTTGTTTGATATATTTTTTCTTTGAGTTCGTGATCTCTTTCCTCGAATTGTATACTTTGTCAATTTCAAACTTCAAGTTAATACATAACAATACTAACATAATTATTTTGAATTTTGATCTGGCAGTCTTAATATTACTTGTATCTACCACATTCAAATGTAATGAGCTATTCAATTTTTCTCCTAAAAGGCAAAGCAAATATTGGATGAAAATTGCAAATATTTTTGGATAAATAGATTCTAAGGGATAAATTATTTTATTCTTGAGTCGATCAACCAAATAGTGTGAATGAAGAGCTGGAAATTTAATTTGGAAAGACAATTGGAGCGTAATGAATAATAAAAGTTTTACTTTCCTTTTAGATGCACCTTCAATTATCTTTTATAGTTTTGAGGATCTCAGTCCAACTAATATTATTGTAAGTCATAAATTGTGTTAATGTAATACTTTGTTCTATCTAATGTATTTTATTGTTCATGAATATATTTGTTGCAGATATGCAATGGTAATAATAATAATGATAATGATGGTAACTGTGGTAAAATAGAAGCAATGAGAATGATAAATATACAAAAATACACGAGAATAAAATATGTCTGCTTAATTAATTTTCTGATGATCAAGTATCCTTTTGTAGCATGGACATTTTTCTAGTAGTGCTCAATTAAAACATTCTTTTCAATTTTGTTATTTATAAAGATTTGATTTGTTGCGAAATGTCATATACGTGTTGAATAGACACATACCTAACAACATAAGGTGTTTTATAAGTCAGATCTAGAGTTAGGTATCTAAATAACAAATAATGCCAAATTTAGGGGGTCGTTGATGCATGTGGCCGAAATTTGGGCTTTTATTACTATATTTTACTATTATAGTTATAGAAGCGGCTAATGAGAGGAGCTTGGGATCGTAGGGGCAGTTTAGGAAATTGGGGTTTTTGGGTTCATGTAATTGCTTTATTTTTCTCCTTCTTAGCTTACTCTTTGGTTGCCACGTGTATATTTGATAGCTGCTAACCAAATAGATCTTATAGCAAACAAAAGAGGTACTTATGCACGCTTAGAAATGCAAGGAGGTGCTGGTTTAGATAATTGGTGTATATCTTAGCAGGAGGGGCTAAATATATGACAATTATTAGTTGTAAATAATAAGAATAATTTATATATCACTACTAACAAAAATCTTTATATATGGGATTACAAATAATCTTTACTGAATTTTAGTGATTTTCACTTGCTTAAGAGAACAATAATATCTTAATTTATTACCTTGCGTTACCTCATGTGTTTACATAAATTAGGTTACAATGGAGCTTTTTCTGAAAATTCATGGAATGCTACTAATAGTGAATCTCTTTTTGTCCCTGATTTTGCCACTTACAACTATACCAACGCATATACCAATTTATTAAATTGAATTTACTGTACTCGGGAGATTTATTTGAAAGGGATAGTTTTAGGAAAAAATTATAGTTACACGTACGTCTGTTGGATTCTTATACAGAATAGTTTGTCATATTCATTGTTTATTTTTTTTAATCATATACATAATTTATACATTAATTATATATAATTATACACATATAATTTATAAATTATGTATTATACTTTTATTGAATATTTTATACTTTCACTGACTATTTTTAATTTAAGTAATTGGGTAATCAATTATTTAGGTTAATTTGTTGTTAAAATAACAGCTGCAACGAACCCACTTTGTAGTGTCCGTTGGGCAGCCAAATTTATGAATTGGACCTGATTTAAATGCTTACTAAAAATTCAATCTTTGTAGAAAATTAATTTTGATCAATTATAATTTATTCAAACTTGTTATTTCTCGACCGAAGAGGAAGTTGTTCTAAAGGTGAATCATATATTATGTTACTCTAAGTATTTTTTTAAAGACTATCAGCGTAAAAAGTTTTAAATTTGTATAATACTGCTTTGTTGAAGTGTTCTAAAGTCTAAATCGCATAAAACAATCAGCTTGCTTATTCTATGAGACTAATATTTCGCTTGAGATAATTATGGAGATTTTCTCATGAAATCAGAAATAAATAATTGATAGTTAGACAAAAGTTGTGTTGCAAACTGTAATTACTCAATTACAGTAGTTGCACAACATAAAAATCTCTTTTCTTAAAAATAAGAAGGAAAAAAAAGAAAAAAGAAAAATAAAACTACACCCAACATTTAGCATAGAGTTATTGGGCCCGTGTTCAGCACGGGTTTCAAAATACGGGGAAGTATAGTTTTCAAAACTTTGGCTGCAAACGTAAATAAACGCTTGCCGTTTACAAAACACAGTTCTCTTAGCTTCAAATAAATGCCGGTAAGCTATTCTCGGATTTGGTCAGTTTGCAAAATAAACAAATTCTTCTTGGTTGGTATCCAATTGTTGAAGCTATATATAGGAAAGTTGCTAATTTTAATTCTCTTTCTGCATCCAACATCAGCATTGAGTACGCCCGCAAATTGTTTGATGAAATTCCTAGTCCAATCTGTCTCCTTCAATCACTAAATACTTGTTATTTACTTGAACAAATTTTGATTTTGGAACAAAATAAATTTTGGGTATGCTACATTTTGTTTTCAATCCTTGGAAGTAATTGAATTGAGAATATTGGGATAAAAATATTTTCTTTTTGACATGTGGGAATTGAGCTGAATGTTATGGAAATTTACTCAAGTTTTTTGTGACAGAAGAGAGAAATGGCAAGAGGGTTGATATGGGCTACAGCAGAAGACTTGGCAAAGAATAGAGGAAGAGTTTTGTCTTTGTATAGGCAAATCTTGAGGAGCCTTAACTCACCTGCTTTGCCACTCAACTTAGCAGCTAGGCTTCAAAAGAAAGCAGAGGTCCGTGCCATGTTCATGTTGGGTTCCGAGGAACGATCCCTTCACAACATTCAAGATCTTATTGATGCTGCTGAATACTCTCTTTCCCAATTAAGAAAAGGAGAAGTTCCAAAACACATTCAAGTTTATCAATAAGTCGGGCCAATTTTCTTGTGAGTACAAATGTTGTCGAAGAATCTTCTGCATGTGCTTTATTGCATAGTTGAATAGAAGTCGGGCAATACTGGGTTTATTGCCCTGTATGCATATATAGTATGTTTTTTTTTAGAACATATACATTATGTACTGTTTCATTTTGCTGAACTTGAAGTTTTAGTTTTATTTCTTGCAAAGTGGTTCCTTTCGAAGTTCCAATTTCCGAATGATGAAAAATAAAGCAACTTTATGATGACAAGAACAAGATATATAATGTGCAGAAGATTAATACTTAAGGGTTGGACAAGAATTGCAAGAGGAAGTTATTGAATACGTAATCGTTCTGAATCTCTAGAATTCACCGACTAGATCTCAAATTTTTGATAAGGTAAAACCCGAAAGATCTCATTAGCGTCTCAAAAGCTAATGGTAGAGAGAGGGAACACGGGGTGAATGGATTTTAGAGTTACTCTCATTTCAAATTGCCGAGTAATTGGGAATTTTTCCACATGGCCGAAATAGACTATTGATTTGCTTGATCCACCACTTGGATATGCTGTCGTCTGCTTTGAAAGTGAACTTTGTGGACGATAAAAATGGATTGAGAAGTGGAGGCGTAATAGTAGTAGTAGTTATTGCTCTTTTAATCTAGTAGTCTACTTTGGTTTTGTGCTTGGAATAGCTATAGCCCATAGGCATGTTACCCTTAGACCTGCTGTTTTAATTGGAGGCTTGAAGCTATTTCTTTTTGATATTTAGGGGTCTTCTCTTGCAATCAGATTAACTGTCGTTAGAGAACTTTTCATATTTTAGTCACGGTTTCACAGTAGATAAAAGTATAGCATGAAATATTTAGCATGTTTTGGAAAATGCTGACGAGATGAATCAAGAGCCCCATGTAAGAATATTCTTGTGCATGACTCTAATAAAATGATGGCAACAGTTGCTTTAGTTTCTCTCTGTCAGGGTTAGTTGCATGGTTTATTTCTTGCAATTTGCAACATGTCATTGACATCCAGATACTGACGTGTTCAAACAGGTTTGACCCAGCTTATATTAATATCTGTTGCAACTTAAAGTCTTGTTGAAGATTTCACTCGAGCAGCATCGGTGTTAAGCTTCTTCCAAGTGGAATCAGCATCCTGTAAATTGTTAGTAGAAATAGGTGGTTTACCATTGACGGAGGGAGATGATCTATGACATTATTCTTCTAGAGTCCATTCACATGAGTATAGCAGTGTGCTACTAAATTATATATCACCTTTTGTCCCCCTTTCAGTAGTTGAATTACTGAGATAGAGAATAACATTCCTTGTTCTTGCAGATGTTTACATATGAGAAAACAAAGAGAAATTTCATATAATCATGCATCAATTTTGGGGGTGGGGGTGGGTGTAGTATCTTGGATATCATAGTACCTAATTGAGTGAGACAGATGAGTTTTTGTGCATTCAAGGTTAGACTTTTGCTTTGCTTGATACTTGACTCAACTGCTTTCTGATGGCAAAATGAATAATTGTTAAAGATGCAATGGCTGGGGGAAACTGGAATAAGGTAATGGCACCTAAGCTCAGAGCCTTACTTTAAAAGAGCACATAAAAATTCCTTGAAGAGACAAAATATGAAAATAAATTAAATAAAGAAAGGTCCTTCAATGGCATAACAATCAAATTACTATTTTGGAACAGTATGGTACTACTTGCAGTACCTCCTTTGGTAATGATGCATAAGTATATTTAATATTCTTTGTCAATGAAACAAAGAAATCAAACTACTGTTTGTAGAGGCCAACTTCTCTGGAGTTTCCTAGTAATTTATCTTCTCAAATTAAATGTCCAATCTTCTTGTTTTAGGCTGTTTTCAAATTGTATTCTTTTTTCTTCAAAAAATTAAATTGTTAGCTGTACATTTTGATCGTATTATTGTCGAGAAGGTATTTAGAAGCTTGCTTTTGTTATAAACACTATTCACATTTTCAAAAGAACTAAACATTATCTTTTTGTGTGAGATTTTCTTTTGGAGTAACTTATGCAAGAATTTTGGATGGATATGATGAATCATCTTCAACAGAAAAATTCTCCTATTTTCAATTTGTAACAATTCGATGTTTAAATTATCAAGTTGATTTGTCTATTACTTAGTGATTGTGAAAGAAATATTTAGGGGTCGTTTGGCATGATAGATAAACAAAAATAAATATGGGATAAAAATTTAGTACCGCCTTATCTCTTGTTTGGTTGCTAATTTCGGATAAATTATCCAAGGATTAAAAATAGTACCTGAATAACTTATACCTGCCAGGGGATGAAATAGTAATCCCAAAATAAGTTATCCTAAAACAAAACAGTAAAATCAACAATCCAATTAATACGATATAAGAAAGAATCACTAAGAAATAATATCACCAAAACGATTGTATTAGTGGAGAAGCTAGTTTAGGAAGTAACATCATGTCAATTTCAGCCACATATTGTGATAGGCCGTCTATCCACTTTGGACAAGGACAGGGGTACTTGGACACTCGTAAAAGATTAAGGGTAAAAAATCTATTCCATGTTTCTTCCCGCCAGAGTTCGTTATGTAAATCCCACAAATGGTTAACAATTACTAGTAGTACAATTTATGGAGCTCAACATCTCAATCCTTCATAGTCGCTGTATGTTTTCTTGAACAAGAAAATCAAATGTTATACCATTACCATCATGGCTTGCCGCATTACACTTTCTGTTACATCCTTAAATGTTAGTAGCAATGTCAATTCTCAAGATCCTTCTGTGTTTCACAAACTCCAGACTTGCAAGTCAACCAAAGAAATAAAAAAGATCCAATCTTTAATCACTAAAATTAGCTCCGTACAGCACACCCAACAACTCCTTTACACCAAAATCATCTCTTTGTGTTCTTCCCCAATACCCTCTAAGGAATTTAGCTATGTCCACTCTCTTTTCAGTCAAATACATGACTCAGATATCACTCTTTGTAACTCCTTAATGAGATGTATTTTAAGTTCTAAGTGCAAAGAAAATGCTTTATTTGCTTTACTAATGCATGTCAAAATGATGTGTAAAGGCTTAGTTTGGGATAAATATACGTACCCTCTTGTTCTTAACGCATGTATACAGTTACGTGAGCTCAGACATGGCAGGTTGGTTCATTCCCATGTGATAAAAACTGGGTTTGCGTTGGATTTGTATGTGATGAACAATTTGATGCGTTTGTATGGTGTTTGTGGGTGCGTTGGGAGTGTGAGGAAGGTGTTCGATAGAAGTCCTGAGAGAGATTTGGTATCTTGGACTACTTTGATTCAGGGTTATGTGGACAACGGGTATTTGAAGGAAGGACTTGAGTTGTTCTTTGAAATGATTGAAGATGGATTGAGGGCTGACGAAAGGATGATAGTCGTTGTGATATCCGCTTGTGCTAAATTAGAGGATCTGAGATTGGGCCAGAAGTTACACAAATATGTGCAGAGTCATAAGTTAAATTTTGATGTGTTTCTTGGGAATGCATTGGTGGATATGTACTTAAAATGTGGTGAAACCGATATTGCTCTTAATGTTTTCCGAGAGATGCCAACAAGAAATGTGATCTCTTGGAATACATTAATATCTGGATTGGTTCAGAGAAGGGAGTTTAAACAGGCCTTGAATGCATTTAATGAAATGCAGGATCAAGGAGTAAAGCCTGATAAGAATACTTTAGTTGGTGTTCTTAATTCCTGCAGCAATTTAGGGGCACTAGAAGTTGGGAAATGGGTGCACACATATATAGACCGAAATCAGGTACAAGTAGCAGGGTATGTTGGCAATGCGCTTGTAGATATGTATGCAAAATGTGGAAGCATGGACGACGCCCTTAGCATTTTCGGAATTATGAATACTAAAGATGTTTATTCATACACATCTGTTATAGTTGGGTTGGCCACACATGGTAAGGCGCGGATAGCACTTAATTTCTTCTATAAGATGCTTGAAATTGGCATACAACCAAATGGGGTCACGTTCGTGGGTGTTCTCACAGCTTGTAGTCATGGAGGATTGATTGAAGAGGGCCATAAGCTTTTTGCAGATATGTGGAGAGTGCACAAATTAAAACCTCAAATAGAACACTATGGTTGTATGGTTGATCTGTTGAGTCGTGCAGGGTTGACAGATGAAGCAGTAGAGTTCGTGGAAAACATGCCAATTGAACCTGATGCTTCTGTTTGGGGATCAGTATTAGCAGCATGCAGGATCCAAGGAAGAGTTGAACTCGCTGAGCATGTGACTGAAAAACTTGTCAATATAGAGTCTGAAAAAGATGGTACATACATACTGATGTCAAACACATATGCTTCAGTCAGTAAGTGGAGAGACGCTTTAAAAGTAAGAAAGGCAATGAAGAAACAGAAAATAAAGAAAGTTCCTGGATGTAGCTCCATTGAACTTGATGGTGTGGTTTCTGAATTTAGGAAGGGTGACAAAGCGCATCCAAGAAGTAAAGACATACACGCGACAGTTGAGCAACTGAGACTTCATTCAGTTGATACAGAGGTCTTATCAAACGGAAGCGAGTCTTTCATAGTTTGAATGGTGCAAAGAAGCTACAGTTATTCCCTAAATTGAATGGTTAGTTAGATAGAGCACTTGTTCACTGTTCTTCTATACATTTGCTACTCTGTTTCGCTCAGGTTGTCTACGAAGCCCACGTAAATGCACTGTGCAATGAAATTGGCAGCCTAATCTGGAAATGAAATTTGTCGAGTTGATCTGAGACATCACTTCTTTATGGCATGAATTATTTAGAAGCTCTGCCTTTCTCCTGATAAGTTTTAGAACGATTTCTTTGTACATTTTGTACCAAAAGTTTTAGTATAATGAAGTATATTATACATAGATCGTGCACAAATCGTTACTCGAAACTTTTAGACATCATTTGTCTGATTATTGTTGGGATGCATTTTTGCACACCAAACATTGCATATATAAGTGAAAAGAAATATGTGATATGCAGCTTGCCCTTAGATTTAATGGTGAACTAGTTGAGCAGCTGATCCGATCCATTGCTTCTTACCTTTCTAAGCATTATGGTTTGAAATCCAAGAATAGTCTGTTAAAAGGTACTAGATCTTACATGGTTGAGAAGTCGAAGAACTGGGATAATAACCCTGGGAAATAAAAGTTCAAGTTTCAATAGAGGTAACACTAAGGAAATTCTTCCCGTTTATCTGAGCTTTGGAAGGCAAAATTACCGAGTATTTATGATATTGGAAAATAACAGGTATTTGGTGGACTAGTGGAGGTGTACGTATACTAGATTGGAAACAAAAAAGGAAAAAGGATCTTGCCTATTTCATGTAGATGAATAAATTTAGATAAAGTAATGATAATGTTTCTCAGCTTAAACTATGGAGGTTAATTTGGTTGCTCTGGCTCAGAACCAAACAAGGAATTTTATGTATTTCGGCGGGAACTCAGTGTCACGCTCAAATTTTGTTACTACAAAAGTACAAATCAACCTTTTAGTTTCGAATTACAATCTGTATGTATTCTTTCCCTTATGCCGTAGGTTAATCACATAAGCTTTCAAAAGTACCGCTTTTCTGAATTCAACGGTGTTGATGTATATTCTTTACCTCGTAGTATGTATATGACCGATAAATACGAAATTGCAATGTGCATAGGTATCAAATGGGCGGGTCAAAATGGCCGAGTCAATAAATAGGTGTATCATTGCTTGGGCTGAGATGACCTGGATAAAAATGGGCTAAAATTTGAGTTATAGCCCAACTCCCAACTCTTACCAAACTTTAATTAATGTATGTTATTTTCTTATGAATTGTTTAATTACCAAAATATTTTAAAAAATTATTTTAAGATATTTTAGTAAAGTTACTAATGGATCAATTTGGGCTAAAAATTAACCCAACTTTAAATGGGCTAATATGGATTGAGTCAAAATGAGCTGAGTTTAACAAATGGGCGGTCAATGACCAGCCCAATCTTAGGCGAATCGAGGGGGTTTAATGAGTTTGGCTCAAATTGCCACCCCTAAATGTGCATGATACTCATAGAGGAATTTTCAGAAACCACTATTATTTAGTGGTTATTAACTTCCTATAGTTACTAAATCCATAATTAGTTCCTATAGCTACTATTCAGTTGTTACGTGGTTGTATTTGTTGTATTCGCGCTATTGTATTCATGAATGTATTCGTTGTATTTGTTGTATTCGCGCTATTGTATTCATGAATGTATTCGCACTACTGTATTCAGTAGCGAGAATCGCTTAAAAAATAGGAGAATCCAACTGTTTAATAACGAAAAGATGATCAATTAGTGTGTATCACTCCTAATTTAACTCAACAAAATCAATTCTAAAAATATTTTGCTGCTACTGTGCTGTATTCCATGTATTCGCGCGACTGTATTTATAAATGTATTGAGGTAATCAAGAAATAAGGTGTATACCGTTCTATTCAATTCACAGATATTCATTATTCACTGTTATATATTGTATTCAATTCACCATATTCAATTCGACTGTGTTCAACAACAAAAAATCACAAAACACATTGATATTCAGTTGTATTCAAAAAATACAGACCTTCGGAGTACATAAATACAGGCGAACAAATAATGTGTTTATATAAAAATATATTGTATTTGAATATATTTGTACAAAATATAATATATTTGCATCATCATTGCATGTGACTAAAAGGTAAAGAAGAGTAGAAGGTGGAGCCGGCGAAATCCAAGTTGTGGCTTTCGAGGAAGAAAAGGGCTTCGGGTTTGGAAGCAGAAGTGATTTCACAGAATGTGTTGACGAGGGGTTCTCTTGTGGATCGGCGGTGAGGTTTGCTTGATTTTCCATCTTTCTCTCCCTCTGCTTCTATTAGGAGTACTAGTATGTAGTACTTCTTTTTCTCAAGAGGCAGAGTTTGGTATATACTCGTTTCTTCAGCCGAAGTTGGAGGGATAAGAGAGAGGATTGAAAGAGACTGAAGAAAGAGAGAGATAATGAAGATATTTCACGCTTTAACAGTAGGGTATAAAATAAATACTTATCTTGCTATAAAATAAAATAAAATAACTATAAGTAATAATATTTTAAAATTATTTTAATTTATAATAAATAGGATATAATAATTTGCTATAAGAGAGTAAAATTTCCTTACTCATAAGCAACTTCCTCTCAGATGTTTGAGAGGTTCTCTTGGTTACCGGCACACAAAGAATTCTTGTTAAACAAAGACAAGAATATTAAATCCTAATTATATATTGTGTGACCAAAATTAATACGCAAATCACTAGGCGATACTCATCCTCAGATGTTTGAGTTTTAGTTTGTTGGTGACGTGCCCTCAATGAATTATTGTGAAACAAAGATAATTGACGTACAAGGGAGGGAAGCATTAAGTAAGCTTGTTTCCCTGAGTTAGTAGAGTTTGATGCCTGGGAGCTAGGAGCACTGTTACGTACAGGGAAAGACCATCTTTCTCATTAATTAATCTAGCTTTGAACATTAACATATAGTATATGAAACGGAAACATACGGATCGGAGGGGCCTTCTCATATCCTATAAATTTTAATTTTGAGTTAGAACGGATTCAAACTCTTTCCAAATTGATCCATTTACAAAAGAGAGTTACTCGTATGGGGCTTAATTAGTCGAATGTTCAAAGATATAAAGTATTAAGATCTACTTCTTAGTTGAGAGGACTAGCTACTCTCATTACAAACATTACTTCTAATCAAGTAGGAAAAGAGTACTACCATTTTCTTCTTCTTTGATTGTTCCTTGCATTGTCCAACTATGAGATTATCTTACAGATCAGAAGCAATGAGATGATCAGGATTATGGAATGAGAATACTAAATATGTGGAACACATAATTAAAGTGTGTTCTCTCTAATACTTTAAATTTTTAGATGAGTTTGTCATACTATGTTCTGTAAGCTTTTAGATGAGATTGTCACACAGCACAGCAAATTAATTATTTACCCTATATAACCCCCCTCTTCAGTACCCTCGAGGTTAGACTTAGACACTCAGCCAAATTCACGGCTATAGGATTTTATAGTTCAACGACTTAACTAGTGTAGGTAGGCCATCAACCATAGATTATTAATGATTATCTACTGTAATAAAGTTGTTGTGAAATATGTTCTGCATTTCCTGACCTCTACAATTAACGCAAACATCAGAAAAAAGAAGAGAGAGAGGGGGGTCGGATTGGTCCATAGCCAAATAATTTTATGTATTGGACTTTGGATATTTACCTAGCTAATGCTTCATATTATAAAACCTGAATGAAAAAAAAAAAAAAGAAACAGATTAAAGTATAATTGCAGAATCCTTTAATTATTCGAATATTCTTTCAAGAATGTTCTGAATGTCATAAGGAAAAGTGTCAGAATTAAATTCTGTAAAAATAATTTTCGTTGTCACCCCAATGCTATTTGATGCACTAATTGACATCTAGAAGAAAAAAAAATGGACATCTAGAGCGTAGCTGAGTAAAGGGCTTACAAGAGTTAAGAATATCAAGAAAAACATTGATAAAGGATCATCTTATCCTCATGTCTCGACAGTAGCTCAATATTCAATCGGAATTCTTTTGTTCTAACAAATTTGAATTTGAAAACCAAAATGCATATTATAGTTGTAACATTTCACTTAAATTGAGTAGTTAATATTCAAGCAACAAGATAAAATTTATTTTTATACTATAAATTGGTAAAGATTGGTAAGAACAAAATTTAATTTTTTTTGATATAATTAATTTGTTGGATGGTGAATTTCTTTCTATGCACAACTCTGTGAGTAACTGCATCATCCAACTTGGCAGTCACAAGGAATGTGTGATCGACCTTTCAGCATATGTATGTCCAATTATTGATTGGAAACAGTTGATTTAGCTCCCCAAGCTGTTCCCTAATGTGAAGCTATTGTTGTTACGAGTATGGTTAACAATATAAAATTGTTATTCTATTTTTATTTAGTTTAAAACGATTTTTTTCATACAACAATAATAATATACCCAGTGTAATCCCACATAGTAGGGTCTGGAGAGTATATGAGTACGTAGACCTTATCCCTACCTCATAGAGATAGAGAAGTTATTTTCAATAGACCCTTGGCTTAGTAAAGCATAAACACGACATTGATAAAAAGAAAAATGGCCAGAAACATGCATAAGCCTATACATGCATTTTTATGCTCATTCTCGAGCCAGTCGAGATTATATGGATCCACATTGTTCTTCTTAAATGGTTTTTAGTTAATTAAGTCGCAATCGATCACAACTCTTCTTCTTAATCCGAGATTAAACTACGGGTAATATCAACATATTCGATCAGTTGTACTTATATAATCATCTTATAGTTAATGACCAAATTTCAAGAAAAATTGGCAACTGTATTCTCTTGTACTCTAATTTGGATAAGCCAATGATGAAAATCAGCAGCAAGTTAGGCATAAAAATTCATACATCAACTTTCCATGATCTCACTTTGAACGGCGATAAATTTGCTCTTCAGATGGGCATATGTCTCTCCTGCTAATTAGCTAGGACTAACCAAATTAAACATTTTAATTGCAATTGTGGACGCCAAATGTAACCATAAATTTACAGTATTATGTACATAACTTAATTGGGCGAACAAATTTTGAATTTTAAGTTAATTTGTGGGCGTTGTGCACATTACTTTGACAAATTAACATGGTGGATTTAGTGTGGTGTTTAATTTACATTAAACTAATCAAACCAAGATATATGTCTTACATATATATTTCTATCACTTAATACATCTCGAAAATCCCATAAACTCTTGGAATATTCACAAAGAATTCATCCCGAAAATCACAAACTCTTGGGATATTCACAACGAAATCAAAATGTCAAACTATGTCTTTTTCAAGTCCGAAGTGATCAAGAGAGATCTTCTTTCTCAAGATCAACTTAGACCTTCTTCACGGTCAAATACTTCAAGAAAATTCACATAAGTTCTAAGGAGGCCTACGCCATTCCACGTTTGACAAGTACACTGCTTAAATCCTCGAATCATGAAAATAATCCAGAAAAAAAGAATCAAGGGAACAAACACAATTGCACTAATAATTTATTAAAAATATATTTTTCTTTATATTTATTTTATTTTGTCAAAAGTTTGTTAAACATTATTACTATAAATATTAAGTTCTGAAACAAAAAGCCTTAATCAAATTTGGTTTGATGTAAATATCGAGTGTAAATAGGTATTCTTCTCCACACATATATACATACACACGTTAGTCGTTGCTACAAGTAGCTCTACAAATTAATGGTTGTACCTTCTGTCAAAATATATATTCTGGAAAATTAGTGCCTGTCTGCATAAATATCACTCATTCACTATCAGTTGAAAGTCTGAGTTGTTGGTTTAATTAGTTGGACTTTCCAATTTGCATGGAGGAAATTACTGAACTGTGGGCCCCTGGACCCACTGTCATTAGAATGCTAAACAAAATGTTACTCCCAACTAACAATGTCTGAAAATATCACTATTTGCGTGAATGTATAATGTTCTAAACCTTTTTTTTTTTTTTTTAATTTTTTATTTCTATCGGTCACGGATTCGAGCTATAAAATTAATCACTGTCAGGATAGATTGCCTGCATTATACTCTTTCGAGATGCAATTATTTTTCGGCTCCTGCGTAAACGGAAAATACTTTATGCCCTACCCTTTTATCGTTACGTATTTTGTAGTGAAAGTTTGATCATATGGCCTATGGGCAGTAATTTTATGCTCTGGCATCTACAAGTACAGACTATGTGCTCATATACAAAATGTTCTCATTTTTCTTTTTGACAATATAATTACTCCTATTTTCCTAATTGCCAATTTTCAGTTTGCATAAAGTAAGTATCAGCGAATTAGGCCAATTGACCAAACCCTTTTTCCCTATTATAATATCGAATGGTGTTGACTGTTGATGATATTTGATAAACCCGTTCCTTATTTTATCATATGTATAATTTATCAATTTATAATAAAAATAATTAATTGGCCAAAAAGGAAGCCACAAGAAAATAAAGAGAAGAACTATTTAGAATGCTAGTTTGATTCACATGGCCTATAAGTTTTGAGAAAAAATGTGTTAGATAAATAGACAAATATCTTGTCTTCGATGGACAAATTTCAGTTAAGTTTTCTTACTAGCTCCTTGTTAACTACGTGAAAGAAAAAGACATCAAACCAGAGAAAAAAAAAAGAATTTAAGTTAAACACAGTGACAACTTAAATTTTCTTTATCTTATGAATACAGTTTAGCTTGTGATAGGACGTATGTTACCATTTTTCTCTAAGTTAATTACTAATATAGATACATAGAAATTAGGTAAAAAGAGCTTCTCTACTTGATGGAAAATATGGAATAGCAATTGCTAGGAGCCGGGGGGGAAAGAAAAAGAAAGGTGGAGGTGAGGTGGTATATATGTTGGTCAGTAAAAATCAAAGCTGCAGCTGCAACAAAAGAAAGTACTCAAATACTTTAGGAGATTATGAGTGGTCCCCACTGACCTTGAATTTCCAGTAACAAACTTCCCTTTGCTATGAGGAAATTAAACTGAAGTACTACTACTGCTTTATATATTCAGTTTTTAGCCTCCCTAACCCAAAACCAAACAACCAACCTTTTATTTGCCAATCCCACGACAGCATATCTCTCCCTCTCTTACCCTTTCCAGTAGTCTTTTCTGAAAATTCTTTTCCTTTTTGTTTGTTCTGTTTCATCATTTGTTGTTGATATTGTGGAACTGTTCAACAGCTTCCCTTGTTTTATCTGATGAAGTTGAGCTACTTTCTTGATTCAAAAGACTCAAAACTTTTTGTACAAGCTGGTCCTAGTTGTACCAAAAGTTTAGGTAAAATTACTTCCTTTTTTTTTCAGAGCTCTGAAGTTTTCTTGAAAATGGTATCTTAATTCACTGCTTTTTTAACAGGTCTGCAGGAAAAGTACAACAGAAAACCAAGAAAATCATAATTGAGGTGAAGCCAAAAAAACAAAGAAGAAGAGAATGTATGTAGAAAGTGATTGTTTTGATCCTTCTGCCAGTGTGCAACATGAAGATGTTTTTGACATAGAAGAGAACACATATCAACAAGATGCTGCAGTTGTGGCTGCAGCAGCCTTGGATATGCAACTTCAGCAGCAACTGAATCTTGAGATGGAACAGTGTTATAATACTACTCATAACAACAGCATGCCAGAATTGGTAAATGAACACAATAATCAAGGGTTATCTTGTGATCAAACAAATTGGGGAGAAATGAGTTTTCCTCCATACCAAAATCAAGAAGATTATAATAACTTTCAACATGCTGCTCATGACATACAAAATAGTCATGATCAGCAGCCATATCCCCCAACCCCTGATCTTCTCAACATGTTTCCTTTGCCTAGATCATCAATTTCCTTCACAAATACTAATACAATTCAATCTTCAAATTTATTAACTTCACTAGGCTTACCAGGTGACATTAATATTCCAGTAGCAGCAGATGGAGCATCAACTACAAGTGCAGTCTATGACCCTTCTTTACTTCCATTAAATCTACCCCCACAAACCCCTTTATTGAGAGAATTATTCCACTCTTTACCACATGGCTATGGCTTGAGAAACTTAAGAAGTACTAGTTCTTTCTTTAATGGGTTGGAGGAGAGAGATCAGTTGAGCGGTGCTTTGTATCAAGATGGAGAAGAAAGGCCTTTTGACAATGGGATCTTTGAGTTCTCTGCTGATATGAATGGTATTGCTAAAAATAGGGATATTGGTAAAGATACAAAACATTTTGCTACTGAGAGACAGAGGAGGGTGCATTTGAATGACAAGTTCAAAGCTTTGAGAAGTATGGTACCAAATCCTAGCAAGGTATAAGCTTACTCTTAATTTTCTGCTTTAAAATTGCACATCTTTATATTTAATATGATGGCCTATTGATACCCCTTTTATTTTGTTTGAAATTGTAAAAACAAGACTGATAGAGCATCAACTGTGAAGGACGCTATTGAGTACATCAATGAGCTAAAAAGGGAAGTGCATGATTTAGAAGTTATGGTGGAGAGGAAGAGATGCAACAGAGACAAGATTAAGAGGCAAAAGACAAAAGAAGGTGGTAATTCAATGGATGGTACTGATGCAAAGCAAATGGATGAAGTGGACCAATCTTACAATGGAAATTCATTAAGGAGTTCATGGCTGCAGAGGAGGTCCAAGAATACTGAAGTTGATGTTCGCGTTGTAGACGATGAAGTTACTGTCAAAGTTGTTCAGCAAAAGAGAATCAATTGCCTTCTTTTTGCATCTAAGGTTCTTGATGACCTTCAATTGGATCTTCACCATGTTGCTGGGGGACTTATTGGTGATTACTACAGCTTTTTGTTCAACTCCAAGGTTGTCTTTCATCTACATATGTGGTTTGATTTGATATCTCAAGTTATCGCACTTTGAATTTCTGATATTATATTATCGTGAAAACAGCCTCTTGCAGAAATGTAGGGTAAGGCTACGTACAATAGATCTTTGTAGTCCGGCCATTCCTCGCCCTCACGAATAGCGAGAGCTTAGTGCACGGACTGCCCCTTATATTCAATATCTCCTTATTGTTTTTGTCCAAACATGCAGATTTGTGAAGGATCTACAGTGTATGCAAGTGCAATAGCCAAGAAGCTCATTGAGGTTGTGGACATACAGTATGCAGCAATTGCACCAACTAATAGCTATTAATTAGTTCAGCTCTTTCATATGGTAAACCTGTCTGATCCTGAAGTTGTTGCTTTTTTTTCCTCTTAACTACAAATTAAATACCACCACTGGTGGCTGATTTTATTAAGATTTAATAGGAAAACAAAGTACAATGAATATATAAAGTTGCTACTACTTGGTATAGATGAACAATAATTGAGCATCAAAAGGGAAAATTATGGATGTCTCAATGTCTTCTTCTAGTTTCAAGAATTTACATAAGTGGGCCCATGGTATAATGAAGAATGACAAAGACAATGCAAAGAATGAGTCAAGTGAAGATTTAAGAGCTTTCAGTTTCTAAATTTGGGCATGTTTGCTGAAGTACATGCAGAGAAGCAGTTGGAAGTATATATATGCACTCTAGTTCTTTTTATTTCCTTTCTTTTTGTCCATTTTTGCAAAAAGGTCTTATTTTCCTCAATTGCTGGACCACTTGTAGTTTGATCCTGATGATACTAAAGTTGTACAAAGAAATGGTATACCTTGTTTTATCTCCTAATTCTTCTTAATATCTTCATATTTTCTTCTTTGATGCATATTCTATCTTGAATTTTTTCACCTTTGATTTCTGAACTGTGGCTTCATATTTCTTGGCTGTGTCTATTGCAGATTTCTACAGGGACTTAGAGACATCAACGATAGCGATCCAGGTTATACAAAATTGGCGCACCAATCGGCCAGTGGATGATAGTGTTAATGTTCTTTAGGAGGAATAACTTTGTTGAATCCATGGAACGAACTGATCAGGATTAGTTTGACACTTCTTATTTTCTAATAAGGCATATATATGCTTTGGCAACATAATTATCTCTTAGGATTTCTTTACTTAGTGTAAACTGTAATGCAAAAATTCAAACTCCTACACGTACAATATCATTTCTCCATGGATTTCCGTTAACTTTGCACATGCAATTTCTGCTTGTTATTACACATATATATTAACGTTCCTACTTTTTTTTACATAAAAAGTTCTTTTATACTGCCAATGTATAAAAGTTAAACTTTGTTCGTTCAAATTTTGATGAAATAAGGAGCAAGAACACAACAATGCCATGTCCCACACTCAACAATCTTAAATAAAAATAAAATAAAATAAAATAAACGCATCTCCACCATCAAATAATAATGGAAGATGTGGTTCAGAAAACAAAAAAAGTGAAGTCAAAGTGTAATCAAGACCTTTACCACATTTGAGAGAGACAAGGGTACCAGACGGGATGCTTGCAGGCTGCAGCTTCCCTGCAAAACTTCTACATTACAAAAGCTGCAGAAGATCTCTCTGTCTATATTATGCAGTTTACAGTTATGGGAAAATAACCATACGCAGTATTTATCTACTTGTCTACATGTTATTTTTGCTGGTTTTTACCAGTTATTATAAGGGTTTTCCATTTGACACTAAAAGACAAGGCTTGAACCATGTTTTAAATTGAACTGGTCAAACTCCAAACATAAACTAAATATTTATAGAAGCTAAACAAGTTGATCCTAAATTTTTTATATGTTATTAGCTTATATGAAATCTACTTCTAACCAATAAAACAACCGGCTTGGCAAGCTCTACGTATTTGATATATTCACATACTGGTGGCAAATTAAAATGGATAAAAGAAAATAGTTATCTACCCATATTATCCATTAAAATACGGGTTGGAATATAAACTTTTTAAAAATGGATCAAATATGGATAAGAACCATATTATCCACTTAGAAAATGTATAATTAATGGATAACTAATGGGTCTAACTTTTACATTTATAAAGCCTCAATTTGGGGTTCCTCAAATTTGGGAGACTAGGAATTCTCCCAAAAGTGATCATATTCAAGAAGTCATGGATAATATGGTTATCCATATAACCATATTATCCGCCGCTTAACCCATTTTTTACTCGTTTAAATATGGGTCGAGTCGGATAATTTATCCATTTTTGTATTACATGTTTTTGACCCGTCATATATCCGACCTGACCTGCCCCTTTACCACCCTTATTCACATAATAGTTGATGGTTCAATTCTTACTGTCTCCCTTTTGCTCTTCCATGACCTTGATCCTCTAATGTAATGTAATATTTTCTTATATACATAAAAAATATACGTATTTGGAGACTTTGGAATATATGTGGTTAGAGACAAACCCAACTTCTTTGAAGATTGTAAATAATATAACCTAAACAAGTAAAACTACCTCATTAGTGCAATAACTTTCAACATCATAATTAATAAGCACAGGCACTTTTCTTTGCACCCGGAAATTAAACATTTCAGTATTTTGATATGATCACCATTTCGACATGTATCAAATATGAGAATAAAACTTGGAATCAGAGAGAATACTCAACAAAATATTTATCTGTTCACCACCAAAAAAAAAAAAGAATTTTTTTATGTAATTATCAACGTAACCAGGACCATTTAAGGAGAAGATTCTGACCAACTGTACTTACTAAAAGATCAAAAATATGTACTTTTCTTACTGCACCCACAAAATAATTGGTTGCTACTTCCTCTTTTTCAATTTTAACGAGGTAGTTTGACTCGACAAGGAGTTTAAGAAATAAAAGAAAGCTTTTGAAATTTATATAGTCTTAAAAGCTCAAGGGTAAAAGCTTTGCGGGGCAATAATATTTATGTAATTATTAAAACTTTTCATTAAGGATGAAATAAATAAAATAAAAAATTTAAAAATAAATTATTTCTAAATTTAAAAATATGTGATTTATATTGAACAGACTAAAAATTTATATTGAATCAAAGATAATTAAGGAGGTTCCAAATCAAGCAGTAGAAACTGCAACTACAGAGTACGGAGATATATCATCAGTGGGCCCCACTATAATATTTGGAATCTCAGTAACAAACTAACCCCAGCTGTCCCTAACAGAAGAACTGCAAAGGCCATTGAACAGTACTATAGTGGTTTCCTTTCTTTCCCTTATAAGGCCTATCACTACTTTGCTAATTTGCTTTCCTGTAGACGTTTTCCTTTCTTCTCTTTTGAACTTTACTTCCCCCAAAACAACTGCTCCATGGTTGATTTTTCTACTCCAACTTAAATTTTATACTATCTTGCACTGTTTCTAAGTGTAGTGAACATTTCAGAAGAATGTATGCAGAAAGTTCATCTTTTGATCCTACTTCTCAGCAAGATGAAGGGATAGAAGAAAAGGGTTTGCTTCAAAATCATTCAACAACTTGTGCTACTAACTTTTCCATGGGAGTAGAACTACAGCAGCAGCTGAATCTTGAGGTGGGAAAGTTTCATTCTACTCTAAATAGCAATATTGTCCCAACTGAAAATAACTTGATTCAGGAATTTGAGCATAATGAGCACAACAATAACACAGTGCTATCTTATGGTCAAGCAAATTGGGAAGAAATGGGTTTTAATGCTTATGACCATCAACAAGGTCATGAGCAGCACCAAATTAGTACTTTCCCCATTTCCTCATTGATTTCTAAACCATCATATCCCGTAGCAAACACGTCACTAAGCCATTGGGTGGGTTTTCCAAGAACAGAATTAGCCTCAACTTCAACTAATCTTTTCTATGACCCACAACAGAATATGCCAGTGAATATTTGTACCACACAACCTAGTTTGTTCAAAGAGTTGTTTCAGCTTTCCCCACATGGCTCCTATGGCTTAGGAAGCTCAGGGACTGGCTCTTTTTTTAGTCATGGAGTTGCTGAGGAAGAGGTAACTGGTGCTTTGTACCATGATGCTGGGAGTTTTGATATCAATTCTGCAGCTAAAAAGAGGGGAGGTATGGATATCAAGCATCATGCCAGTGAGAAACAAAGGAGAGTTCATTTCACTGACAAGTTCCAAGCATTGAGAGCTTTGATCCCAAATCCCTCAAAGGTACGTATATATATAGTTATTCAAACTACATTTTCTGCCACCTAAAATGGTCCTTAATTTTCTGTTTGCTGTTGATATCCTTTTTTCATGAAAAGATATTTACTTTACGGTCACAGATTAAAAAAAGGTAGCCCGGTGCACGGAAGAGCCGCACCTAAGGATTGACGTAGACAGCCTAATTACCTAGTACAAATATTAATGATTGCTTTTACGGCTCGAACCCGTATCCTATAAATCATACGGACACAGATGTGTGGGCAAATACCAATGAGCCTTTTAGCAACAAATCCTAATTCTTTATCATATTTACCAACAACTTTTTGTTGGTAGAAGTTCAATTTTTTTGAGTGTGTAGTGTGAATTTTGTATGCTTTTATCTTGTCGATTTATGTTGTTCCAATCTTTTTTGTTATAGTAAGTCTACATGATTTTGGCAATTCAAGAATAACATATAGAGCATATATAAATTGTTGTTATAACAAAATTTTGGACTAAAGAAAAAGGTTAATTAACTTGTTTAGGGATTTAAGGTTAATTAACTTGTTTAGGGATTTAAGTGTTTAAGTGTTAAATTGACATAATTTGTGTGAATACAAGAATGATAGAGCAACAACTATTGCGGATGCTATTGGCTACATCAATATGCTGAAAACAAAAGTAAATGAGCTAAAGAATCAAGTAGAAAAGAAAGAAAGGGTCAAAAGGCAAAGAACAGAAGATGGTTCGTGTGGTTTCAATACTGTAATGGATGCTGCTGAGAATCATGTGAATATGAGGAGTTCATGGCTTCAAAAGAAATCAAAGAATACTGAAGTTGACGTCCGAATTATGGATGATGAGGTGACTGTTAAACTTGTCCAACACCAGAAGAGAAGCAATTGCCTTCTCTTTGTTTCAAAAGCCTTTGATGAGTTTCAGTTGGATCTTCATCATGTTTCTGGAGGATTAATTGGTGATCACTTCAGCTACCTCTTCAACTCCAAGGTACTTAATTCTTCTTCCTTCTATACGTTATCTAGAGTCCGTGATCTCAAAGTGTGTGCGATTTTACTTGTGTATACGTTATAAATATTATTTCTGTTTGTACATATACACAGTTCGATCACGAAACATCGATTGAACTGAACCCACATAACTCGCCCTAAATCCGCCACTAATTTTGTACAATGTATGCAGATTTGTGACGGATCTACAGTGTATGCAAGTGCAATAGCGAACAAGGTTATTGAAGTTTTGGACGATGAACATGCAGCCGTTGCACCCAGTTGCAACCTTTGAGTTGGAGTTTTTGGTGGTCTTGAATATATATAGTCTTCCTATTCCATGCAATGATTTCTGCTACTTATCTTTTTTCTGGTTAAAATAGATACTTAATATTATAAATTAAGCCAGTAATTACAGGTAGTAGTGCTCTTTTGAGCAAATATGTTCCCAAAGCAAGCCAAATATGATTTCTGTTTTGTAATACGTTCTGGTGGGCATAGAATGGTATACAACAATATTTCTTAGTTTTTGAAAACTAGTTCGGCTACGTGATCGATTTTAGTGTAATTATTGCTTTACATTGAAAAGATTTATATGGTTAACATTTTTGATTACTTTGCATTGAAAAGATATCTAATTGCATCACGGAGACAAAGGCGGGGACAGAAGTTGTACAGGCCAGCCAAAGTGAGAGAAAGGAAGGCCCGGGATCTGGATCAAATGAGGTGCGTAAAAGACGAGGAAGGTAGAGTTTTGTTGGAGGAGGCACAGATCAGGCAAAGATGACAGTCTCACTTCCATAAACTCTTGAATGAAGAGGGAGATAAGAGCATTGTGTTGCGCGATTTGGAGTACTCGGAGAGGCATCGTAATTTTGGGCACTGTAGACACATATGAGTAGGGGAGGTCGAAGGGGCTATGCACAGAATGAGTAGGGTTAGAGCGATTGGGCCAGACGAAATCCCTGTTGAATTCTGGAAGAGCGCGGGTAAGGCATGCTTATAATGGCTTTCTAGGCTGTTTAACGTCATTCTTTAGGACGAAGAGGATACCTGAGGAGTGGGGGTGGAGTACGATAATTCAGCTGTATAAAAATAAAAGGGATATCCAGAACTGCAACAACTATAGGAGTATCAAGTTGCTTAGTCATACGATGAAAGTTTGAGAGAGGGTGATAGAAGAGAGGATGAGGAGGAGTGTGTCCATTTTCGACAACCAGTTAGCCATTCATCTTGTGAGGAGGTTGGTGGAGCAATACAGGGCGATGAAAAAAGATTTGCATATGGTGTTCATTGACCTAGAGAAAGCTTTACGATAAAGTCCCGCGAGAGGTCCTATGGAGATGTTTGGAGGCTAAAGGAGTACATGTAGCCTATATTAGAGCGGTCAAGGACATGTATGAGGGAGCTAAGACACGGGTAAGGACGGTAGGAGGAAACTCAGAGTACTTTCCATTTGAGATGGGGTTATCAACACTTAGCCTGTTTTTATTTTCATTGGCTATGCATTGACGCGACACATCCAAGGAGAGGTTCCCTGTTATATGTTGTTTGCAGATGATATTATTCTGATTGATTAGACGCGGGGTGGTGTTAACTGAAGGCTGGAGGTCTGGAGGCGTATCAATCAAGGTTTCAAATTGAGCAGGACCAAAACAGAATAACTTGGAGTGCAAGTTTAACAGAGTTACCTAGAAAGTAGACGTGGATGTGAGGCTTGATACTCAAGTCATTCCTAGGAGAGAGAGTTTTAAGTATCTAGGGTATGTGATTCAGAGTGATGGGGAGATTGATGAGGATGTCACACATCGTATCGGAGCGGGGTGGATGAAGTGGAGGTTTGCATCCGGTGCCTTATGTAATAAGAATGTGCCATTGAGACTTAAAGGTAAGTTCTACAAAGTAGTGGTTAGACCGACTATGCTATATGGGGCAGAGTGTTGGCTAGTCACGAATTCCCATATCCAGAAGATAAAAGTTGTTGAAATGAGGATGTTGAGATGGATATGTGGCCATGCTAAGTTAGATAGAATTAGGAACGAAGTTATCAGAGACAAAGTGAGAGTGCCCTCGTGGAGGATAAGATGCGAGAGGCGAGGTTTCGATGGTTCGGACATGTTAAAAGGAGAAGTACAGATGCCCCAGTCAGGAGGTGTGAGGGGCTCTCCTTGGGGGGTCAGAGGAGGGGTAAAAGTCTTGGAAAGAGGTAATCAGGCGGGACATGGCACAGCTTGAGCTAACCGAGGACATGACCCTTGATAGGAGGGTGTGGAGATTGAGGATTACGGTAGAAGGTTAGAAGGCAGACTTCTTATTTCCGTTGTATTAGTGTTAGTATAGTATTATTTTATCCTTAGATGGCTACTACTACATATCTTGTATTGTATTACTTGTTATCAGCGCTTCTTTCATCTTGAATTTTGCTGTCTTAGTCTCAATTTTCTAAATTACTTGTACTGTCATTACTATTATCAGTGCTTCTTTTAATTTTTTTTTTAACTGAGGGTATATCGAAAACAACCTCTCTGCCCGGGATAGGAGTAAGGCTGATTGTTTTCACTCTTTTCCAAGTTTTTCCTACTCTTTTTCCGTTACACCCCATTCTCAGTGCTAAACTCCTTCCCTAACACATTTCCTAATTTACTACTGTGTAGCCCAAAAGGAAACCAATTCAAAAGCACCAAATTTCCTCGTTTGACTTCGATATACATTTGTTCTGACTTCAGCAAAATCCTTTAGTGTGTTAAAAATACATCTATATTATATATTAAAAAGGAAGCTTGTATACTATTAACCTCCTCTCCCTTCACTTTTACCATGCCTCATATGGATCTCTTTTGGTCAACGCGAGTTCACCCGTTGACCATGATTCTCCACTTTCCAGTTCCCACTGTTACTTATTTTTGGTGTAACATTAAATAAATAAATAAAAGTAAAATTGAAAAAGAAAAGAGAGATAAATCTTCCATGAAAACGGACTAATCTACGCTTGGTCGGATATCGATGTACAACATTCTTTAACAAAATCTTGTATAGAAATGATATTACTGGATTATTTCCTTAAAATTTTTGTCAAATGTAAAATAAGTTAATAGTTTATTGTGCTTGCATAATATACATTAACTTATGTGCACTTGTATTTGCACCAAACATGTATGATTTGCTTATAAATGTATTCAGAAACAAAATGGGACATTATCTCGGTTCATCTTCATGATTTGTGTGAAACTAATCCTTCCAATGTGTCAGCGGAGGTTTTGTGTGAATAATGAAATGGTTAACATTATTCATTTTAAACTCTTCCGTCATGATATAATGTCTTTTCAAGAAAATGATGCGAGAAGCCGCAATAAAGAAATAAAGAGATTTTTCTATTAATTATCGTATAATAATGTATTTGTTGAGTTTTTTGAGTAAATGTGTGAATGAAAAATGGAGGGAAAAGATATGAAGGGAAATAAAATTCTGAATTGGTTCATTTTACAAAGAAACTTTGTCCCTCACTCAATAGGAAGAGAAAAATTCTTGTGCTTAATATAGAAACACTTTTTTTAGCTCTTCAAGAGTTGAGAAGAGAGTAGGCATCGCGCCATTATCGTCGCGCAACTTCGGCGTCGACTTTAATAGTAATTTAAATAATTTCTGCCAAAATAGACACCTTGTCAAACAGTAGTCATCTTTGCACCTGTTGGAATTCAACTTCGTTGGCTATAAATACAGGATTATCCTCATTTTTCAGACACCGAAATCTGCAAACACTCTCCTCTCTTCTGCATTTTTGTATTATTTTTCAAGAGAAAAAGCAAGCTTCAAGTGTGATTTGCTCCCCCATTTGAGTTTGCTGATGTTTTGTGATCCGTAGTGCCACTACACAAAGTAGTTATTCCATTCTATTCTGAGAGAGATTAATTCAAAACCTTAAACAATCGTGAGGGACTAAATTCCTTAAAAATACACAAGCAACTTGTGGGCTCAAAATTATTTTCTGTTTTTATTTATTGCCTTATGTTTTAGTGCTTCTCTGATTTTTCTGGTTTTGAACATTGTTTACTAACAAAGTGTTTTCACCTTAACTTGTATAGTAACTCTTACGATTTACTTCGGTTCTATGTTATTATGACACTCTATTCCCAAAAAAAAAAAAAAGGAAAAAGAGAATGTTCTATATGTAGTCAACTAACTTTTAAGCTTTTATTAGCAAAAAAAGAAGAAAAAAAAACTTTTAAGCTTCAAAATGTTTAAGATTACAAACTCCTCTAATTCTTTCTTTATTTCTTCAACTCCATTGCTAACATCTTCGCATAAATAAAACGCATTCATGAGTTGTTTAGTTTGATGCAAACATTAATTCTTTCCCGTATAAGTTTTCATATTTTACAATTAAGTTTCGTCTACGAGGATAACTGCTAAGCTGGGGAATAAATCAGAGATGATCTCATCCGAAAGGGAAGTGATCGCTAGTGATTCGCTGCGGCAACTATTTTCACATATATACCTTGAAAAGACATGTACAAAATTTGGAAAATGACATAAATATTTCTAAAAGAGAATTTTCTTGCATAAACTACAGAAAAAAAGAAGAATAAAATATGGGAATTCAAGCTTTGTTATAAGCTTTTTTAAAATTCTTGGGGATATCCCGAAGTCCCACCACACGTAACCTTCGAGATAAACAATATTTAAGACCTATATTTATAACATTTTTTACCCTATTAAGTTCTAGGAAGCAGGCTGCTATTCTCTATATATTGAACGTTTTGGAATCAGATATTATTTAATAATATTATTTGGAGTCGTGATATGTTAGAATTGATCAACTTTGTGACAGCTACTGCATTGACAACCAAGTTGACAAAGTTGTTTGTAATTTTTAAAAAAGGTTCTTTATGTAGAAAACCTCTTCTTTTTAAATGTGAAAAGGTTTAAGTTTTGTTTATATGGGGGATGTCTACATCATAAAATCCATTAAGAGGAAGACGTCTACTTAATTATCTTTCTTTTCCTTGTTTTCTTTAATTTAAATTTGATACAAAGTATATACTGTTTACCCACCATGAAGGAAACTACGTAAGAATTAGAGCAAAATTACTACAGTAAGGACATTTTGATGACAAGGTTTCAACTTTAGTTGCTAAGACGAGCTCATACGATCTCACACAAATCGCTTTATTATTCCTTCCTTGCTTAGATAGGATGGCACCTACGGGTTTTTCCTTTAATATAATTACTACTTCTCTCTGCTGGTGTTTGTTCTTGCTTTCTAGCTCATTTTTTGTGCCAAAGATGGGTTAAGAGCGGCACACAATCAGGTCACACATAAGATCATTATAGGTAAACTTCAATGATAAGCATTGACAGAGGCGGAGTCAAAATTTGAACTTTATCGATTTCGAACTTGCCACCAAACCTGTTACCAAATTCGCAATACATATTTAATGGATTTTCTGTTACAAAAATAAAATTTAAGCAAAAACTATTGGATTCATCTGAACCGTGCGCAATACTCCACCTTCCCTTGGCCAATGATAGTGTGTATTTATCAGGTCAGCAGTTGCACTTATTATGGATGATTACATATAATTAATCTTTTAGGTAAAAATTCTCTTCATACTATTGGTATATAAAGGTTAAACTCATTAAAAACCCGTTCAGAGGATAATAGGAGATGTGATATAAAGCACAACATCCCTAGAGATGGAACCAAACAACAAAAGTTAAAGACTAGAGATAGATTAACCTTTTAACTGGTGAGCTGCTTTTGCATGGACTATATCCTGCTATAATCTCTACACTAATAGTACAGCCATGCAAAGAGGTTTGACTTAAGTTCAAGAAAGAAAAATAAACATTGTTAATAACGTAAATCCCTTATGATGTTCTCTAGATGATCGCCCATGGACCTACCGTTGAAAGTATCTTTTTTCCATTCACATTAATATCATAATTGAGTTAACTTACAAAAGTTCTTTTCTATTGCCTCCTTATTAATCCTCTTTTCTACACAAGAAAAAAAAAACAAGCAACTTTCAATCTCAGCTCTTCAATGCCGAGTCCATCAATCCCACGTTCAAAATCTGTTCCCTGCAACATATCAGAAACTCAAAATTCTCCTACAAACTCACTTACAATACCTCCTTCAGTACGATCCTCCAAATCAGCTGACTCATTAAAACCAACATGGTCTAAAAAAGCAAATGAGCTTATATCAAGAAAGGGTGGCTCATCTTCAAAGAACCCAAATTTAACAGCTGATAATCTCGCGGAATTCAATAAAAGAAATGCAATTCAAGAAGAAAAGAGATGCTCTGCAAGAAGTCCATATTATAAAGGACTTACTGATTCATCCAAAGTGATTAATCGACAGAAGTTATTAGCGGAGTTTAGTAGTCCTGGAAAAGAAAGCATATCAGCTTCTTCTACAAGTTCAAGTTCTAAATCCAATTTAGCTAGCAAGGTAATGTTGAAGCGCGTGACCATTTCGTCTAAAAGCTTAAACTGTTTAAGAGAGCATATATTTTTTTAATTACTTAATTATATTATGTCTCAACAGGTACAAGAATGGAGTGCATCTTACTTTGCACGCAAAGGCAAAGAAGAAAGAACATCCTCCTCCTTGAATACTTCTACTGGGAACAAGAACATCCAAGATTCTTCTTCATCAGAGACAAAAGATAAAGGAGTAATCAGAACGACAATCGGAGAAGAACTTGGTATAGATCGGAAAGGAGTTAAAAAATGTTCAAGTAAAAGCAGACATAGACTTTCAAAATCAGATCAGGGGAAGCCTTTGAGGGAGAGAGCATCAGAAATGCAAACAAATATAGTAGTACTACCACCAGCCCCTGCACCACCTATAATATCACCACCAAAATTGTCAATACCATCTCCACCGCCAACTCCATTAATATTGCAAACATCATTGCAAGATGAAGAAATTGAAGCAGTACCATTACCAGCTTCACCAACTCAAACTACAGAGGATGAAAAAGATACTACAAAAGAGAAGGATATTACAAGTCCAGAACAGAAAGACAAAAGATTTAAATGGGCTGATAAGTATAGGCCTAATGCTCTTAAAGATTTTCTATGCAATAGAAATACTGCACTTGAACTGAAGGCTCTGGTATGAGAAATAATCTTGAACAATCTTTTTTCAAAATTATCCTTATTCATAGCTAAAATACTAAGAAAAGACACTTCTTTTGAATTCTAAAATTTGCAGGCAGAAACAGATGGCAGTAATCGTCATTATATATTTGCAGGACAACCAGGAGTAGGGAAAAGAACCATGATATTTGCTTTGCTTCGCGAAGTTTTTGGACATGATAAAATACAGGTATATATAGTGTACATTTATTGATTCTCTTTAAAGCTACAAAAGTATCGAAAGGTTTAATCCAGAAAATATGTTAATTTGCCACTTTAGTAATAAAAAGCTAGACGTGAGTTGTAAATATCACGAGTTTAACTTCTATATACTACAAGTGCAAACAAACTTTTCAAGTAATAAGTCACCTTAAAAGTAACTACAAATAACTATGCATGGAAAGTAAGATTAGTAACCCAAAAAAAAAAAAAAAAAATTTGGTTACCTGCTACAACATGTTAAAGTACGCTGATAGTATAAAATTTTTTAACAATGTCCGTGTATGTATGTTAAATCCAAGAATCGCCGATATCATGTTCTAGATCAGCACTTATCAAATCATCGACTGATGATCTTTGCTTTTACAGGCAAGAGAAAAGTGCAAGGTGTTCTACTTAAAGGTATGAAGACCCTTGTATTTTGTTCATAGATTATGCATACAAGATCTGAAAATGTGTTTCATATATAGAGCCCATTAGATGTTCTATTATTGGTGGCATTTGAACATATGAAAAAAGTTTTACCAGTATACTGCCATAATATAAGTGACATCTTTTATTACTAAAAGGATCTCTGTTTTCCAAGGATCACAGACCGAGCCTCACTAACAAAAAGTATCAGCAAATTGTAATAAATGGAGTAATTTCCATGTCCTTCTAAAAACATAAAAGTCTATACATTTCATGTAACATTCTACTCGTTCATGATCACAACACGAGACAAATGTGCACAAGGCATCAGACGGCAAGTATTCATTTGTATCCCCTGAAAGTATGTCAATATGAAAACTAATATTGTGGAAATAATTTTAAGCATTCAACTACAACATCCAATGACAGACTATCTTTCGGTCTAGAATATGACTGTAAAAGCTATAAATATCACTTCACGCATTTATAAAAAGCACATCTCCAGCTTATATATTTAAATGGTTTTAACTTATAACAGAGTAAAATTTAGACTGGTTGTAGAAAATTAGACATTATTATCAATGCACGGAAGTTAAAATCTTATTTTTTACATGTCAAAACATAGAAGTTTAAATCAAATAAAATCAAGTAGAACAGTGAAAGGACCTTCTCAAAATGCAATGCATTTCAGGGAGAAGCAGTGCCGAGCATCCGAGTAAATGTGAAGGAATCAAAGAAACATGTTGAGATCAATCTCTCTGAAACTAAAGGCTACGAGAAACATGTCATCGTAGAACTAATCAATGAGAGAAAGCACAAAGCATCCATCAGATCAGCACCTTGCCGTCCTAGTGACTGTAAAGGTATTACAAGCTTTTGCAATTTGTATTACCCAAAAGCGGACAAAGAAAGCCTTAGAAATGATCTATCACTTACTTCATTTGTAATGTACACAGCTATCATTCTTGGTGAAGCTGACAAGCTATCAACAGATGCTTTGCAATATACCAAATGGATGTTAGAAAGATATACAGGTTGTTATAAGGTCTTCTTTTGCTGCAGTGATATCACAAAGCTCCAGCCAATTAAGTCTATTTGTAAGGTTGTTCATCTCCAAAAACCTTCAGATGACGAGGTGCGCATGCATAGTACCAATACGTATTGGATTTAATCAATATATATTGAGAACGTAAAGATTTTTTACACTATTACTATAATCTAACATGTTATAGCAAGTTACTTAAACTCAGATATAATATGCACAACTCTCTTTTTCTTTAACTAACTTGGAAAAGATTTTCTTGTTGGCAGATTGTAGACGTCTTGGAATTCATAGCAAAACAGGAAGAAATAGAACTACCACATAAACTGGCAGCACAGATTGCTAGTAACTCCAAAAGTAACCTACGTCAAGCAATTCGCTCTTTTGAAGCTACCTGGCACTTCAAGTAATGTTCAGATTTTATAGAGAATGAATTACGTACACAATCCTCTATCAAGATTGACTATTTACAAACAGCTTATTCTTTTGTATTGTCCACTCACTAACTATAGCAGAATGTATAATTATCAGCACTTGCTTGACTGAGAATCAAGAAATCAAGACAGGGTGGGAAGATGACATTGCAAAGATTGCTAAAAACATAATTGAGGAGCAAAGCCCGATGCAGTAAGTGTAATTTCACATCATTGTAAATTTACTCTCTCAGTTTCGTTTATGTGACATTCTTTCCTTTTTAGTTTGTTTAAAAAAGGATAACACCTTTCTATATTAGGGAACTCTTTAACTTTAAACTTTCCATGTTACCCTTAACGACATGCTTTTATAGCCATAGAAATGTCATAACATGCTTAAAACCAGATGTTCTAAGGGTGCTTTTGGTATGTGCCAAAATCAATCTTTTTTCCGGCGAAACACTGTCATATAACATGAAATGGACGGAGTACGTTACAAAGACATTTCTATGACTATGAGGACATTATTCACTTCACACTAAGGCTCTTCGACATCCCAATTAAGAGTTCCCGGCACTCATAGTACTAACATCAAGAGTTCATTTCTCTGTCAGGCTATATGATATCCGTGGGAAACTGCAGAATTTGATAGAGCACAACGTGTCTGCTGAGTTCATCTTTAATGTAAGAGGTTCTTAGTCCTTATAACTATTGCTGGACAATAACTGAAGCTTTTCACTAACTCTTATTCCTTTTTTTTCTTCATTTCGTTATATGGAAGACTTTGGTAGAAGAACTAAAGAGTAATTTGGATGACCAATTCCACAAGGAAATTGACAATCTGAAAATGAAGTACAATGTAATGAATTTTAATTCGCTATTATATAGTCATTCTATGTTCACCAATACATTAATACAGAAGCAAATAACTAAACTTCTCTCTCTTTTTTTCTCATTCAGATAAATTCAAAGGATCTGGAACAAGTAAAAAGTGATAATGATGCAGTGAAAAAGATTGTTCTCCAATTTATGAAGGTTGAAGGTAAGACAAGCTTTTGATGGAAACTGTATTCATCATCTTTCCTTAAAGAATAAAAAAAGACAATTCTCTTAATCAGGCACCAAATCTTTCATTAAAGCATCTGTCGCCCCTATAATAATCCTCTATTATAGTCACCATATTTTAATCATATGTGTTAATTCTTTATCTATCTTCCTGGAAGATTGAGTCTTAGATATCTTAAGTATTTGTATTTAGGAACCACAATCTCGTCTAATCTTACTATATCTTATACCAATTAATTTCTTCAAGCACCCACCAAAAGACATTCTTAGTACTCTATTTTGATGCCAATGCATATCATGTGGAGATCCTTCTTCATTTCCCTATAATTTCAATCAATTTTCTTAGCAAAACTATAGTCCTTTGTTGTAGAACTACCTAATATGAATCCAAATTGCCTCTTCTTACCATCGTAATGTACCTAACTCTATGCTCTATCACTATTTTCCAAAGTTCCATCACATGATTTAGTATTCATAAGTTCAAAAACTAAGATAGTCCAACAACTTAATATGGAGTTGTCGAATTGAAAGCATTTACTAGGACACACATAAAATTAGAGGATCACATATATATATTCACCTATGGTTATACTTTCTTGACACTTTGATTCCCTTTTATCTTACATGCCATACTTGTTTCACTTTAAGGCCATATATATGGCAATGCAGTGGTAATTCAGAAATAAGTTCATATAACATCTGATTTACGCAACAAAAGTCCAAATGGAAAAAGAGTTGAGTATCAATGTTTCTAAAAGATTTGACTCTTTTGTTTACTTTCTTTTTCCCTCTTTTTCACTGCAGAGTTCATAGCTAAATTCATGAGCTGGTATAAGACTTCTGTTCTGAAGAAAGGAAATCAGAACCCCTCACAAGCCCATCCCTCCAAGGGGAATAATTAGTTTGGAAACAATTCCATTTGAGTGATAAAGTATTTCCCAATCACTTTCTATGACAAACTTGGTTAATAACTCGCTATTTCAGTTGTAAAATAAAGTGGCAATCACACTGAAGTCCGAAGCAGACATTTTATGTTCGTAAGATATAAAATTACGAAAGATAAATAAAAAAGGCACTCAATAAGCGTATGTTTTCATTGTTCTGGAAGGGTAGTTCTATGAGTTATTCTCCATCCATTCTATATTATTTGACACTATTTTCTCATTACAGAAAAAGAATGTCACCTTGTTAGCTATTTTTTGCATGGCAGAAGCTTATTCCCTTGTTGCAAGAAATCACTGTTGGTGTATGTAATCTCATCTCCTCCTTCACTCAATGCCCTGTACATATTTCACCAACCAAATAGCAATTCGATCAACTACTATCAATTTCAGTCAATGAACGAAAAATAACTAAAATTATACCCACACGTACCTTTTCTGCTCTGTTGCAACACACGGTTAACTGTAGATTGACGCATTTTATCTGTTTGGAATAACTGTATACGGCTAAAATCGGATTCATCCATATAAAGGCAAATCAAGGTCGATCCTCATATCAACACCGGTCGCTCATCAGTCAACAATCGAAGCCATATGTTCGATATCGAGGTCGAAACCATGTGCCCGATCCCAGGACCGAAGCTATGACTTCGATATCGGGCTCGATATTATGACTTCAAAATCAGCATTGGATCTTACTTTTGTAATAGTTAATATATCCGTTATATCAACTGTTAGATCACGCCCAAAAGTCAAGAACGCTGTTCAAATTACCAAACGTGCAGGACTTTACCAAACGTGCAGGATTTTACCAAACGTGTAAGACTTTACCAAACGTGCAGGGACTTTTCATGATTACAAGGGACTTAATTGACAAAAAGGGTTTCTCATCTTTTCTATATATAGGAGATATCTATCAGTGTAAAGGGGGATCTACAATTACTTATCAAGCAATATTAATGTGCAATTCTCTGATTATTCATCTTTGTTCAGATATCATAGTCTTTCTATTTTATTCAATCTTTACACATTTAGTATCAAATACATCCACGTATCTATTATCCCACGTACAAATTCAATTGTGTTATTCCGATTTTCGGAATTGTGTTATTCCGATTTTCGGGGTAAACAGTTTGGCGCCCACCGTGGTCCTAGATAATTGTGGTAATTT
>MCJB01044442.1:0-48109 GCA_002018475.1 Nicotiana obtusifolia | reverse complement strand
GGGGGACCACAGATTGAAAGACCCTTTCCGCGGTTTTTTTGATGTTGTGGATTCGGCGTCCACGGAAGACATTCTTTGGATCGGCAACTTAGAGGTACCGAGGAATAGTTCATCCACCGATACAAGCGGGATTTCCTTCGGTCCGAAGTTAGTCAACCGATTTCCTGCACCGAGTGCTTATCTTGATCGGAAACGGACCATATCTGTCAACATTCCGAAGATGCTAGGGTTCTTTCCTGTCCTGTCGGGGTTGCCAGCCATCTTCGATGTTTGGTGACCGAGGAAGATCAGGCCAAAATGGACGAAGTGGATGCATCCTGCCTGTTCAACGAAGCTCAACAGGCATTGAATCGGGTAATTTCTCACAAGCCTTAGTCAGGACGTTATAAACGGCTCGAAGAGGAGATGATGAGTCTTCGAGATGAACTGGATCTTGCTCAGAAGGATAATGCTGGCTTGGTTGATTAAGTAAAGCAAAAGCTCGATCAGATTAACCAAATTTGATCTGAGATAAGCACGGCTAGAGCTGAGACCGATGAGTGGAGGAGCAGGATGGATCGGCTGGCCTCGGAGAAGGAGACCTTTCAGGCACACTTAGCTTCTGCAGAAGCTCAGCTTGGGGAGGAAACGGGGAAGATCGAGGCTCTGACCAGGAGTACCGATGAACTCCACTCTCAAGTCAGCACAATTATCTCATGTCGAGATGTTATAGCTAACGAGCTGAAACCTGCTAAGTCGGAAGTTGTCGTGGTCAAAGTCGAGCCCGATGAGCTGGTGGCCCAGTACAAGGCCGATGCCGAAGCCGCCCAAGATCAATCAAAGAATATGATTGATCATATGAAGTGGCAATCTCACAATCTCGTCCTCGAAGAGATCCAGGCTCGAGGCTTTGATTTATCGGTGGAGATCGAAGATGCCAAGGTAACCGAGTCCGAAGCTAGAAAATTAGCCTTCCCGGAAGAGGATGATTCCAAGGACTCAGGCGGATCCGAAGACTTAGGCGCCCATTTCCTTTCTTTTCCTATATTTGATATCATGTATCGAGGTGCTCGAATTTGTAGAAAGGACTTGTAACATGCATATATACAAAGCTTTTTTCTTCTCTTTGTAACTTTTGAAATGCCTTAGCTTTCAAGCATTACTGACTGGTATGACTTTAACCTTTAGAGTTGTGTGCTTGCCTTAATAGATCTTACTTCCCCTCGAGTTCCATTAACTCAAAACGGCCTTAGCCCTTTAAGGTTCTAGGTATGCCTTAGTAGGTCTTACTTGCCCTCGAGTTCAATTAACTCGAAACGGCCTTAGCCCTCTAAGGTTTGGGGTATGCCTTAGTAGGCCTTACTTCCCCTCGAGTTTAATTAACTCGAAACGGCCTTAGCCTTTTAAGGTTCGGGGTATGCCTTAGTAGGTCTTACTTCCCCTCGAGTTCAATTAACTCGAAACAGCCTTAGCCCTTTAAGGTTCGGGGTTTGCCTTAGTAGGTCTTACTTCCCCTCGAGTAAATTCATTTTTCAAATGAGTCCCCGAGTGAGGCCGTGGTTATTCGAACAAAAATTAAAGTGGCCCTTAGGTTTGTTTGATCGGAGACAGGATGTTTGTATACAAGAGACTTTTCTTTATTCTCGTTCATGCGTGTGCACAATTTGTGCTAGGGTTCGATCAATCTATTTGGGCACGGTTCCTTTGACCGTTTGAACCTTACATTGAATCCTAATGATCTTCGATTTTAGAGATATTTTCCCAAGCTAAAGTGGCCAAGAAGCCCCCCAGTATTCGGGGTTGATTGATGATTAGCTTCGAATACTGTCGTCACCGATTTGGTATCGGCCTTCAAATATCTGTTAGCACGATTTACTAGTTGCCTCATTAAAAACCTTGCCGTAAAAACCATTTTGGGACAAAACCGGTTTAACGGTAAAAGAGTGCAACGCGTGCTTTCAGACCTAATATCTCGTATTACCCGATTCAGGGTACCTCGTTTGATACCTGCAAATGTTAGTTCGATGATGCAAATAAAATAAAAAACGTGATCATACCTTAGCAGTAGTATCGTTTCAAGTGACTTATGTTCCAGTTGTTTGGTAGTTGTTTACCATCCATGGTTCCAAGCTTGTAGGATCCCTTTCCGGTGGTTTTAATGATACAGTAAGGTCCTCCCCAGTTTGGTCCTAGCTTCCCTTCATTCGGGTTCTGCGTGTTTGGTGTAACCTTCCTTAGTACCAAGTCCCCGACATTGAAATATCAAAGGTTGGTCCTTCTGTTGTAATACCTTTCGATCCTTTGTTTTTGAGCAGCCAGTCGAACGAGGGCAGCTTCTCGTTTTTCATCTAACAGTTCCAAGTTCGTATTCATAGCTTCGTAGTTCGATTCCTCTATCGCATACCAGAACCTGACACTTGACTCCCCGACTTTGACCGTATCAAAGCTTCGGCACCATAAACCAGGGAAAAAGGGGTGGCTCCGATGTTGGATTTTTCGGTCGTACGATATGCCCATAGGACTTCGGATAATATTTCCTTCCATCTCCCTTTTGCATCGGTTAATCTCTTTTTGAGATTTTGAAGTATTGTTTTGGTGGTAGATTCAGCTTGTCCGTTCCCACTGGGGTGGTAGGGCATCGATAGGATTCTTTTGATCTTGTTATCTTCGAGGAATTTTGTTACTTTGCTACCGACGAATTGTTTCCCGTTGTCGCATACGATCTCGACTGGCATCCCAAATCGACATATGATGTGATCCCAATGAATTCGATCACTTCTTTTTCCCTAACCTTCTCATATGCCTGTGCTTCCACCCATTTAGAAAAATAATCAGTCATAAAGAGTATAAATTGAGCATTACCTGGTGTGTAGGGAAGAGGACCAACGATGTCCATTCCCCATTTCATGAACGGCCACGGTGATAAGACTAAGTGGAGTGTCTCCCCGGGTTGATGGATCATCAGGGCATGCCTTTGGCATTCCTTATATTTTCGAACGAACTCCTTTGCATCCTTTTCCATGTCGATCCAATAGTAACCGACCCTGATTATTTTTTGAATTAGCGACTCGGCACCGGAATGGTTCCCGCACGTACCTTCATGGACTTCCCTTAAAACGTATTCAGTGTCGCCCGGTCCCAGACATATCGTGAGTGGGCCGTCAAATGTTCTTCTGGATAAGGTTCCGTCATCGGACAAGCTGAAGCGGGCCGCCTTCGTACGCAAGGCCCTTGACTCTTTTGGATCCGAGGGGAGTTTTTCGGAACTGAGATATTCTATGTCCTTTTTCCTCCAATCCCAAGTTAGACTTATCGAATTGATTTCAATGTGGCCTTCTTCCACTATCGACCTCATGATCTGTACAACCTTTCTAGAATCGATCTCGTCATCTTCGATTGACGATCCCAAGCTGGCGAAGGTGTCGGCCTCGCTGTTTTGATCTTGAGGTATATGTTGTAATGTCCATTCCTTGAATCGATGCAGCATCACTTGCAGTTTGTCTAAGTATCTTTGCATTCGTCCCTCTCTGACCTTGAACGTTCCGTCGACTTGATTTACAACATGAAGGGAGTCGCACTTGGCTTCGATCACTTCCGCACCCAGGCTTTTGGCTAGTTCTAAGACCGCAATCATGGCCTAATACTCTGCCTCGTTGTTAGTTAGTTTCACAGTCTTAATAGATTGTCGAATTGTGTTACCAGTTGGTGGCCTCAACACGATGCCAATTCTGAATCCCTTCGCGTTCGAAGCACCATCTGTAAAAAGGGTCCATATTCCTGAAGGAGTTCCTGACCCAGCTAACAACTCTCTTTCGACCTTGAGTATTAGAGACGGTGTAAAATCGGCCACAAAGTCTGCCAACACCTGAGATTTGATGGCGGCTCGAGGTCGATATTCAATATCATACCCACTTATTTCTATGGTCCAGTTGGCCAATCGATTGGAGATCTCGAGCTTGTGCATCATGTTTCTTAATGGTTAAGTTGTTACGACGCATATGGCGTGACATTGGAAATACGGTTTAAGTTTCCTAGAAGCGCTTAGCAAAGCAAGCGCTAGGTTTTCCAAGTGAGGATACCTAATTTCAGCTTCGCCTAGGGTTATGCTGACATAATAAATCGGAAATTGTGTACCTTGTTCTTCTCGGACTAGGACTCCACTTACCGCTATCTCTGAGACTGCCAGGTAAAGGTACAGTTGTTCGTCCACCTTCGGTGTATGGAGCAGCGACGGGCTCGATAAATATCTTTTGAGCTCTTCTAAGGCATTTTGGCATTCCGGAGTCCACAAAAAGTTGTTCTTCTTTTTCAATAGAGCGAAGAACCGGTGGCTTTTATCGGACAACCTCAAAATAAATCGCCCTAAAGCGGCTATCCGCCCGGTCAGCTTTTGTACGGCTTTCACGTTATCCATGATCGTGATGTCCTCGATAGCCTTTATTTTTTGGGGTTGATCTCGATTCCAAGATTCGAGACCATAAATCCGAGGAATTTACCTGAACCCACACCAAACGCGCACTTTGGGGTTTAACTTCATGTTGTATGCTTCAACACACTGAATGTTTCCTGCAAATGGTTTAAATGGTCCTCTGCTCGTAGGGACTTAACTAGCATGTCATCAATATAAACTTCCATTGTCTTTCCTAGTTGTTTTTCGAACATTCGGTTTACTAAGCGTTGGTATGTGGCTCCCGCATTTTTTAACCCAAATGGCATTACAAAATAACAGTATGTGCCATATTTAGGGATGAAGGAAGTTTTTTCCTGATCACCTGGGTCCATCCGTATTTGGTTGTAGCCGGAGTATGCATCGAGAAAACTAAGGGTCTCATGGCCAGCGGTAGCATCGATCATGCGATCGATGTTGGGTAAGGGAAAAGAGTCTTTTGGACATGCTTTATTCATGTCTTTATAATCTACACACATTCTTAATTTATTTCCTTTTTTAGGGACTACTACTACGTTTGCCAACCATTTCGGGGATTTAACCTCCTGAATATACCCTATCTTTAGAAGTTTGGTTACCTCATCTTTGATGAACGCATGTTTGGTTTCGGACTGAGGCCTCATTTTTTGTTTGACTGGATGGAACTTCGGATCTAGACTCAGCTTATGAGTGGTTATCTCCGACGGTATACCTGTTATATCAAGGTGAGACCAAGCAAAACAGTCTTCGTTAGTTATAAGGAATCAGATAAGTTTTGTCCTGAGCTCGGAGCTTAACCCCGAGCCCAGGTATACCTTTTGTTTGGGTAAGTCTTCTTGCAAAGTGACTTGTTCCAGTTCTTCGATAGTCGTTTGCTGGCATCGGAATCATCGGTGGTGATGAAGGACCGAGGAACTCCGTAATCATCATCCTCGACATCTACTTGTTTATCCACCTTTGCCGAAGATGATATCTGTGGTTGTTATTTTGTCTTGTTCTCGATCCTTTGGTTAGGACCATTTGTGTTGGTGTCCTTTCTTCCAACGTGAACATCTCTTTCACAGCTGGTTCCTCCTCGTAAACTATTTTCACTCCATCAGGTGTTGTAAACTTCAGCACCTGGTGTAATATTGAAGGTACAGCCCTCATATCATGGATCCATAGCCTTCCGAATAGGGCATTGTACCTCATGTCCCCTCCAATCACAAAGAATTTTGTTTCTCGTACGGTTCCAGCAATATTTATCGGCAACGTTATTTCACCCTTGGTGGTTTCACATGCCATATTGAACCCGTTAAGTACTTGGACTGTAGGAACGACCCGGTCCGTCAGACCGAGCTACTCTACGACCCATGATCGGATTATATTTGCTGAGCTACCTGGATGAATTAACACACGTTTTACTCTAACTTTGTGTATGAGTACAGATATTACCAGTGCGTCATTGTGAGGTTATGCAATTCCTTCCGCATCCTCCTCGCTAAAATATAAAGTCCCCTCCGTCGAGTAATATCGAGTGCGCTTTTCCTTGGTGATGGATATTTTGGTGCGTTTCAGCATCGGTCCTTAAGGGGTATCCACTCCACCGATAATCATGTTGATCGTGTGTTGAGGTTCTTCCTGGCTTGTCTGTTTATTCCTATTTCCAAAGTGATTTTTTGCTCGGTCGCTCAAGAATTCTCGAAGGTGTCCTTTGTCGAGTAACCGGGCTACTTCTTCTCTCAATTGTCGGCAGTCTTCTATTTTATGACCGTAAGTGCCATGATATTTGCATATCTGATTAGGATCCCTTTGGGTTGGATCATATTGCAATCACTGAGGCCATTTAGTATCTTTGATACGACCGATGGCAGATATGATGTTGGCAGCATCAATATTAAAATTATACTTCGATAATCGAGGTGCTTCTTTATGCCCGATGGGCCTTTCAAAATTGCTTTTGGTCACGAGCCCCCGGTTGTTCTGACCTCGACCGTTTCTCCTTTCATGTCTTGGAGAGTGAAGCCCGGATAGGCTGATTTTTCTGTCCCCGTGATACGGTCGATGTCGCTTTCTATTCGATCTTGGTTCGCAATAAGTTTCCCTTCGGATTTTGTCGTAAGTTCTAACGGGGTAAATGGATCACGAAGGGGATCCGAGCTGATCATCTTCGACTCTGATCTTTGATTGGTATCAGTTATGTACATCAGCCCATGTGACAGCAGGGCATTCTATTAAGTTCTGTTTAAGTTGCTGCGAAGCCGCTGAGCTTCGAACATTGAGCCATTGAGTGAAAGCTTGAACAGCCCAATCATTTGTGACCGGTGGTAGATCCATCCGTTCCATTTGGAACCAAGACACGACTCTCGGAGCATCTCGTTATCCTTCTGCCTGACTTTGAAAAGGTCTGATTTTCGCGTTTCGACCTTGATGTCGCCTGTGTGTGTTTTTGCAAAAGAATCTGCAAGCATAGCAAACGAGTCAATAGAATTAGGGGGTAAGTTGTGATACCATGTCATGGCTCCTCTCGACAAGGTTTCCCCAAATTTCTTTAACAGAACGGATTCGATCTCGTCGTCCTCCTGGTCGTTCCGTTTGATAGCGCATGTATACGCGGTTACATATTCGTTTGGGTCGGTCGTTTCGTTGTATTTGGGGATTTCTGGCATACGGAATTTCTTGGGTATCGTTTTCAGAGCCGCGCTTGGTGGAAAAGGTTTTTGTACGAATTTTTTGGAATCTAGGCCTTTTAATATCGGGGGTGCTCCTTGGATTTGATCCACCCTGGAGTTGTAAGTTTCTACCTTTTTGTTATTTGCCTCAATTTTTTTCTCCCCAGATTCTATTTGTTTAGTTAGTTCTTCGAGCATCTTCATAATTCCGGGTTTCGCCCCCGATTCACCCTCATTCAGCCCTTCTGCAATCGGTCTATCTCTACGGGTAATTTCCCGAGAAGGGCCAGGTTCGATCCTGTTAGAGATTTGGCTTCGGTTTTGTAACTGAGCTATGGTGGGCTTGTTGGGCTTGCAACATTTCGTAGATCATCTGGAGAGTGATCCCATCCTCTTCGTCATTTTGGGGATGTTACGTCATCAATCGAAGTCCCTTATGAATGCTATTTGTGGGACCGGTGAGCTTATCTCCATCAACTGCCACTTGTGAATTGGCATCGATTGGAATTCCATCACCGGGCGCTATTTTATTATTTTCTCCTTGGTGATCGAATTCGTTATCAACGTGCAGAGGTGTCGATCGAGAGTTTGACATTTTCGTATTGTACCTAAAATCAAAGACACTTCAATGAGCAAGCGTAAAACAATGTGTGTGACAAGAAATCGTATCAAGTATCCACTATTATCCTCAGCCCCACGGTGGGCGCCAAACTGTTTAGCCTAAATTTCGGATAACAATTGAATTTATACGCGGTTTTAAGGATACGTGGTCTAGAGAAGAAATGCAAACCACCCGAGTTAGATACTTCTGGTCTCGACTTATTCTTCCAAGACAGAAAATGATTATAATTGAAGTGAGTTGGCAATAAAATAATATGAGAGAGCAATAAAAATTGTTTTTCCTTTCTATTGGTGATTTTTTGTGAAGATGCCCTTTAAACGATTACATTCTCTCTTTATATAGTGGGGAGATCATCATCTGGTAAATCATTATACAAGGTAAGAATCTCTATACAGGGTAAAATATCTCTTGATTTTGCTAATTTAACGGTTCCATTGATCAGTTCCGAGATTCCCGCCGTGATACTTATCTTATCGCGGATTTTTCGGTCTTTCGTCATTTAAGTTCGATGATCTACCCTTGGACATTCTCGAAGTCGGGATCAATGGGCTCGGTATTCTCGAAGTTGGATGTTCTGGCTTTGTATTCCGGTTCGATAGACGTTCAGGTTCGATCTTCGATCCTATGCACTTCGAGCCCGATTTATCGAACGGTAGTTAAACTCGATGCTAACCGTACAGGTTCGAACTCGATTTTGACTACTTATAGGTGGACCCGAGTTTGACCGCATACGATGACGTTTAGAATTAGCAAATTGAGTAAAAATTTCACCAAAATGGTAGGTTAGAGGGGATACTACAACATGAGGTTTCTGCTTCATGAGAAATTTGAGTCCCCAAATTAGTTTCGTCTTAACTACATGGAAAAAGTTTTCTTTTAGTATTATATTAAACGCATTACTGATTGCTCTCAAATTGTCCAAAAATACTGAAGGAGAAAAGAGATAGCTCATGTCAAGAATTTGGTTACCAAAGATCTTTTGGAACTCAGCTTTAACAGGGCTACAGTGCTATGCCTACCTAACGAAAATAAAAGGTTAGTTCAGATTTTATTTTTCATGCTATTTATCAAATTAAATTATAGAATAACGTGAACCCCCTCATAACTTATAGGTAAATGTGTTTACCCTAGATTACGAGTAACAATTAAATTTATATGTGGTTTTAAGAATATGTGATCTAATTTAATACAGTTAAAGAATAAACGGAAATATAGACCAAATTTAGTAAACAAGGTAAAGAGCAAACCGCCAATATTGGTAACCTTTCTTGTGTTAGAATCCTTTTGGAACAAAAATATGAGGCAGATAAATGAGCAAAATAGACTATCGCTTTTTTATATTGATTGTAGATCGTTCATTTACAATAGGGCTGCCTGTTTATATAGGAAGGGAAAAGAATTCTATACAAGGTAAAAATCCCATTTACAAGGTAAGATATCCCTAGAATTAATGGATTCAACGTCTTTACTGATTTGAGCCGTGATTCCAGCTGAGATGTTTACACATTACAAGATTTCCGGTTCTTCAGTTACACAATTCTGATAATTTTACCATAGGACGTTTTACCCTGATCGGCCTCAATGATCTCGTCTCGAACGCCTTGGCTTCGAGCTTCATTCCGATGATATCCAGTCTTGGACTTCTCTAGCGATGTCCCAGTCTCGGATTTCTCTTTTCGATGTTCCGGTCTCGACCTATCGGATGGTGACTTCAGTTGACGCTGATCGTCAAATCCCAAAACCGATACTTTCTATGCAAGCGATCGGGTTCGACCCATACAAAATGTAAGGACGATGACAAGAGCTACAAATCCAGTATATGTGCCAAGGCTGGGATTGATGACGTGAAGATCACGGTGAAAGATGAAATTTTGAGTAAACAAGAAATAGTAGGAGAGAAATAATCAAATGATGAATTCTGGTCATCAACAAGTTATGAATACTAAAATAACAACATTGTACTTAAGCCAAAGTTGAGGAGATCAAGGTTAAGATAAAAGATGGTAATATATACCGAATAAAATTAATCATGCGATTATCAAAGTGTCATCCGCAATTGATGTTGCAAAATTATAAAATATTGTGATTTTTTTTTTTTGTTTCATATGAAAAACAAAAAAATAAAAGCAAAAAGATATGGGAAAAATAAGGAGAAAAAAATTATTTGAATCCTTGTAAAAGAAATGTGACTCTGCAACTCTGTTTTAGTTTGATTTGTTCTTTCTTTTTTAAATCAGAAAGAAAGATTATTTATTTATGACTAAGCAGTTAATTATATAGTCCAAAGGAGCATTAACGAAGATACTTTCATTTCTTACTTTTAGTGCACTCCATGTCTTCGTCAAGTAAGGTTTAAATCCCTACATTTAATATATGTTACACCTAGAGAATCGTGTATTAGGACCCCTATATAAAGCTGTGAATTTTCCTTTGAAGTTCTTTTCTGTTTTTTTTTTTTTATTTCAAAGAAAATTTTATAATGAAAACAGGTCATCTAAGCTCTAATTTTAATAAAAATATTTCAGTTTGTTATATCACCAAGACATTGTAGTTGTATGGATATACATAAAAAGGTTCTCTTCTATCTCGATTATATAATTTTAAAAAATTCAAAATTCATTAGTGTTCCATAATCTCGCGAAGTGCGGGTTTCTTTACTAGCATATAACATAACTAATAGGCAATATACCATGAGCACATGACATCCCTTTCAACATTCAAGCCCACATATACATGTAAATCTATTTAGATTTACTATATGCTTGCTTTTTCTCCTTTCTTGATTTGACATCTAGTACAGGCCAACCTGATCAAGCTACATTCATGCCATCAATAATGGATAAGACAAGACAAGGCGTTGGTTACCCTTGATTTAGGCGTTGGTGATTGACCTTAGTGAGGCGTGTGATGTTGATGTTACAAATTTGTATTTATATTGTATTATTGCATTGCTATGAAAGACATTAATTCTTACTTGGGGTCTTACTTGATCATTCTTTTTACTTAGCCAAATTGTGGCCTTTTTGTTAGTTATTTGCTTCCTAGTTGATTTAGGACAAGGCTCATTCTATATAAGCCTAAAGACTTCATATTTTCAGTACCTTACATTATAATTTTAATACAATAATCGGCAGCTATTTTTGCTCCTAAAATCGTGTGAATTAACTTGTCCAATTTTGGTGTGATTCAAAATTGAACTCGTTCCTTGTTTGATCGAACAGTTTGCAAGACCATCGTTGTCTTGAGGGTTGTTCGTATAGTATAGGTACTCCTTGACTTCATAAAGAAGGTAAGTAGACTAGTTCCTACTTGTTGTCTTGATAGTTCATTGAGCGTCTTACTTCTATCCTTTTATCTTGTTTTCCGCGTTTTATATTGCATCAATTAATATCAGAGCTTGGAAAGGGTTTGTGCTTACAATCCCAATCTTGTTCTTCGTGCCTTAGTTTTTAGGTTCTTTCGTTAATTTCGTTTTGATTAAAAACAAAAGGAAGAAAGAAAACCAAAAACTTGTGTTGCTTGAAGTTATTGAATCATCTAGGGATTGAAATCTTGAAGTTGGGATTGTTGAAGAAAATGTTCTTGAAACTAAATCTTGAAGATCTTGATCGTTTAAAACCGTTAATCTTGAAATCATGAAAACCCTAGTTGGAATCTTGAAAGAACACGTTTAATCTTGAAAATCTTGAAGTTCTTAGACATCAAATTATTGTTCTTGAAAGTAGCCCACGTGAATCTTGGGAATCTTGAAGTTCTTGAAAATAAGATTATAGTTCTTGAAGCAATTTGCATTGTTCTTGAAAGGGTTCTTGAATAATCAACCGTTCGTAACAAGTTTTCTTTGAATTGTTGAAGTTCTTGAACATTAATTTGTTGATCTTGAAGGGAGTTTTGAAAACGTGTAAGAGAGCCTAGAAACGTGAAGGGAGGCCGAATTGAGAAAGGAGGAGGATTAGGAAACTTTAATTCTAGTCCAAAAAGAAAATAACTCTCAAACCAAAAGGGAAAAGTTTCAAGGAGTTGAATTCTATTTGGACAACGAGAAGTGGGGCGAAATTGTGTTGAACAAGGAAGGGGGGGGGGGCAAAATTCCATAAAAGAGGAGGAGAGAGATTTGGTCTTCTCCAAATTAAAATAGGAAAGCCTCTACAATTTCCTTACTTCCTAAATTTCCTTACTTCTTTGACTACATTATTTCTAATTAGTAATTCTTAGGTAATTTTCTACTTAAGTAATTACTAATTTTTGAGCTTGTAGGGCCTCGTGCTAAAACTCAGAAATTTCACTTTCGTAGAACTTCTTGGCTTCTTGTGCTCACTTAAAACGTTGTCCGCCTATCGAGTCACATAAATTCACTCACCCCGAAGAAACTGTTGAACTTGTGAACTTGAAAGGTCGCTAAGGAACTTGATCAATTGGAGGAAACCATTTTGAGGACAAGTGCGAAATCCTACCCGAAATTTGAGTGAACCCGAGAGTCACTCAAAAGTGAGAGAGAGAATTTTTTTTACTAACCTTAACACATTATCTAGTCTTGTTTCTTTTGCAGGTACATGGATCCGGAAGGAGAAAAGGTTGTGACCGACATTACTTTAGTGAATCTCTTGGCTGAAGTAAGGGCAATTAGCGCCTGAATAGAGAACATTGAAAAATCTGCTAGCAATCAGAAATATGGCGGATAAGGGACTAGTGATGGTTCCACCGTCAGACCCGATCAGTTTGCGGAATTGGCTCACCAAAACGAGCTGAGGGACGGAGGTACTCGAAAAGTAAGGACCTTGGGGATTCCCCGGGATATTATACCACCAGTAATACCAGCCCGGAGAAACGTAGCACCCGTCGGGGACATGAGGGCATCCCGAGAGGATGATCAACCCGAGTTTGAGGAGTTTGATGATGATGATTTGGGGCAGCGGAATCCGAGGGTAAGGCAATCGAATGGGGGCCAAGACTACATGGGAAGACATGGTTATGATCGTGGTCCGAGATGGAGACTTAGAGGTTTTGGTGGAAGGAATTTAGAGCATGAGTTTGATGAATATGCTGAACATTATGAGGACTTCCAACCAATCCAACCAATCCAAGGTGGCTGAGACAATGTCCGAGATTATGGTTGGAACAGTGTCAAGGTTACTATCCCTGCTTTCAAAGGAACTAGTGATCCTGACTGATTTTTAGAATGGAAACGTCAAGTTGAGCGGATATTTGAAATAAATGATATGACTGAGGAGAAGAAGGCTACATATGCCATTGCTGCTTTCGAGTCCTATGCTTCTACTTGGTGTGAGGCTGAGAAAACATACAGAGTTAGACATAACCAGCCTGCACGCATAATATGGTTGGAATTGCAGCAAATAATGACCCGTAAGTATGTAAACCCACGGCACAAGCAAGAGCAGTTACGGAGGTTGTATGACTTGAAGCAAGGTTGAAGCCCGTGGAAGAATACTATGATGACTTTGATAAAATCCGTCTATCACTTGACATGGAAGATGAAGAAGAAGATGAAGCTATCATCCAGTTCAAGAATGGGTTGATGATGCAATATAAAATGCGAAAACAAGAAAACAAAAGATAGGTGCAAGACGCTCTATGAATTATCAAGACAGCAAGTAGGAACTAGTCTACTTACCTTCTTGATGAAATAAAGGAGTACCTATGCTATACGAACGACCCTCAAGATAATGATCATCTTGCAAATTGTTCGATCAAACAAAGGAACAAGTTCAGTTTTGAATCACACCAAAATTGGACAAGTTAATTCACACGATTTTGGGAGCAAGTTGCTGCCGTTTTGAAAAATAATGTCAAAAAGGTGTCAAAATAATAAAGTGTTTAGGCTTATATAGAATGAGGCTTTACCTAAATAAACTAGGAAAATAATAACTAGTTAACCTAAATCAACTAGGAAACAACTAATTAACAAAAAGGCCACAATTTGGCAAAGTTTAAGAAATAGTCACGCAGGACTTCAAAACAAACAAGAATTAATATCTTCCATAACTACACAATAATCTCAACGTAGTAACAAACATCACACGCCAAACGCTTGGCTCTTCTTCACCATTAAATGTGCATCATGAAGCTCTTTAGCTTGACTTCTCGTGAATGGTCTTGACGGTTTAAATGTATCATGATCAGGTTGACCTGCATTATCCTCCCCTTCTTGGGAAGATTTCGTCCTCGAAATCGAACCTTCTTCATCTTTCAAAACAACACAAGGAGTCAAGTCAGTGACATTGAATGTCTTAGAAACAACATAATCATCAGGTAGATCTATGACATAAGCATTATTATTGATCTTCTGCAACACTTGGAATGGACCAACTCCTCGCGGGGCAAACATGTCCATATATTCCTGCAAAACATAATCAATAACACTAGGCAAGGGGTGAACGTTAGTAGAAACTTCATCATTAAAACTCAAGTAAACACCCTTATGAATTAGGCAAATTATGAGTTTAGAACTATCATTACCTACCAAATACTCACCTGGTTGCATCATGGCACAAATATTACCTGGCAAGGTCGATGTGCTAGCAGGGCTCACGGCTTCGGTTTTTGTCTCCATTGGAGCGTTATCTCTAGCCGTCTCTTTCAGCTCTCGCATGCGCTTGTAATCATTACTAACTTGTTTAGGTGTCAAGGGCTTAAGTACATAACTCTTGCCCTCCAGCTTGGCTGTATAAGTGTTGGCCTTTCCATCATGATCAACACACCTATCAAACTGCCAAGGCCTGCCCAATAGTAAATGGCACGCCTGCATAGGCACTACATCGCACAAGATTTCATCTTGATAAGCTCCCACCTTGAACTTAATAAGTGCATGCTTTACTACCTTTAACTCACCACATTCACTCAACCACTGCAATCGATAATGATGGGGATGTTTCCTCGTAGGTATACTAAGTTGAGTCACTAACGTGTGGCTTACTACATTAGTGCAACTTCAGGAATCAATTATCATCGAGCACACCTTTCCTTTCACCCTACATCTAGCATGAAACAAGTTCTCACGCTGCACATCTCCTTCCTCCTGTACGCTCATATTGCTTAAGTTCCTACGTACCACTAAGAACATATTCACACCCTCTTCTTCTAACTCTTCCTCGCGCACTCAACCAATTCTGCCTCCTTATCTTCCTCAATCTCCGTCACTCTCCACCTCACAAACAGTACCATCATGTTCAGGTCTTAAGGTAGAACCATCACTAGTTCCTTCCCTAGCATACTTCCAAGTACTAGTAGTTCTTTCAAGGTTCTCCACTCGGATACTAAGCGCCCTTACTTCAGCCCAAATTCGGCTAAAATAATGTTTGTCACAACCTTTTCTCCTTCCGTAGCCATGTACCTGCAAAAGAAACAAGACTAGAGAATGTGTTAAGGTTAGTTAAAAATTCTCTCTCTTACTTTTTGAATGACTCTCGGGTTCACTCAAATTTTCGGGTAGGATTTTACACTTGTCTTTAAATTGGCTTCCTCTAATTGACCAAGTTCCTTAGCGACCTTTCAAGTTCACAAGCTCAATAGTTTTCTTCGGGGTGAGTGAAATTATGTGACTCGATAGGCAGACAGCTTTTTAAGTGAGCACAAGAAGCCAAGAATTTATCTACGAAAGTGGAAATTCTGAGTTTTAGCACGAGGTCCTACAAGCTCAAAGATTAGTAATTACTTAAGTAGGAAATTAGCTAAGAATTACTAATTAGAAGTAGTGTAATTAAGAAAGAATTTCGAAATTAGTGAAAGGAGGAAGATTTAGAAGCTTTCCCACTTTAGTTTGGAGAAGACCAATCCCCTCTCCCTAACCCTTAGGAATTCGGCCTCCCCCCTTTCCTTTTCCAACCAATTTTCGTCCCCCCTCTCCTTTTCCACCTAGGTTTTCAACTTCTTGGAACTTCTCCCTTTTGGATTGGGAATTATTTCCTTCTTGGACTAGAATTAGGGTTTCCTATTCTCCTCCTTTCTCCTCCCCAAATCCAGCCTCCCTTACACCTTTAGGCCCTCTTCCACGTTTTCAACAATACCTTTTCAAGAACAACAAATTAAAGTTCAAGAACTTCAAGAATTCAAGAAAATCTTGTTAAGAACGTTTGAGGATTCAAGAACAATGTAAAACTCTTCAAGAACTTCAATTTTAACTCCAAGAACTTCAAGATTTTCAAGATTCAATCGTGCACCTTCAAGAATTTCAACTAGAGTTTCAAGATTTCAAGATTATCGGTTTCTAACGATCAAGAACTTCAAAAATCGGTTCAAGAACGTTTCTCTAGCAATCAATTTTCAAGATTCAATCCCTAGATGATTTAAAAACTTCAACAACACAAATTTTCGGTTTTTCTTTCTTCTTTTTTTGTCACTTTTTTTTTTCAAAAACGAAAACGAAAGAACCTAAACTAAGGCACAAAGAACAGGATTGGGATTGTAGAAACAAACCCGTTTCAAGCTCTGATACAAACTAATGCAATATAATTGCTCTGATACCAACTGATGCAATATAAAACGCGGAAACAAGAAAACAAAAGATAGGAGCAAGACGCTCTATAAATTATCAAGACAACAAGTAGGAACTAGTCTACTTACCTTCTTGATGAAATCAAAGAGTACCTATGCTATACGAACGACCCTCAAGATAACGATGATCTTGCAAATTGTTCAATCAAACAAAGGAACAAGTTCAAGTTTGAATCACACCGAAATTGGACAAGTTCATTCACACGATTTTGGGAGCAAGTTGCTGCCGTTTTTTATTGAAAAATAATGTCAAAAAGGTGTCAAAATAATGAAGTTCAGGCTTATATAGAATGAGCTTTTACCTAAATAACTAGGAAAAGAATAACTAGTTAACCTAAATCAACTAGGAAAAAACTAATTAACAAAAAGGCCACAATTTGGCTAAGTTTAAGAAATAGTCACGCAGGACTCCAAAACAAACAAGAATTAATGTCTTCCATAACTACACAATAATCTCAATGTAGTAACAAACATCACACGCCAAACGCTTGGCTCTTCTTCACCATCAAACATGCATCATGAAGCTCTTTTTAGGTTGACTTCTTGTGAATGGTCTTGAAGGTTTAAACGTATCATGATCAGGTTGACCTGCATCAGTTGAATAATGATATCTCCAATCAGTTGAGGCTACATACATTTGTTGCTCTTCATGATGTGTTCTTAGTTGCCATTGAAGCTGAAAAGATGATTAAAGAAAGCAGAGCAGCTCGCTATAGAGGGGTTCCAATTTCACTTCCATACGTCAAAACAAAGAGTGGAAAACACCGAACACTGGGGGAGCAAGCCAAAGCCGAGAGCTTAAGAAACCAACCCAAGCCACTGGACCTAAACCTGATCCTAAGGGGTCCGAAGGTATTTCTAAAACTCAACTCAACTCGCCTAGTGCATCTTCCTTTCAATGTCATAAATGCAAAGGATATGGACATTTCGCTAAGGATTGTCCTACACGGAGGACTATGTTAATTCTTGATGATGGTACTGTGTGTGAGATAGAAAGTGAAGAGGAGATTGAGGAAGATAAGGGGGCGGAATTGGTTGAGTGCGGCGAAGAGGAGTTGGAAGATGAGGGAGTGAATATGTTATTAGTGGTGCGTAGGAACTTGAGTACTATGACCGTAAAGGAGGAAGGAGATGTGCAGCGTGAGAACTTGTTTCATGCTAGATGTAGGGTGAAGGAAAATGTGTGCTCGATGTTAATTGATTCAGGTAGTTGCACTAATGTAGTGAGCCACAAGTTGGTGACTCAACTTGATATACCTACGATAAAACATCCCCATCCCTGTAGGTTGAAGTGGTTAAGCGAATGTTGTGAGTTGAAGGTGGTAAAGCAGGCGCTTATTAAGTTCAAGGTGGGAGCTTATCGAGATGAAATCATGTGCGATGTAGTGCCTATGCAGGCGTGCCATTTACTGTTGTACAGGCCTTGGCAGTTTGATAGGTGTGTTGTTCATGATGGAAACGCCAATACTTACACGGCCAAGCTGGAGGGCAAGAGTTATGTATTTAAGCCCTTGACACCTAAGCAAGTTAGTGATGATTACAAGCGCATGCGAGAGCTGAAAGAGACGGCTAGATCTAAGGGTGTTTGTCTAGTTCATAAGGGTGTTTACTTGAGTTATAATGATGAAGTTTCTACTAACGTTCACCCCTTGACTAGTGTTATTTATGATGTTTTACAGGAATATGTATACATGCCACGAGGAGATGGTTCATTCCAAGTGTTGCAGAAGATAAATAACAACGCCTATATTATAGACCTGCCTGGTGAGTATAGTGTTTCTAAGACATTCAACATTTTTGACTTAACTCCTTGTGTTGCAGGTAGTGCCGCTTTGAAAGATGAAGATGGTTCAATTTCGAGGTAGAAATCTTCTCAAAAAGGGGAGAATGATGCAGGCCAACCTGATCAAGCTACATTCATGCCATCAATGTTGGATAAGATAAGACAAGGCATTGGTTACCCTTAATTTAGGCGTTGGTGATTGGCCTAAGTGAGGCGTGTGCTGTTGATGTTACACATTTCTGTTTGTGTTGTATTATTGTGTTGCTATGGAAGACATTGATTCTTACTTGGGGGTCCGGTATGACCATTCTCTTTACTTAGCCAAATTGTGGCCTTTTTGTTAGTTATTTATTTCCTAGTTAATTTAGGACAAGGCTCACTCTATATAAGCCTAAAGACTTCATTATTTTCAGTACCTTACATTATAATTTTAATACAAAATCGGCAGCTATCTTTGCTCCCAAAATTGTGTGAATTAACTTGTCCAATTTTGGTGTTATTCAAAATTTAACTCATTCCTTGTTTGATCGAACAGGTTGCAAGACCATCGTTGTCTTGAGGGTTGTTCGTACAGTATAGGTACTCCTTAACTTCATCAAGAATGTAAGTAGACTAGTTCCTACTTGTTGTCTTGATAGTTCATTGAGCGTCTTGCTTCTATCCTTTATCTTATTTTCCGCATTTTATATTGCATCAACACTTATATTCACCATTCCACTCAACCATACATTTCATTGACCTTGTTGTGTTCTCTTGCAATACCTTTAGTGCTATTGGAGACATATCAATGATTCAAGTATTAAAGAATTCCCTCATTTGTGCTATTCTTGTCATCATCTCCTTTTCTCTTCATGCATTATGATAATAGTATTATGCCTTGGCCCCAATATTTATCGATTGAAAGTTTCCACCATATTATTATCAGCATTGTCATAGTTGCTGAAATACTTAAAATATATCTTACACCACCTTTATTTGTTATACCATAGTAGGTCATCAACTATTGTATTCCCTAGTTTGTCCAAATAATCCAGATTATTCTTGAACTGTTGCTCATATACAGACCTAGCACATCTTCAGAAGTAGTTTCTTCTCTCAATCCTTCTACAATTCATGGACCAGTTAGCTAGAATGTGCCTGTCACATATCTTATGTTTTGCATTTGGCAGAATCTCTCTGATAGTTGTCTCAAGCCCCTACAATAAAACAAACAAATATATCCTAGTTAATTGACACTAAATATAGATGAATTTTAGAAGATTAAAAAAATAGAAAATACATTACCTTTTGCATGTCTATGTGAATTCTATCTCATCTCCAAGATGAGATCAACAATTAGAATGTTGACAAACCATAAGTTATGAGTGTTTTCAACATCAACTACTGGCCAGGCCAATGGCGGCATCTAAATGTTCCATCTTTGCAAATAGTCACAAGTAATTGGTCTTTACAAATACCTTTCAGAAAATATCCATCACACCAAATGCACTTCCAACAACAATGAAGGAATGCCTTCTTCAAGGCATCACAACATATATAAAACTTCTGAAATATTTTCCTTCTACCTTCAAAAGTTTCTTCACTATACATAACCACACATGTGCTTCCTAGATTAGTCCTTAACAACTTATTTCTATAATCTAGTATTCTATACAACTCCTTAACATGGTCACCCATAATCTCTTGTAAAATAATTTATTTATTCTCCTAGCCACTCTTTAGTAATATACACTTTTAATTCTTTCTTAACTAACTCTTGCAACTGAAAGATTCTAATATTAGGTTCAAAAACTATTTTGTACTTGAACCTATTTTCCAATTACTTTAAATTGCACAGTTTGTTTTTGGTTGTAACATTTCACTTGTGTAGTTGATTGTAATTTTTCACCATAAAATCATTTATTCTATAATCACAACTAGCAAACAACAGCCATGGACAACCACTAAAGAAGTTTACCGTCAACCTTATTGATCCATTAACATACTTATCTAACTCTACATATTCATCAATTTCATAATTGATAAGTGCATCTCTAAACTGCCTATCACTTTCAAAAGCAAGACAATTCCAAATAATTAACTTACAGTTAGGATCAAAGATGGCCCTATTTCTGTTCTTTCTTTTTGTCCTTACAGGATGTTGAACCTCATCTTTACCTTCATCATAGCAGATTCATCTGGATTTATTTCAAAGCTAGCAACTTCATCACCAGCAATCTTACCCTTTAAACTCTTCTTTTTTCTAGTTGTATACTCATCATATCCTAGATCTAGACCTTTTTGGCATTCCTTTTTCTTCTATGTTCCTTCCTCCTCTCTTCTCTAAAACTTACATACTCTCCATTAACATCATTATCATAGTCTTCTTACCCTTCCTTAAATTGCTCTTCATGGTCTGAATTTGAACTATTTTCATTGTCACTTCTATCCACATCAGATTCTACTAGTGGAATGTCAACAGAACTACAAGGTCCTCCCTCATCCTCTCCAGCTGCACTCTCGAACCTACCCACAGATTCTCCACTAGCTACATGGATATTGTTTTGAGTTCCTTCTTGTTGCTCAACCTCCTGAAACCTAAAACCATCACTACCCTCAAAAGTTTGACTTGTCCCTTCTTTGTCAAAACGACACATTAGATTCCCCCCTCACATGGCTTCCATATACAATAATTGGAGGTACTACCGAATCCTCATCAACAATATGGGACAAATATACATCAAATATATTCCTATTTTTTAATAGAGGTATAATTCTCATAATGTTCCTATCAATTTTAATTTCTACCAAACAATAAGACTAACTCAAAATATGAAAATCTATCCATATCTACATCAAAATAGTCAGTCATAATACCCACCATCATACTTAATAGGGTGCTAGTGTAATTTCCCTCCATGAGAAAACCTCACTGTAACGAGGTCTAACAATATTTTTCAAACAGAAGTCAGCAAAAATGCAAGCTTCAGGTATAAAACTCAGAAATATAAACGCAGACAACAAAATCAAAAGTCTTTCCTTAAGAATACCACCCGTTAACCCAATATTTACACAAAAAAATTACAAGGAATTGAGGAACAAAGATACCCCTACAATCAAAATATAAAAAGGGCAAAAGTTTTAATAATGAAGCACAATTTTGGATAACAACTTCAGTATTTACTCTGAGATGTGATGAAAAAGGATTTAGCTTTCAAATGTAATGATCAGTATTGAAACGCCTTCATATTTCTTCGAGAAATGCCAACAATTCCTTTAGTTTAAGGTTTAGACAAGGCAAACTGTGCTAAAGACAATCGAAAAGATGAAAGATCGAGCTATAATTGGAGGTTCTTAGTCCAATGGATCCCAGGGATTAGATGGATGAGATCATTTAGGGGGTTTGATTTTGGGTTGGTTGGTAACTGATGGGATCCGGTGAATTTTAGTGGTAAATAATTAGGAACAATTGGGTCTGTTTTCTCGGTCAATTTTATATGGGAATAGGTCGGGTTATTTAATGGTAAGTCTTCCTTAATGACGTGGTTAAATCAGATGGCTAGTGGTTTACACCGATCAATAGTAAAATGCCTCAGGTCCACGGAAGGGGGAAAACAATTAACCTAGAAGCGTTTTAGGGGAGGAAGATAAACGTCTGTAAAGTTAAACTATGGAACTGAATTTTTTAGACAACTTTAGAGAGAACTAATGTTGTAACATCTCAAAAGGTCATTTTGAGCTCTAGCATTCCGTTTGACGGTTTTAGACTTTGAGTAACTTCATATGACGCATTATGACTTGCGTGTATTGTTGGTTTTGATTTATGAGAAGTTCGAGGTTGATTTGAAAGAGTATTTCTCAACTAGGAAGTTTAAAGTTAGAAGAGTTGATCAAGGTCTGAATTTTGAGTAGATGACCTCGGAATGGGGATTTGATAGGTTTAACTGGTTCGTATGGTAAATTTGTACTTGGGCATATATTCGGATTTGAATTTGGATGTTCCTAGAAGTTTTTGGCTCTAGTTGTCAAAAGTTGACAATTTGAAGAATTAGGAAGTTTATGGGTTTGACGGGGAGTTGACTCGATGTTATCGGACTCCTATTATGATTTTGAAACCTTGGATAGGTTTATTTAGTACATAAAAAGTTTGGTTGTGATCCGGATTATCTAAGTGTGATTCAAATATGTTCGGAGAAGTTAGAATGTTTGAAACTTAAGACAATGATTTGATCTTCGATTCTTGGTTTTGATGTTATTTGTGGTGCTTCGAGCCTTTGGATAACTTTGGATAATGTGTTTGTACTTGTTGGTATGATTGGACGGGGTACCGATGGGCTCGGGTATGTTTTGAATCATAGAAACTAGATAAGTTAAGGATTTGGAGTTTGACCACGGCCAACATCGGGTCAAGACGATCTCTTTGCGGTGTTTTTAGTGCGCGAGCAGGTTTGTGGCGTGTTTTATGATTGATATATATATATATATATATATATATATATGTATGTATGTTTTATGTCCGGGAGGTTCGGGATTAGTATCAGGTTCTAAAACTAAAATTTTTTAATTGCTGAATTTTCTGGTGCAATAATTCCAAAAATACCAGTTATGTCCCTAAGTTCGTCCATAAAATTCAGACTTCCTTTATAACTTCAAAACATCATATCTCTCTCATTTTAATGCCAAATTGGATGATCCAAAAGGTTATCTTGGGTGGAATCTCATAAAGATTATGTTGGACTTATCAAAAGTGAGTTTCAGGATCATCTTACATCTAACTCGGGCTAGGACAACTGTTGTATTTATTTTTTACTTGTTTCAGTATTTAGTAGCTTTTTCACATAAAGTTTTGGTGCTTTGAAAGAGGAAATTTTTTGAGGAAATGTTTATCACTGGTTGTGAATAAATAATTTCTATTTGAATTTGGTTATATATCTTGATTCCCACTGAATTCTACACTTATAACATGAATGTGAAAGGAAATTTTTGGGATTTTTGTCTACACTTTAAGAGAATATATTTTGGGGATATGAGTATCGGTTTGGACTTAATTTTAGAATCTAATCACATATTTGGACTCATGTGATTATGAATTATCGAAATCTACTCCTTGACTTAGGTTTTGACTGTGTGAGCCTAGATTGACTTTTGTTGACTTTTTGGGATTTGATTAAAGATTCGAGCTTTATTGTTTAGAATTGATTCATATGGCTTTTTTTGACATTATTTAGTTGTATTTTAATAGATTCGAGTCGTTTGGAGTTGAATTTTGACGTTCGAGGGATTGTTGATTAAGTTTAGCTTACCGGTATATGTAAGTCTCATGTCTATCCTTGTAAGAGAGAATTCTCCGCTTAGGTGATTCATTTGCTACTTGCAACTTAATTTAGGTGCTTCGTATATGCGAAGTGACGAGCATGTATGCATGACTAAGGTTGTGACCATAGCCGGTTAGAGCGTAGTCTTACATCATGCTCTGTTGAGACTATATGAATTGTTATCCATGTTTTCTTTGATTCTATGCCTACACGATGAACCTTAATCATGCTTGGAGACTATGCTAGACTCATGACGTGCGGGTTTGAACATGACGAACATATTTTATCATGTTGAGCTTTCTACTTTAGCCATATTCATATAATTTCCATACATGACTTATGATTTTGCTATCAGTGACTCTTTTTGCTTGTGTTGGATATCATGACCGGACATAAGAAAGATAAATGAGCATGTTGTACTATTGTGGGAAGTTGAATTACATGGTTAACCAAAGCTATCTCTTATTAATGTTGACTTTCATCTGCATTCTAAATGAACATGTTGTACTAATATGGGAAGTTGAATTACATGGTTAGCCAAACTATCTCTTATTAGTGTTGAATTTCATCCGCATTCTATTATTTTGTCCTAGTGCACATTTATTACATCATATCGTATGTATATATATGAGTTGGAGAGTTGGATATTGATGAAAGTTGAGAATTTGGCACAAAAGACACTATGAGCAGATATTAATTATGGACTTCAGTATTATTGCAGAGTAGGTCAGCGTGGATCCATTTCTCCGGGTTCTGGTGATTACCCATGTTACTTTGGACCCTATGAGTACACGTGCTCAAATTGATATTAGTTTGCATACTTGGCCAGCGTCAGCATGTGGATTGGTACTATGAAGCGTTGAGATTTGATTCTGAGCATGCATATGCATTCTAGATTCATGCAGTAGCTCTCACATATACATTTTGCTCGATTTATTATCGTGATTGTCACACCCCAACCTTGGGAGGTGCAACCGACACATGACGTCCGAAGGCCCGTGCGAACCGACGTCCATGTTTACATCTTTTTAATCATAAAACTTGGGCCAACGATGCCTCCAAGTAGTAATACTGGAAATATAAGATGTGTACAACTGACTTGCAAAAGAAACACCGAAATTGTATACATATTCATAATTATGCCCAAGCAAGCCATAATCCACCCTTTTATATACAACCAAATTTTAGTCTGCAAGCCTCTAAGAGTACCAAAAGAAATATACTTATACGCAACTTGGTCGGGACAGGGGCCCACTGTACCCAAAATGATTGGAACATGTACTTCAGTACCTATCGACTTTTGAGCAACTACCCAAGAGAAATGGAGAGTGACAACCAATCATCTGAATCGTGCATCTACTGAGGAGGGGCGTCACCAGGTCTATCTGCACCTGTGAGCACGAACACAATGCTCAAAAGAAAAAGGGGCGTCAGTACGAAAAATATACCGAGTATGTAAGACTGAGAAGGCAGGCAAATCAAAGACATGATCCTAAGAGATACGAATACATGATTTTAAACTGAATACCGAAGACAGGCCACGCATAAATTGTGGAAACCATAAGACTTAAAAAATATGCAAGCTTTATAAAGGGTTAGGGCATTCATGGAGACTATGCAATTGATTATAATTATATTGCAATGTTACTCTGCCACTATTTGGGGCGTATTTTATATAGTACCCGACCTCGAAGAGGACTCGATAAAGTTTTATAATATTACTACATTGTACCCGGCCTCAAGAGATCTCGGTTGTACCCGATCTCAATAAAACTCGGCGTACCCGTCTCCAAAGGACTCGGTCATACCCTGCCACACAAGAGCTCGGTAATCTTTCATATCACATCACTTCGTACCTAGCCTTTTAGAGGACTCGGTCGTACCTGGCCATACAAGGGCTCGGCAGCATTTCCTATCATACCCAACTGATCAGTGATTGCACAATAGGTGTTGTACCCGGCTGTCTATAGCGCGGATTAGTGAAGTAAAATAGATAGATATACATATAAGTGCAATGCAGGATTAATTTCAAGAGATATAAAGTTAAACTCGGAATGAATCCTACGTTCTGACCTCAGGATACCATCTAGGAACATACTAGACTGTGGAAGGAATGTCGCTGACAAGAATGTACTGGAACAAGAACAATGGCACTGAGAAGAACTCAAGGAACCAACTCTTAAAATATAGAAGACCTTTAGAGGGAAGGAGAGACTTACACCAACTCATGCTAAGAAATAAATTTATCTTACATACGTTGTCGAATAACTAGCTACACTTCTATGATGGTTAATTCTGCCTCCAACAAATCTCCAGAATCAATACAACAAGATGATAGATATAATAGCGATGATTCCAAGTTCCTTTACACTATATCCTCCTTGATTCACCTTCAACCTTGCCTTAGACTGTTTGGGAATTCTAAAGGGGTGATGAGACCATTTTGGGAAAACTATTGTGGGTGATATCTTCTAGAATGAGGGAGAAGAGGGCTGCAATGCCTTTTTATACTATACCATACCTAGGAAATTAAGCTGGCGTCACATGTAAAATGGGTCGCCCCGCCCCGGTTGCCACACCCGATGGCACAATTGGCGTAAGCCAAATGAAATGTGTAGTCCCTTTTGACTCCCTCTATCCCCATTCGTGTCATCAGCCGATTGGTCGTGTCAAAAGCCCCACTTACAAATCCTTCATGCATGGGAGAAGGTGTGGGGTGTAATAGTGATTTTGGTAGCAATTAAGATATTGACATGTATTGTGTTTCTTTTCTTAAAAAGCTTGTCTAAATAGCAGATATTAATGAGCCTTTGCCTTTGTATCCACTTGATGATATCATGCCTTATCTACAACTTTACTTTATGCTTTTACTTGCTTATCACACTGCTAGCGGGGGTCAGTGTCAGCCCCTCGGCACTGCTTCTTCGATGCTAGATTTGATACTTACTAAGCACCCTAATTTTGTACTCATACTACACTTTTGCATATTTTTGTGCAGAGACAGGTATTAGTGGTACCATTGGGTTGAGTAGGAGTACTTTGTTGGAGACCTCGTGGTGAGCTGCTATACTTGACCCAATTCGCAACACATGGAGTCCCCCTTCCATACTTATGTATTCCTGTCTATGTTTCTTTTTTGGACAGATGCTTAGTCGCGCTGATATTAGTTGCTCTTATTAGATGCTTGTGACGTAGTGACACCGGATTTTGGCCGTTTGTTGGATAGTTGTGGCCGTATTTAGAACTTGTCATCGATTTTTTACTTATGATATTGAATTGACATTTATTCCGCATATTATTTATATTATGAACCAATTAATGGCTTAATGATTTACTTATATTATTGTTGATTGAGTGTTAGCATGCTTAGCAAGCGGGTTAGATGCCATCACAATCTTTAGTTGGATTTTGAATCGTAACATATGTATTGTGCCTAATGAGTTTAATTTCGATTAGAATTAAAAAAAAAAAAAAAAAAGCCCCAAGCATGAACACGTTAAATGTTCTCATGTGCCCTAATGACTAGGTCTAAAAGGAACAATGAGCATAACAAATACTAGTGACTGACTGGGACTCAAAAGAAAAACTAAACCTGACGTAAAAGGAAGAAATGATTCAAGAAAAATTAAAAAAGACTTTGCTAGTTTTTTCTTGAAAAGGAATGACTTACTTCCATTTGTTACCGTAAAATTTGCAAATAATCCTTCATATGACTTATTAATTAGTTTCTTGGCTGCAACTTATTTGACAAAGAAAAAAATCTTGAGGTATTCCTTTAATAAGTTGGTGAGCAATTTCATTGATTACTTTCTGTGCAAAAAGAAACAAGAGGGGGGGGGGGGGGCGCTCAGGACCCTCCCCAACAAAAATATATAAAACGTGTTTAGATAGATCTAACTGTTTTTTTTAATGATTTGCTAGTGTTGTGGATGAAAGAACAATTCAAAGAAAAAGTAAAAAATCCTTAAACCACTTTCACATAAACAAATTTTTGAAAACATTTGTGCAAAAAGCTCTAGGAAAAACGAAAACAAAAACACGTTTTTGACAAATATAAGGATTTCAAGAAATGTTTCATAAGCAAATACACTTTCTGTGTTTTTTAATAAGTAGTACAACAACAGAAAGTAACAAGATTATGTAATGCAGTGGCTTGTACAATGACCAGAGGACTACTGATACACAATCCTGGGTTAGACTAACAAAATTTCCATTTTCAGTTAGCATTTGTAAGATCCACATAAGGATACAGTCCGATATCATAGAACAAGACTGCCCACCAGCACTGAGGTTAAGGGAACCGTTAAGTTGTCATCAAGTTCAGTGCTTATAGGATGGGATTCTACCAGTGCTGCAGCAAGCGACACAAACAAGAAGCCGAAAACCGTGTGGGAGCTCTCCTGAATATACCCAAACAAGGAGAAATAGTGCAAGTATCTGTAGCAAAACACGCAAACCAGTCAACAAGTTGCAGTGGTTAAGCAGCACGATAACAAGGAAACTTCAATTACCCAATGGATGCTAAGAAACCAGCAGCCGCCATCGCAATACTACCAGCAAATGATTTGTTTTTATTGTACGGGAGTTTCTGTTTTCCAAACCTCCTGCCAACAATGTCAGCTATACCTGGGGCAGGAAAACGGTATCTTTTTTACTATTTTTTAAGACCTTGCCAGACAATCAGGAAGGGTGCCTAACCGTTCCAACTTAATAAGTTGAACGGTTAGGATTGGGGAGAGACAGAGAGAGTAGAATTATGTTGCCTCAGCATTGCGTACCATCACCAGCACAAAGGTTGCAAATTAGTCCAATTGCAATAGGAGAATATCTCCAATATACAGCACAAGCCAAAGTGATTGTAAAGGCATAGTACAATGGTCCCTTGAGAAGCTCCCTAATGTAACAGACATGCCAATCACACAATAAGTTGCCAACTAATATGCTTAACAAAGAAGAAAAGGTAATAGACGGACAAAAGAAGTAATCCCTAGCTTAATTAGGACCACAAACAAGTGAAGGAAAATGGGGATTGCCAGGCAATTACACTTAGCCTCTAGTGCCATATTTGGCGCTGTTGCATGTTTTCAGAAATATTTCTTCCCCATCGATTAGTTATGATGTAAGAGATGGTAGACTTTTAAGCATAAATATTGTCAACATGTTCAATTTTTCAAAGATGTTGGCAGCATCATATTACTCATAGATTGCAGCTTAATGAAATTAACGAATACCAGGTTGCCATTAGAGAAATGAAGTGGAGAAAAAAAAAATTGAGGAATGAAGAGATGGATGACCCTAAATAAATTTGGATAGCAACCTCATCCTCAACTGAACCAGTTTTTGGCTGTGTGACAGCTTGTTATTGTTAGTAATAGCTAAGATTTGTAACAAGAGATGGTTTAATGAAACTGTTTGGTAGAAGCTGTAAATATTCTTCAAATTACTAAACCTGTGGTCTCCAAATCGGCTCATAGACTTGACAGTCGCATCATCCTTCCATAATCCTAGTCCCAAAAGAAGCATTTTTATTATGTTGAGACCAGGAATAAGAGCTGCTAGAATTGCCCCCTGGCGGCCAGAGCTGGAAAAACAAACAATGCCAAATCACGAAAAAAATTAGGAACTAAATGAATGGAAGGCAGGCTTCATGCGCAGGTTGAAAAAAGGTACCTGAACATTGGCCAGCAGAGCATGAAGACCAGCCCAATGCTAATATGGACAAGCTTTCTATTTGTTTTCTGTAATATAAAAATTGAAGAATTAAGTAAATACAGTACAAAGGCCTTACTGAACATCATTAAACTGAACAGGTAGTTACTATTTCCATAAGATGAAGGAATCCAACTATACCATAAGTTGGGGCTATTTCATCTAACATGGTCTTGAAAAACAAAAGGACAAACTAATCCCAAATATGGAACTCTAACAGAATTAGAATCTTGAAATGAGAAAGTAGGAAATATGAAAGAAGAAGGGGAAATTGTATTCAACTAAGTGAATACACATTGTATGCTTCTCTTCCATTCAAGGGATATAGACGAACCAGTTATATTGGTAAACAGAAGAAAACGAGACAGCAGAATGCAATAAATCTATTTGAGATCCAGTATTGTCCGATTGTATTGGTTAAAGCCGGACAATATTTTAAAGAATCATTAACGAAGACAACATAGAATTTGTAACACTGCAAAACCAATATAGTTTTTGGGCTAACATTATAAATATATTAAGAAGATCCTCATCACAGTATTGTTTCATCTTATAATCATTACAGAGATTAAGGCTAACTACGAGAAGCATACAACCTTGGAATAATTTCTGATGACTAGACTTGCCCCAGGGCTTACTTCAAGTAGCAAAGGTTGAGACACTTGTTACTTAGGTCACAGGTTTGAGCCTTGCGCCACGTGAACTATGCCTAACGTTTGAGTGGAGATGGGTAGAGGAGCAGGCCCATTATCCCGAGTTTCGAAGACTGAGGTCGGTCCTAAGGGCTGGCTCCAGACGGATTTTCGGGTCATCAAAAAAGAAATAAATCTGATGACTAGTGGAAAGGTACATAAACTTGGTCGATGCCGGATAATCAAGACATCTGTATGGCAGTAAATGCACACAAGACTAGCAGTATTAGACAATATAAGCCCCTGCCACTTTCGTTCTGATATCAGGTACTTAACATACACCATATATGAATATAGTGCATATTTTGCAACATTAGATTCAGAAAAACGAAGCTATTTCATTGCTATACTTAGCACGAGAGAATTAGCTTTCACATTTAGGATCCATCAGAAGCTTAACTGAATGCAATGAAACCCAGGACACTTTGACAAACAAACAACTCCTCGCACCCAATAGTAGTATTCTAAACATTCTCGAGTTAGTAGAGTCACGATTTATCAAAGATGGCCGTTCAAGTGATGAAGTCAATTCTATGATGTGATGTCCCTGCTAAAATTTTCACCAAGTCGAATGCCATTATAATGCTGAAACATGTCAATGGCACAAAATCAACAAATTGATAGCCCCAGTTAGCGTTGTCAGTAATTTAACTTGCTGTTCTAAAGCTGTCTTTGACAGAAATAGAAAGGGAAAAAGATGAATTTACTTAAGTAACCATGAGCTAACATGAACTCACAGGAAACCCTCTAACTTTGCACCAACAAGCCAAGACCAAAATTTTTATAAGGAGCATTTAAAGACAAGCAGATTCACTCAACTATTTGTTTTTTTTAGATATTCTTGCCTTCCGCATAAAGCTCAGTAAGATTTACCTCTTGGGCACCGTCACGTCAGAATTTACTGGCAATAAGATGATAATGCCTGAAGAACTCTGGCATCTAACATATGAGAAAGAAATCAAAGACAATAAGCCGCCTTTGCTGCTTCCTACAGTATTTTTAAGTTGCAGTTTCGAAATTGAGAATTCAGCAGAAATTCAAACCAGTTGAAATTTATGTGCATTTAGGCATATCAAAATTTACAACTAAATAACATTAAAGCTAACGCAAGAATTAAAAGGTTTTCGAGGAAAGCAAAGGACCCACCTGATCAAAGACCCCTCTCTTTGCTGTTTCTTCCCACAATCGAAGCATGGAAAGGGCAATACCCCCGGACAATGCAGTGGCAATTAAATCCCCGATGACTGGATTTTCCAAAAACATTGCTTTAAGCCTCACCTCGCTGTGTAATCTTCTGGTTTTAAGCTTATGGATTCCCAAGTTGAAGCGATTGACCCCTTTCTTGTTGGACAAGAGAAGACTTGAATTAGAGAGACTTGAATTAGAGGAATATAAGTTTGACTTTAATCCTGGAAAGACACCAGCAGGGATAGCCATTCTAACCACATGTTATCTTTGTTTGGCACAGTTATTTCAATGCGCCAGTCCTTTGGGCAAGAGGCATTAATTGGCTTCTCACCTAACTATCACTCCCTCCTTTCAATATGTATAAGATAGTTTAAAATTAAATTATTTTCAAATATAAAAATATATTATTTTTTGAAAAAGACTTAGTATGTTCTTTAAATTGAAACGGATGAAGTATTATTACTAGTGGAGTAATTTTGTGTACGGGCCCCATTAAGGAAGTTTGGAGTAGCAACAAAAAAATGTTACTACTTCCTCTGATTTAATTTGTATGAACATATTTCCTTTTAAGTCTATGCCAAAAAGAATAATTTCTTTCTATATTTAAAAATAATTTATATTTATACAATAATATATAGCCACACAATATATATACCTTATTTTATATGATAAGTATAAAATTTTTTTTAAAATGTTGTACACATTCAAATAAATTCACATAAATTTAAAAAGAAGGAATAATACATTTGTTTTCTCATCAGCGGAAAGCAACTTCACCTCATGAGTTAGAATTTTCTATCTGTTTATCTTTTTCCCTCAGAGCTCACTCTTTTTATCCGTTCGTTAATTTCAGCCAACATATGCAATTCTTGATATTTTAAACTTGTTATTGTTGTCACATCCCAAATATCGGGATCACGTTCTCTGGTCGCAATGCTTTAATTATGTGTTAGAAAATAGATGAAGAGAAAGGACGGAAAGGCTTCAAGTGTGATATTATCACTGTCCTAAAAGAGTGATGGCATATATATGGGGTTAGCAGACAACACTCTTCTGGTATACAATAAGCAAGGTTACTAGTTAGAATGAAGCTCATCCCTAATCTACCTCCCATTTTACCTCCAAACTTTATTTTGTAGTCAAAAGAATTTTACTCCAACTCAGCTTTTGCCTCCATTTTGGAGGGCGAACAGTTGTGCACGGTCGAAATCGGGCTCAATTAATGCACGGCAGATCGAATTCGGAATGCGAAGAATTGAAGAATTGACCCCGAATCTCATCAACGCATGACATGAAGTTAGAACGTCTCCCCTCGAGAACATCGAGCCCGTGATTCAGAACCCACCCTGAACATGCTTGAGGGAAGATCATCGAGTCTAAGTAACGGAAAGCCAAAATATCCGTAACAGGTCGAGCATCGCGGCGAGAATTTTGGCACAAATCAATGGGACCGCTTAATTAGCAAATCAGGAGATTTTTTACCTTATACAGAATTATACCTTAAGTAGAATTCCCCTACTATATAAAAGGGGTCTAATTATTTGTATGCAGAGGCCGGATCATCAAGAAAATAGCGATATACTGATCTCTTTAGCAATTACTGTCTGATTATTCTTTTTCTAACCTCGATTGTAACGTTTCTTGGCCTGAGGGCGGTCAACATACAAGGCTAACACCGCCTAACTTGTGTGGTTTGCGTTCATTTTTATCATTAATTTTAATTTAATTTGATTTCTTATTTTTGTATTAAACTAGATCACATATCCTTAAAACCGCGTATAAATTCAATTGTTATCTGATTTTGAGAGTAAACAGTTTGGCGCCCACGTGGGGCTAAGGATATTAGTGGTTATTGGGTACAAATCTCCATAACACACACATTGCTTCACACTTGCTCTTTGAAATGTCTTTGATTCCAGGCTATAATACAGAAATGTCAAACTCTCAATCGGCACCTCAGCACGTTGATAACGAGTCCGACCACCAAGGTGAAAATAAAAACATAGCGTTCGGTACCGAGATCCCGATTGTCAACCCGATTGACGCTAATTCACATGTGGCAGTTGATGCGGATCCACCTATCGACCCCTCAAATAGCATTCATAGAGGAGTCCGATCAATAACTCGAAACCCTCAAAACGTTGAAGGGGACGTGATCAGCCTCCGGATGATCTTTGAAATGTTACAGGCTCAACAGACGGCGATACCTCAGTTACAAAACCGAAGCCAAATCCTGAACAGGGTTGAGCCCGGCCCTTCCCGAGAAATTACCCTCAGGGATGAATCAATCGTTGGAAGGTCGAATGAATATGAATCGGGGGCAAAACCCAGGAATTATGAAGATGCTCGAGGAGCTGACAAAACAGATAGAATCTGGGGAGAAAAAGATCGAGGCAAATGACAAAAAGGTGGAAACCTACAACTCCAGGGTAGACCAAATCCTAGGGGCACCCCCGGTGTTAAAAGGCCTAGATTCCAGGAAGTTCTTGCAAAAAACCTTTTCCACCGAGCGCTGTTCCGAAGCCGACCCCAGGAAATTTCGTACGCCCGAAATATCCAAGTATAACGGAACGACCGACCCGAACGAACATGTAACCTCGTATACATGTGCTATCAAAGGGAATGACCTGGACAACGATGAGATCGAATCCGTTCTGTTGATGAAATTTGGGGAGACCCTGTCAAAGGGAGCCATGATATGGTATCACAACTTACCTCCTAATTCTATTGACTGATTTGCTATGCTTGCAGATTCTTTTGTGAAGGCGCACACGGGTGCCATCAAGGTCGAAACGAGGAAATCAAACCTCTTCAAAGTCAAACAAAAGGATAACGAGATACTCATAGAGTTCGTGTCCCGTTTTCAAATAGAACGGATGGATCTGCCGCCAGTCACTAACGATTGGGCTGTTCAAGCTTTCACTCAGGGACTCAATATTCGAAGCTCAGTGGCTTTGCAGCAACTAAAGCAGAACTTAATAGAATACCCGATTGTTACATGAGCTGACATACATAACCGGTACCAGTCAAAAATTAGAGTCGAAGACGATCAGCTCAGGGCCCCTTCAGGATCCATTTATCCCGTTAGAGCTCTCGACGGAGTTAGAAGGGACATTGATCGCGAACCAAGATCGAACAGAGACGACATCATCCATATCATGGGGACAGAAAAATCGGTGTATCCAGGCGGAACTCCCTAAGAAACAAAAGGAGAAAGGACCAAGGGCAGAGCAGCCAGGGACTTATGACCAAAAGCAGCTTCGAAAGGCTCGTCGGGCATAAAGAAGCACCGTGACTATCGGAGTATAACTATAATGTCGATGGTGCCGCTATTGTATCAGCTATCGATCACATCAAAGATACTAAATGGCCTCGATCACTACAATCCGATCCGACCCAAGGGGATCCTAACCAAATGTGCAAATATCATGGCACTCACGGTCACAGAACGGAAGATTGTCAGCAACTGAGAGAGGAAGTAGCCCGACTACTCAGTAACGGACATCTTCGAGAATTCCTAAGCAACCAAGCCAAAAATCATTTCGGGAACAGGAATTCTGACAAACAGACGAGAAAGAAGAACCTCAACACATCATCAACGTGATCATCTGTGGAGTCGATACCCCTAAGGGGCCGATGTTGAAACGCACCAAAATAACCATTACTAGGGAGAAACGGACTCGGGATTACACATTGAAGGGAACTTTATCTTTCACTGACGAGGACGCGAAAGGGATTGTACAGCCCCACAATGACGCATTGGTAATATCTGTACTCGTACATAAAATTAGAGTTAAACGTGTGTTAATCGATCCAGGTAGCTCGGCCAACATCATTCGATCAAGGGTCGTAGAGCAACTCGGCCTGCTAGACCATATCGTTCCTACAGTCCGAGTTCTTAACGGATTCAACATGGCATGTGAGACCACCAAGGGTGAGATAATGTTACCAATAAATACCGTTGGAACCATTCAAGAAATAAAGTTTTGTGTGATCGAAGGGGACATGAGGTACAATTCTCTATTCGGGAGACCGTGGATCCACGACATGAGGGTGGTGCCTTCGACGTAGCACCAGGCGTTGAAATTTATGACGCTCGATGGAGTAATAACGGTCTACGGGGAGAAACCAGCCTCAAAAGAAATGTTCGCGGTCGAAGAGGTGACACCAGCACTAATGGCTCCAAACCAAGTGATCGAAGACAGGACGAAATAGCAATCGCAGATACCGTATTCAGCATATATGAACAAACAAGTGTATGTCGAGGATGATGATTATGGGATTCCCAGATCTTTTATCACCCCTGATAATTTCGATGCCACAAAATAGACGGTCGAGGAACTGGAGCAAGTCATGCTGCGAGAGGACTTGCCCGATCGAAAGGTATACCTGGGCACGGGGCTGAGCCCCGAGCTTAAGACAAAACTTATTCAATTTCTTACAACTAACAAAGATTGTTTCGCTTGGTCCCACCCTCGATATGACAGGTATCCCATCGGAGATAACCACTTACAAGGTGAGACTGGATCCGAAGTTCCATCTAGTTAAACAAAAAATGAGGCCTCAGTCCGAAATCAAACATGCTTTCATCAAGAATGAGGTAACTAAACTTTTAAAGATAGGGTCTACTCGGGAGGTCAAATACCCGGATTGATTGGCTAACGTAGTGGTGGTCCCTAAGAAAGGGAATAAATTAAGAACGTGTGTAGATTATAAAGATTTGAATAATTCATGTCCTAAAGACTGTTTTCCCTTCCCCAACATCGACCGCATGATCGATGCTACTGCCGGCCACGAGATCCTTAGTTTCTCGACGCATATTCCGGATACAACCAAATACGGATGGACCCAGGTGATCAGAAAAAACTTCCTTCATCACTAAATATGGCACATACTGTTATAATGTAATGCCATTTGGGTTAAAAAATGCTGGTGCCACATACCAACACCTAGTAAGCCAAATATTCGAGAAACAATTAGGGAAGTCAATGGAAGTTTATATTGATGACATGTTAGTTAAGTCCCTGTAAGCAACATTTGCGCGAAACGTTTAGTATACTGAAGCAGTACAACATGAAGCTGAACCCAAAAAAATACGCGTTTGGAGTGGGGTCGGGTAAATTCCTCGGATTCATGGTGTCAAATCAGGGAATCGAGATCAACCCTAAAAAGATCAAAGCTATCGAAGATATCACGGTCGTAGACAATGTGAAAGTCGTGCAAAAGTTGACAGGGCGAATAGTCGCTCTAGGGCGATTTATTTTGAGGTCATTCAATAAAAGCTACCCGTTCTTCGCACTATTGAAAAGGAAGAACAACTTTTCATGGACCCCGGAATTCTAGCAAGCTTTGGAAGAACTCAAAAGGTATTTATCGAGCCCGCCATTGCTTCATACACCGAAGGCGGACGAACGACTGTACCTTTACTTGGCGGTCTCGGAGATAGCGGTAAGCAAGTCCTAGTTCGAGAAGAACAAGGTACGCAATTTCCAATTTACTATGTCAGCAGAACCTTAGGCGAAGCCAAAACTAGGTACCCTCACCTAGAATAACTAGCGCTCGCTTTGTTAAGTGCCTCTAGGAAATTGAAACCGTACTTCCGATGTCATCCCATACGTGTCGTAACGACTTACCCACTGAGGAATGTTATGCATAAGCCCGAGCTCTCAGGCCGATTGGTCAAATGGGCCATAGAAATAAGTGGGTGCGATATTGAGTATCGACCTCGGACAGCCATTAAATCTTAGGTGTTGGTAGATTTCATGGTCGATTTCACACCGACCCTAATACCCGAGGTCGAAAGAGAGTTGTTAATTGACTCAGGAACTTCCTCGGGAATATGGACCCTCTTCACATACGGTGCCTCAAACGCAAGAGGGTCTGGACTTGGCATCGTATTGAAGTGATTGCAGGCCTAGAACTAGCCAAGAGCTTGGGAGCAGAAGTGATCGAAGCTAAGTGCGACTCTCTTCTTGTGGTAAATCAAGTCAATGGAACGTTCGAGGTTAGAGAGGAATGGATGCAAATGTACTTGGACAAATTGCGAGTGACATTATATTGGTTCAAAGAATGGACCTTACAACATATACCTCGGGATCAAAACAGCGAGGCCGACGCCCTTGCCAGCTCGGGGTCATCGATCGAAGACGACGAATTCGACTCTGGTAAAGTCGTACAACTTATGAGGTCAGTAATGGAGGAAGGCCACGCTGAGATCAACTCAACAAGCCTAACTTGGGATTGGAGGAACAAATACGTAGAATATCTCAGCATCAGTAAACTGCCCCTCGGATCCAAAAGAGTCGAGGGCCCTGTGTACAAAGACGGCCCGATTTAGCTTGTCCGAAGACGGAATCTTGTTCAGAAGAACATTTGGTGGCCCACTCACGATATGTCTAGGACCGGGTGATACTGAGTACATTTTGTGGGAAATCCACAAGGATACCTACAGAAACCATTCAGTGCGCTTAGTCATTGATTCGAAAAAATAATCAGAGCTGGTTATTATTGGGTTGATATGGAAAAAGACGCAAAGAAATTCATTCGAAAATGTGATGAATGCCAAAGGCACGCCCCGAAGATCCGTCGACTTGGGGAGATGCTCCACTCAATTTTATCACCATGGCCGTTCATAAAGTGGGGGATGGACATCGTTAGCCCACTTCTGTAGTCACCAGGTAAAGCTCAATTTTGACTATTTATGACTCACTATTTTTGTAAATGGGTGGAAGGTAAGGAATATGAGAAGGTTAGGGAAAAAGAAGTCATCGATTTCATTTGGGATCACATCATATGCCGATTTGGAATGCCAGCCGAGATCGTATGCGACAACGGGAAGCAATTCATCGGTAGCAAAGTAACCAAATTCCTCAAAGATCAGAAGATCAAAAGGATCCTATCGACACCCTACCACCCTAGTGGGAATGGACAAGCTGAATCTACCAACAAAATCATACTCCAAAACCACAAAAAGAGGTTAACCGATGCTAAAGAGAGATGGAAGGAAATATTACCCGAAGTCCTATGGGCATACTGTACGACCGTGAAATCCAGCACCAGAGCCACCCCGTTCTCTCTGATTTATGGCGCCAAAGCTTTGATACCGGTCGAGGTCGGGGAGCCAAGTATTAGATTCTGGTATGCAATAGAGAAATCGAACCATGAAGCCATGAATACGAATTTAGAGCTGTTAGATAAGAGATGCGAAGCCGCCCTTGTTTAGTTAGCTGCTCAAAAGCAAATGATCGAGAGGTATTACAACAGAAGGGCCAACCTTCGATACTTCAATGTCGGGGACTTAGTACTAAGAAAGGTCACGCTAAACACACTGAGTCCGAACGATGAAAAGCTAGGACCAAACTGGCAAGGACCTTATTGTATCATTAAAATCACCGGAAAGGGATCCTACAAGCTCGGAACGATGGATGGTAAACAACTACCAAACAATTGGAATATAACTCACTCAAAGCGGTATTACTGCTAAGGTACGGTCCTGTTCTTTATTTTTCTTTTATTTGCATTATGAACTAACGCTTGCAGGTATAAAACAAGGGTCCATTCGGGATGTTAGGTCTGAAAGCACGCGTTGCACTCTTTTTTCCTTGGACCGATTTTTTCCCAAATGGTTTTTACGGCAAGGTTTTTAACGAGGCAACAAGTAAATCGTGCTAACCTAGATTCGAAGGCCTGTAACAAATCGGTGACAACAGTATTCGAGGCCTGTCTTCGTTCGACCCCGATTACTGTGGGCCCACTTTAGCATGGAAAGAGACTTCAGGATTGAAGGGTTGAAGTTCAATAAGATTCAATGTAAGGGCCAAACGGTCAAATGAACTGTGCTCAAATAGACTGATCGAACCCTGACACAAAACTTGGACAAATACATGGCAGAATAAAGTGAAGTCTCTTCTTTGCTGACGTCGTGTCTTTTAAAACGTATCCTTTAAATTTCTTAAGGAATTCCCTGTTTATGGTCACCTAAAGGTAACGAGACCAAGGGCTGCTTTAACCTGAGTTCAAATAATCACTCTCTCACTCGGGGACTGCCGTCCGAAAAAACAAATTCAGATGGTCCAAGTTATTAGATCTTAAGGGCATGAAGCTTATTTGGCAACGCCCGAATTAAAAGGCTAAGGCCATTCCGGGTTAGCAAAACTCGAGGGTACGAAACTTATTTGGCAAAGCTCATATTAAAAGGCCAAGGCCATTGTGGGTTAACGAAACCCTAGGGCACGAAGCTTATTTGGCCTCACCGGAATTAAAAGGCTAAGGCCATTCCGGATTAGCAATAGCCCAGGGGACGAAGCTTATTTGGCGACGCCCTTATTAAAAGGCCAAGGCCGTTCCGGGTTAACGAAACCCAAGGGCACGAAGCTTATTTGGCAACACCGATTCCCCACGATGCCTCAAAACGAAATAAGGTTAGAAACAAAACTCATTCGAGCCCTCAAACACAACCTAACTACTTTATGCTAAGGCTTTTTCGCGAACATAAATAAAAAGCTATGGAACGCAAGCCTCATATATATATCGAAATTTTTTTATAGGGGTCGAATAGCCTGATACAAATTTTTACAAAGGCCGAGCGGCATTGATACACACAGAAAGGGACAAAATCGAACACAAGCAACTTGATCTCGACTGGGCCCCGCCTCGTCATCGGCATTTTCGGGGTTTTCTCATTCTTCGAACCTGAAGGAATCCTCAGAATCATCCTCTTCGGGATAGGCTAACTTTCTGGCCTCGGCTTCGGACATCTTGGCATCCTCAATCTCCGCCGATAAATCAAAACCCCGAGCATGGATTTCCTCGAAGGCCTGCCACGGGAGTGACACTTCATATGCTCGACTATATTGTTTGACTGGTCTTGGGCCGCCTCGGCATCAGCCTTGTACCGAGCCACCATTTCATCAGCTTCAGCTCGTATCACGACAGCTTCCGACTTGGCCATTTTAAGCTCCCTCGATAGATTTGGGGACTGTACAGCCGCATGAGGTAATCGATGGTAAAAGGAAACCCTTTGATCTTACTTACAAAAAAGTGGAGGAAGATAACAATCCTCCAGAAAGAGGGATGAATTTGGCCTAGGGTCACCTGGTACCTTTTACAAAAGGCAATGATGACCGGGTTCAAAGGGCCCAACGTGAAGGAATAAGTGTAGACGCTTAAAAAATCCTCCTCAGGCGCGGGAACCACCACGCACTTGCCGACTCAGTTGCAGTCCTCTTTGACCTTATCGAGAACACTGTCGGTGATCGAATAAATGTACCTTGAGACCGATTCACACCGGCCCGGTATTGAGGAAGTTTTCTCAACCTTGAAATCGGCTCCGGTTGGACACCCCGAGGGGACGGACATTTTTAGGAGAGGTTCCGGTATCGGCTCCTACGTGACAACAGGCAAAACGTTCTTAACCGGTTTCGAAGAAGAGGGAGTTTCTTTTTGGGGAACAGATTTTGAGGTCTTTCCCATTATCTTTGAATGATAGGAAGGTAAAAGATGCTGATATGAAGGAGATATAATTCATAAATAACTTATGAAGGCTTTCAGAAAACCAGAAAGGAGGAGGTCTTGAAGATGGGGATGATGAGGTTTCTCCAAAAACAAAAAAAACATGAGTATGTGAATGTAAAGTTTACAAAAGAATGGATAAGGAGGGAATTAATAGCTTCTTAAAATGGCAGTTCGTATCCCGAAGCGGCAGACCATCAACTAACACGCATTTAATGCTTTAAAGGGCTACGGCGATGGGACGTTTCTACTATCGTATCGCATACATCATGAGCCTATCTGGTGAGAATATGAGGCTCATATCATTTTTCGTCATTTCTCTCCGAAAAACGAGGGGACTATCTATGCACGGCCGAAATCGGGTTCAATTAATACACGGCAGATCGAGCTTAGAATGCGAAAGATTGAAGAATTGACCGCGAATCTCATCAAAACACGACATGAAGTTAGAACGTCTCCCCTCGAGAACATCGACCGTGACCCCAAACATGCTCGAGGGAAGATCATCGAGTCTAAGTAACGGAAAGCCAAAATATCTGTAACAAATCGAGCATCGCGCGAGAATTTCGGCACGAATCAATGGGACCGCTTATTAGCAAATCAGGAGATTTTTTACCTTATACAAAATTGTACCTAGAGTAGAACTCCCCTACTATATAAAGGGGGTCTCATTATTTGTATGCAGAGGCCGGATCATCAAGAAAATAGCGATATACTGATCTCTTTAGCAATTACTATCTGATTATTCTTTTTCTAACCTCGATTGCAATGTTTCTTGGCCCGAGGGTGGTCAACATACAAGGCTAACACTACCCAACTTGTGTGGTTTGCGTCCATTCTTATTATTAATTTGAATTTGAATTTGAATTTGACTTCTCATTTTTGTATCAAACTAAATTACATATCCTTAAAATCACGTATAAATTCAATTGTTATCCGATTTTGAGGGTAAACAATAGTGTCGCGACACTATTCATTCACTCAATCACTATTCCCTAAAATTTTATTATTATTTAACTCTTTTAGTTTATCATATTTTGTATACTTAATTGTGTTTATGTAATATCTTTATAATATTAATTTTATATCTTAATTTTGTCGTATAATTTTGATAAATTAATTTCCGTGCGTATATTATCTTTATTTAAAATTTTAAGTTAATTTTTATATAAGTTATAATTGTAAAAGAAAATATAACCATCACAAAAAATGAAAGGTGCAAATATAAAATACAAGATGTTGCTAAAATTGAAAAGTAAAAATTAAAAATATATTAAAGTTGGAAAAAATATTAAAATTGAATATGTATTGAATTATCTTGTATGTCAATGATTTTACTTTTATTTGAATTATCCATTAATATGTATAATATATAATATTTTGTTACAAATTATATTATTTAAAAATTTATGGTATAAAATTATTTAATTATAATTGGTTATGTAAGAAAGACACATGAATTATATGGAATAAATATATAAAAAAAAGAAAAAAAAAGATAGGATCTGTTTAATGGAAATAAGAAAATAAAATTTAAATTAAAAATTATAATATAGTAAAGAAGAGAGAGATGAATATAAAAAAAATTACTTTTTTGGTGTAAAAAATAGAGTAATGGTTGAAGTTAATTTACTTTATTTTGGAGTAAAGATTTGAAGTGAAGGGTTAGAGATGCCCTAAAGTGACCGATATAGACTAATTGTCGTCTCTATTTATAGAGAACATAAGCAGTGGAAATAGATTTAAATTGTACTTGTTCGAAAATGTTGCAAACCTTCTGCAAAACAGATGTGTTCCATAAGTGGTACATTCACTAGAAGTTTCATCTGTAATATCTTTTTACTAAATGTTATATCTATGATACTTTTACTAAAAAACAATTCTGGTACCTTTCAACATTAAAAAACTTCTTTAAATAAATACCCCAATATAACAAACTACGTGATAATTCCCCCCAGCTAATATTACTCCTAATATCACAAAAAGTATCTCATAAATTTAAGTTTAGATGAAGTGATTGGTATTACTAAGAACTGAACCATAACTCCCTTATACCTAAATCGAAAATATCACGCATGATATTATCCAGCCACTCTAAGACACTATTTGCTCAAGCACTTAAAGACCATGCGCTAATCCCAAATCATGAACTTACAAGAGCAATCTTTAAGAACTCTTGCTGAAGCGACACCACTCTTATATTTATATAGGTAAAAATTATTATTATTATTATTATTATTATTATTATTATTATTATTATTATGTGATAAGGATAAGCAAGATCAAGACTATCAAGAAGTTGGATAAGGATTGCAACTCAACAACCTTGTGTATTTCATTCTCCCTCATACACTAGGTGTACACTCCTAACATGAGTGTAACTCACACTGTATATATTGTAATCTCAATTGAAGCACATTGTAGCAATTCACAGTAACATTGCATGCGCTTTTATGGTATCAGAGCCTGTCTATGCTCTCACAAGCTAGGATCCTACCTTCATTTTTTTTCTTTGATCTCAAGCCACTTGTTGTCTTCCTTCTGCATTTAATAATGGGTGAACTCTCACTAAAGTCATCTACATCCGAAAATTTAGATTCATTGAAGCCTTTCGTCATTTTTGGACCAGGCAATGTAGTACATCCTATACAATTTATATCTTTCAATCCAACCTCCCAACTATCATTCAAGTTAACAGGAAGCTCCAATTACTCTACTTGGCAGGCACAGATCACCACTCTACTATTTGGCGACGACCTACTTTGCTATGTTAATGGTACAATAGCCATTCCACCAAAGCATTTGATTGATTATTCTGGTTGTGAGTCTCTCAACCCCTTCTTTAAATTATGGCAGAGACAAGATAGTCTCGTTAGGAATGCTAATCAAGGATTTTTGGCCTTCGTGAAATATTATCCAATCTCAAGTGAGAGTCTGGCCCTGTCGATGACTATATGCGAGAATAAAGTCCATTGCTGATGATTTAGCAATCAGTGGCTTGCCATTATCAAATGAAGAGCTGATCATCAAAACATTAAATGGTCTTGGACCAGAATACAAGGAGATCTCTGCTGTTATCAGGGCTCGAGATAATCCCATCTCATTTGAAGAATTATATGACAAGTTGCTTGCTCATGAAATATTTCAAAAACATTCTGAGTCTACATCTGAAGCTCCTATTATCATAGCTCAATTTACTCAACGAAGAAATTTTAATTCTCCTATGGATAGAACATCAAATACTCAAAAACGTGGTGGTCACTCTTCCAGTTTTCTGCCAACTAGCGAACCCGTCCTGCCCATGACAACAATTTCAATAATAGACCAGGAAATAATCGCACCATACAACAGAACAAAGTTTACTTTCAACTATGTGATTAATTTGGACACATTGCAAAAGTGTGTCACTCAAAGGCTCACAATCCCTTTGAGGCTCAGGCCAACATTATCTGTCGATCCTACTATGGCACAACACCACTAGTTTTTGAATAGTAGACTCGGGAGCATCTCACCATGTTGTAGATAGCCCACATAATCTACAATCTGCATTTGAATTCTCAGGCAATGAAGAGATCATAATTGGTGATGGTAATGGCATTCCAATCACTCACATTGGCAGTACTACTCTTCCCTCTCCTTCTAATATTGCTCCCCTAAAATTGAATAATGTCATCTGTTCCCCTAACATTAAAAGAAAGTTAATTTTTTGTTGCTCAATTTTGTCGACAAAATTTAACATCCATTGAATTTTTTTCCTACTCTTTTCATGTGAAATATTTGACCACGATGGCAATCCTACTTCAACATCAGAGTAAAGGAGATCTGTACGAGTGGTCAATGAATAAATTAGGCTCTACGTCACCCACCTTGCCTCAAGTCAACTTCAACATAACTTCACCACCCATAATGAATCTTTGGCATGCTCGACTTGGACATCCACAGCCTTGTATCACTAGAGCTTGTGTCTCCTCATTTAATTAGCCAATTACAAATAAAGAATATTTTACTTTTTTCAATTCTTGTCTGTGTAATAAAAGTCATCGTCCACCATTTGGTGACAACTCAATTAGAAGCTCTAGACCATTTGAAGTTGTGTACTTTGATGTATGGGATCCTTCTCCAATCCTTTCATTTGATAACTTCAAATTCTATATTGTTTTTGTTGATCATTTTTCCAAATATACTTGATTTTTCCCACCAAGGCCAAATTAGATGTCAAAGATACCTTTTAGAACTTTTGCCGCATGGTTCAAAATCAATTCAATGTCACTTTTGGTGAACTTTACACCGATGGTGGGGGAGAATACACTGGACTAAAATTATTTCTTATCAATCAAGGCATCCAACACTTCATTAGTCCTCCCTATACCCCCACAGCTTTAACTCTACTCTATCATGCGTCGGTACCCCTTTAGTTTTTGTCTCTTGCCTGTCAAACTGCAGTATACCTCATAAAAAGGCTACTCCAATGCTAAATTAAGTTCTCCATTCCAACGTCTCTTTCACAAATCTCCCAATCCATTAAAGCTCCATGTTTTCGGCTGCCTCTGCTACCCTTGGCGTAAGCCCTATTCTTCTCACAAACTTGATCCCAAGTCTAGGCCATGTGTTTTTATGGGTTATTCTCCACCAACCAACAGTTATGCGTGCCTAGAGATCTCCAGCTCTAGGATTGTTATCTCAAGACATGTAGAATTTTTTTTTTGAAAATATTTTTCCCTTCAAGTCCAACAAATTAAATCTGCCTAGAGCTCATCTTTCGACAACAACCAATTGGCTACATCCATCCACAACAAACACTACCTCTACTGTACAAAAACCTCTTAATGCTGCCTCCTTACAAATAGCACAACCTTCTTCCCACTCCCTACCTCCTGTCCTATCTTCATCATCCCAGCCTACATCATTGGCCCTTGATGAATCATCTTCATGCTCCCACCAAGAAGAAGGTACATCTCCTATGCAACAGGTTAGTACTCCTTCTAATGTCACCTCTTCTCATTCATATCGATCCCTTGACCCTGACTCATCATCATCCACATCTCTGTCTCCACCTTCACACTCTAACCCACCTACTCAAACTCACAGAATGACCACAAGATCACAAAATAATATTTTCAAGCCAAAGATTGTTTTTGATTACCTTGTCATGTTTTCAGCATGCACACTACACCTCATTGCTTTCGTCAAGCTAATAAATATTCTGAGTGGCGCGAGGCCATGCAAGCAGAATATGAAGTTCTCAAAAGGAATGGCACGTGGTCTCTTGTACCTCACTCAAATCTACAGAATGTAGTCAGTTGTAAATGGGGTGTTTCGTATTAAACACAAACCTGATGGATCTATAGATCGATATAAAGCTCAGTTGGTTGCACAGGGATTTCACCAAAGACCGGGTTTTGATTTTTACTTTACATTTAGTCCAGTCATCAAACATACAACTATTCGCTTAATTCTTTCTCTAGTTGTTTCCTTTAGATGGACACTCCATCAACTAGTTGTCAATAATGCGTTTCTCCAAGGCACATTGCATGAAGTCGTCCATATGCAGCAACCACTTGGGTTCGTGAGCTCTGAGTTTCCACACCATGTTTGTCATTTGAACAAATCTATATATGACCTTCATCAAGCACCAAGGGCATGATATAATGAACTAAAGGATTTTGTCACGATCCCGGTTTCCCTTCCATAGGATGTCGTGATGGTACCTAGTCTCTACGACTAGTTAAGCCTAAATTTATAATAACTGAACATAAATAATTAACAAATTACTGAAAATAACTAAATAATAGATAAAGATCTTCCGAAAAAAGAATCTCAAAATACACACCCCAAAACCGGTGGAACTGAGTTATAAGCTCTACAAAATACAACTAGAGTACTACTACATCACCGAAAGAAAATACAACAGTAAATGAGAATAAGGGAAGGGGACGAAGGCATAAGAAAATAGGAGATCAATTATACTTAATGCCAGAAAAAGAATCAGCTAAAATAGAAGATAATTTAACAGCTATGGTAAGATTAGCAAAAGAAAATGAAGAAATTGATAGGAATAAAGAAATTGAAAAAATTAGACAACAAACGAAAAAAGAAATACAACAAATAGAAGAAGTAAAAAATATCAGTTATTGGTGTATTCATCTGTATTTACTAGTGTTCTTGGTAATTCTGGACATAATTTTTCTTTTGTAATTATTTCTTCTTCTCGTACTAGTTCTCTCATGATGTAATTTTCTTCCTGTCCTATATTGATTAATATGAGGTATTTTCTTTGATCCATTATTCCTGTTATATAATATTGGTGTGATTTTGTTTCTTCTATTGTCATGTTCTGTGGAGTATTATATTCTAATCTCCTAGATGTACTTATTTTAGATGATGATGATGGGGTTTCATGACTTAATCTTTTAGATGTATTTATTCTATCTCTGACTATTTCTAAGTCTTCTTCTATATCTATTTCTTTGTAATAAAGAAGAATATGCAGTAAGTGAAAATACATATAGGAGTCAAGAAGGAGTAGAAATAAACATAATACACTCTAATTTAGGACGAAGGTATAAGAAAATAGGAGATCAATTATACTTAATGCCAGAAAAAGAATCAGCTAAGATAGAAGATAATTTAACAGCTATGGTAAGATTAGCAAAAGAAAATGAAGAAATTGATAGGAATAAAGAAATTGAAAAAATTAGACAACAAACGAAAAAAGAAATATAACAAATAGAAAAAGTAAAAAAATCAGAATAAAAGAATTAGAAAAAGAACTAGCAATGTTAAAACAAATATATGAAGACAAGCTAAAAGAGAAAGCAAAAAGAAAAGAAGAAGAACAAGAAAGAAAATTAGCAGAAGAAATAGAAAAATTTAAAACACAAATACAATTAGAAGATCAAGAAGTAAGAATAGAAGAAATAAACGACGTAGATTCAGATATTACTATAGAAGATCATTACTCAGAAACTAGTGAAACATACACAGAACTTATAAAAAATATGGAATTAGAAATAAATACGGGAGATATAGATACTAAACCCTCTATATCGGGAAAACAAACTGTTTATAATAACCATGAACATTATAAAACAAATAAGACTCTATGGGATAAACAATTACATAAAAAATGGACACCTAGACAACCAATAGAACAATATAATTTCTTAGACTTAGACTGTGTAGAAGATATAAATAAAACGATCCAACTTTGGAGCGGATACATGGCAAAACAACTAATAGATAATAAAATAACAATAATTGATGCACCAGAATACATAGAAAGAACCCTGTTAGGAACAGTAAAAATATGGATGCAAAATATGACAGATGAAAGTAAAAATATATTACGAAATAACAAAAAATTAACCAATAAAGCCATAACTTCGCCTATAGAAATATTACATAAATATGAAATAGGAATAAGGAATGAATTTAGTAGTATCCCAACAGAAATAGAGGAACTACAGAAAGACAAAAAGATGTACAGAAATCTAATGAATAAATTAACTATTTGTAATATGTGTTATTTGGATGAATATACTTGTGCATTTAGAGAATATTACTACAAAGGAACATATACAGTTGATGAAAGTAAAGACATAAGAAAACTGTACTATACTAAATTACCAGAACCCTTTAGTTCAAAAATTATAACAGATTGGAACGATGCAGGATTAGCAGATACACTAGGAGCTAGAATAAAATTTGTACAAAAATGGTTTGTAGACTTGTGTGAAAAGCATAA
>MCJB01044431.1:37084-54242 GCA_002018475.1 Nicotiana obtusifolia | reverse complement strand
GGGACCTTAAGCATAATAGATAGAACTTAATATTGTTACGTGCTTAGTATCTTGATAAATACATGAATGTCATTTATGTGGGAGGCTATGTTATATCTCTAACATATCCCTCATTTTGATTAATTGGGCAGTATTGCCAATTCTACTACTTATTCTTTTTTCTCAAAGAACAAATCTTACTTGGTCTTTCCTAAAGTTAAGATCATTATTTCACAGCTGGTCAAGTAGTTCTATAAAGTAAAAAAGCTTAAATAATTTCATAAGTTCATGCAGAAAATGCTAAAATGGCTACATTAGAAAATCCACAAAAGGGCAGCAACGAAAATTCAAATAAGCAAAGTAAGCAGTAGGAAGCAACATCTATATGAAATGTTCAATATTTTATTCTTTGGGTTTCCACCTTATTAGTTATCTTCAGATTAAGTTATCATGTCATCTTTTAGAATGTCTCCAAGCTTCAACTTCTTATCTTAAAAATATGCTTCCTCAAGAATGAGAAATAAGATAAGGAAAAATGACTACAGGAACACAGAAAAAAGTACCTTGTACTGGACAAAAAGAGGCCTCATACCTAATAAAGAAAACTACAACGACAACCTCTGTATCGCAGAGAATGGAAGGTCCCCAACTTCTTCAAAATATTCAACAAGCTTCTTCTAGAGTCTGACTTTCATCCAACTTTCCTGCAATTCACATTTTCTGTCAATATTCACCAAACCCCGACTTTATTCTGTGGATAAAAAGAACTCTATAGCGTTCAGTGTCAAGGAGAGAGGAAATTGAAACGACTAAGAAATATCTGGAAGCAAATGTTGCATTTACTAGCGCACTGTATTTCTACCTCGTAGGTATGTGGAGGATTATCCATATGTGCAATGTTTGAGCAGAAAAATAGATTAATCAATCGTTAATTTGACAACGAGGCAATGTTACATCCTCATCCTCATATAAAATAAAACACATAAAAGAAATCAGAAGACGCTACAAATAAATTCTTTGTTTTAGGAGACATAGTCTAAAAATGCCAAGATAATATATCTTGTTGCACGACTATCTGACATCAATAGCATGAGATGGTGTGGAAAATACATTCTACCATCTTTGATGTGTAATGCATGATCCTACGTGAATTTAGATTTTTAACAAAGCAAAGGCTTATAATTGAATCTGATCTAAAAGAGAATAAAACCCAAAAGCATACACGCATTACCTAATGCATCTTTACCCCTTAGATGAATAACAATTTGAAGGAGTTAAAAATATATACTTTGAAGACCACATCATTAAGGAAAAGTAGTTTCAATTTTTTTTGGTAGCGCTAAAGCAGAAAACATACTTACTTTGTTTAGTCAAATACAAAGAGACAAATAAACCTCAAAAGACAACATACATAGAACTAAAAAGACCACATAATTTAATTGCCGTGACAAAAAATACAGATTGCACTGAATCTTAAATCTTGGAGAAGCTTCAAATTTAGTACGTATATAATTCAGCACAAATCTACGCAGTAGAAAAAGAAAGAGCACCCAAATACCTATTAATATAGCGTTTGTGAGAATTAATCAAAAGAGAAAAATCAATCTGAGAATGAAAATATAATATAAAATCGACGAAAGAAATATTCACATGTATGTAGAAAATCCAATGTAAACATCCAGACAGCAAAAAATGAAATGCAGAAAAAACCCACCAAAATAAAGAGCTTACACTTTGAAAGATGAACACCATAGGAAGAATGAAGAAGTTAGAATTTAAGATTCAAGAAAGAAACATACCGATATAGGAATAGAGTGAGAGGAGGCAAAAAAGGGAATAGAAGAATAGAAACGGAGAAAGAAAAAGAAAAAGAGTTGTATGAAGCTAGTTGTTCCACTTGATGGGTTCTCATTCGAAAGCCAAAGTAATAAGCATGTGCCTAAGGAAAATTTCTTTGGTTTGGTAGCCAACTTTGTTGAATTTCTTTGGTTTGGTAGCCAACTTTGTTGAATTGTCAACATTGAAGAAAAAGAAGGGAAAATATGTACAAATTATCAAATATAGTAGGCTTTAGAGAGTGAGGCTTCAACTATAAAAGGAGAGCTTCAACTCTCATTTCTACACACCAATAAAGAGAGAAAGAAAGATTGAGGTTTCACATACAAGGTATAAGAAAATAGTCTGTAAGAAAAATAGGGAGTGAGCGATATTGTAGTGAGGTGGGAATATCAAAAGAGGGTTATTTCTTTTGAGTGTTGTAGTGGTCTTTGGAGTATTTTACTTGGATCTGCAAAGTGTAAAATTCCTTGCTATAGTGATATCAGTTGCTCGTCTCAGGGCTGTGATTTTTTTTTTCTTATTCAAAAGGGGTTTTCACGTAAAAATCTTGGTGTAGTTCTCTCTCTTTTATTCTTGTTAATTAACGTATCTCGGTGCTATGTTATTATTCCGCTTTTATTACTGTAAATATTATTTTTGTAGGGGGTTTATTCCCAACAAATGGTATCAGAGCACAGGTTCTGCTCGTTCACAGAAATACTATTCACTGTCGGTAGTACTATACTCGGTGAAAAATAAAAATGTCTGGAGTAAAGTACGAGGTAGCATAATTCAACGGAGATAGCGGTTTCTCAACATGGAAAAGAAGGATGAGGGATCTGCTCATCCAACAAGAATTACACAAGGTACTAGATGCTGATGCCAAAAAATTTGATACTATGAAACCTGAGGATTGGGCTGACTTGGATGAAAGGGCTGCTAGTGCAATAAGGTTGCACTCATCAGACGATATGATAAATAACATCATTGATGAAGACACCACACGTGGCATTTGGACAAGGTTGGAAAGCCTATATATGTCTAAAACACTGACAAATAAATTGTACCTGAAGAAGCAGCTATATGCCTACACATGGGTGAAGGTATAAATTTTTGTCACATTTAAATGTATTTAACAGACTAATCACACAGCTCGCCAATCTCGGAGTGAAAATCGAGGAAGAAGATAAAGCCATCTTGCTGTTGAACTTGTTACCATCTTCGTACAATAATCTAGTAACAACCATCCTATACGGTAAGACTACCATTGAGTTAAAAGATGTCACATCGGCTCTTCTACTCAATGAGAAGATGAGAAAGAAGCCTGAAAATAAAGGACATGCTCTCATCACAGAAGGTAGAGGCAGGAGTTATCAAAAGAGTTCGAGCAACTATGGTAGATTCAAAGCTCGTGGGAAGTCTAAGAACCGATCCAAATCAAGAGCCAGAAACTGCTACAATTGTGATCAACCAGGTCACTTCAAAAGTCATTGCCCAAATTCAAAGGAAGGGCAAAGGTGAAACTAGTGGCCAGAAGAATGACTACAACACAGCTTGAATGGTGCAAAACAATGATAATGTTGTCCTCTTTATAAACGAGGAAGAGGCATGCATGCACTTATCAGGTCTAGAGTCGGAATGGGTGGTTGATACAACATCTTACCATGCCACACCGGTAAGAGATCCTTTTTGTAGATATATAGCAGGTGATTTCGGCACTGTCAGAATGGGTAACACAAGTTACTCAAAGATTACGGGGTATTGGTGACATTTGTATCAAGACAAATATTGGATGCACATTGGTTCTAAAAGACATGCGACATGTACCTGATTTGCCGATGAACTTGATCTCGAGAAATGTGTTAGACCGAGATGGATACGAGAACTATTTTGTAAATCAAAAGTGGAGACTCACCAAGGGATCATTGGTTATTGCAAAGGGAGTTGCTCGTGGCACGTTGTACATGACAAATGCAGAAATATGCCAAGGTGAATTGAATGCGACACAAGATGAGATTTCTGCAGATTTGTGGCACAAAAGGATGGGTCAAGCAAGAAGGGATTGCAGATTCTTGCCAGGAAATCACTCATTTCATATGCCAAAGGTACAACGGTAAAACCTTGTGACTACTGTTTATTTGTTAAGTAGCATAGAGTCTCATTTCAGACATCATCTGAAAGAAAATTGAATATACTTGATTTGGTATATTCTGATGTTTGTGGTCCAATGGAAATTGAATCGATGGGCGGTAACAAATATTTTGTTACTTTTATTAATGATACTTCACAAAAATTATGGGTTTATATTTTGAAAAGCAAAGATAAGGTGTTTCAAATTTTCCAGAAGTTTCATGCTTTGGTAGAAAAGGAGACAGGCCAAAAGCTAAAGCGTCTCTGAAGTGACAATGGAGGTGAGTACACTTCAAGGAAATTTGAAGAGTACTATTCGAGCCATGGGATCATACATGAAAAGATAGTTCCTAGAACCCCACAACACAATGGCGTAGCCGAAATGATAAATCGCACCATTATGGATAAGGTGAGAAGCATGCTTAGAATGGCTAAACTGCCTAAATCATTCTAGGGTGAAGTAGTTCAGAAATCCTGTTATCTGATCAATAGGAGTCTATCAGTTCCATTGGCCTTTGACATCCCAGAGAGAGTTTGAACCAACAAGGAGGTGTCCTACTCGCATCTGAAGGTGTTCGGTTGCAGAGCTTTTGCACATGTACCAAAGGAGCAGAGAACAAAGCTGGATGATAAATCTGTTCCCTGCATATTCATCGGATATGGAGATGAAGAGATTAGATATAGATTGTGGGATCCTGTAAAGAAGAAGGTCATCAGAAGGAGAGATGTAGTCTTCCGAGAAAGTGAAGTTGGAACTGCTGATGATATGCTAGAGAAGGTCAAGAATGGTATAATTCCTAATCCTTGTTACTATTCCTTCTACTTCTAACAATCTCACAAGTGCAGAAAGTAGGACCGACGAGGTTGCCGAGCTGGGGGAGCAACATGATGATGCTATTGAGCAGGAGGAGCAACTTGATGATGGTGTCGAGCAAGTGGAGCATCCCACTCAGAAAGAAGAACAACCTCAACCTCTGAGGAGATTAGAGAGGCCAAGGGTAGAGTCATGTAGGTACCCTTCCACAGAGTATGTTCTCATCAGTGATGAAGGGGAGCCAGAAAGTCTTAAGGAGGTACTGTCCCATCCAGAACAGAACCAGTGGATGAAAGCCATGCAATAAGAGATGGAATCTCTACAGAAAAATGGCACGTACAAGCTGCTGGAACTTCCAAAGGGTAAAAGACCACTCAAATGCAAATGGGACTTTAAACTCAAGAATGGAAATGATAAGCTGGTCAGATACAAAGCTCGATTGGTGGTAAAAGGCTTTGACCAGAAGAAAGGTATTGATTTTGACGAAATTTTCTCATCTTTTATCAAAATGACTTCTATTCGAACAATCTTGAGCTTAGCAGCTAGCCTAGATCTTGAAGTAGAGCAGTTGGACGTGAAAACTGTATTTCTTCACGGAGATTTGGAAGAGGAGATCTATATGGAGCAGCCAGAAGGATCTGAAGCAGTTGAAAGGAAACACATGGTGTGCAAAATGAATAAGAGTCTTTATGGGTTGAAGCAGGAACCAAGGCAGTGGTACAAGAAGTTTGACTCATTCATGAAAAGTCAAACTTACACAAAGACATATTCTGATCCATGTGTATACTTCAAAAGATTTTCTGACAACAACTTTATTATTTTATTATTGTGTGTGGATGACATGTTAATTGTAGGAAAAAATAAGGGGCTGATCACAAAGTTGAAGGGATTTGTCCAAATCATTTGATATGAAAGACTTGGGCCTAGCACAACAAATTTTGGGTTTGAAGATAGTTCGAGAGCGAACAAGAAGAAAGTTGTGGCTGTCTCAGGAGAAGTATATTGAACGTGTACTGGAACGCTTCAATATGAGGAATGTTAAGCCAGTCAGCACACCTCTTGCTAGTCATCTGAAGTTAAGCAAGAAGATGTGTCCTCCAACAATGGAGGAAAAGAAAAGCATGATCAAAGTTCCTTATTCCTCTGCCGTCGGAAGTTTAATGTGTTCAATGGTATGTACTAGACCTGATATCGCTCACGCAGATGGTGTTGTCAGTAAGTTTCTTGAAAATTCTGGAAAAGAACACTGGGAAGCAGTCAAGTGGATACTCAGGTACCTGAGAGGTAACACGGGAGATTGTTTGTGCTTTGGAGGATCTGATCCAATCTTGAAGGACTATACAAATGCTGATATGGCAGGTGACATTGATAACAGAAAATCCACTGCTGGATATTTGTTTACATTTTCAGGGGGAGCTACATCATGGGAGTCGAGGTTGTAGAAGTGTGTCGCACTATCTACAATTGAAGCGGAGTATATTGCCGCTACTGAAGCTGGCAAGGAGATGATATGGTTGAAACGGTTCCTTCAAGAGCTTGGATTGCATCAGAAGGAGTATGTCGTCTATTGTGACAGTCAAAGTGCAATAGACCTTAGCAAGAACTCCATGTACCATGCAAGGAACAAACACATCGACGTGAGATATCATTGGATTCAAGAAATGATAGAGAATGAATCTCTAAAAGTCTTGTAGATTTTACAAGTGAGAATCCCGCAGATATGCTGACCAAGGTGGTACCAAGAGACAAGTTCGAGCTATGCAAAGAACTTGTCGGCATACACTCAAACTAGAAGACAATTCTACCTCCTCTAGATGAATGAGACTGGAGGGGAAGATTGATGGGCTCCATCTTATTCAAAAACCAAAGTAATAGGCATGTGCCTAAGGAAAATTTCTTTGGTTTGGTAGCCAACTTTATTGAATTGTCAACATTGAAGAAAAAGAAGAAAAAGTGTGTGCAAATTGTCAAATATAGTAGGCTTTAGAGAGTGAGGCTTCAGCTATAAAAGGAGAATTTCAGCTCTCATTTCTACACACCAACAGAGAGAGAAAGAAAGAGTGAGGTTTCACAGACAAGGTATAAGAAAATAGTCTCTGAGAAAAATAGAAAGTGGGCGATATTGTAGTGAGGTGAGAATATCAAAAGAGGGTTATTTCTTTTGAGTGTTGTAGTGGTCTTTGGAGTATTTTACTCGGATCTACAAAGTGAAAAGTTCCTTGCTATAGTAATATCAGTTGCTCGTCTCGGGGCCGTAATTTTTTCCCTTATTCAAAAGGGTTTTCCACGTAAAAATCTTGGTGCCATTGTCACTCTTTTATTCTTGTTAATTATCGTATCTCGGTGCTACGTTATTATTCTGCTTTTATTACTGTGAATATTATTTTTATAGGGAATTTATTCCCAACACCACTAAGATAGACACGTGTCGACTAGAATAGAGAAACGGAAGTAAAATCACATTAGTTAATAGATAAAATGTCAAAAACATGATCAATTTGAAATTAAATAACAAATAACAAACCCAGACACGATGAACATAAAAGCTGCAGAAGATTTTTGAGCCACAAAAAAAGCAACATAGAGGAGGGGTACGGGGCAATTCAATCTGGGGCAAAGCCACCCAGTTTATACATCAAAAAATTAAATGAAAAAGTAAAATGACATTTATGCCCTTGATCGACCAACGAGCCTTTTCTATATAATATATAATATATATAATAAGATATCCTCTCCGAAAAGGTAATCTAGTAAATAAGTTAATATTGAATCGGAATAAAGTTGCTTCTCTCTGTTGGAAAGTCTTTATTTAAAAAAAAAAAAAGGCTCCAGAAAGAACAACAGATTATTCTCCAAGCTCCTCAAATTCTTTTGGTCTACAGAAAAGGTGTTTTGTTATTTTTCAGTATATAGGAGTCACACTACAGGACAGAAAGTACTATTATTACTAAAACATGAAGAAAAAGAAATTTCCCTTTTGAAATATTTCGAAAGTGATTTTCAGTAGCACTTACTCATATTTGATTTTCACCCATTTAACTGCATTCGTTGCTTTTGACTAGAATTGTCGAAATACTATGGACTCTGAATCCAGATCTCGTCAATGTGTGAGCCCGTAAATAGTATGTAGAAGAAGAATGCTCTTGATAAATTGAAACATTATTATGTAGGATAAAAATATACAACCACTGACCTATCAACTTTATCCTACCAACTCCAAACTATCTAAGGCTTCCAAGTAAATGCAGAAATATGGTAGGACATAACAACAGACACGATGAGGACATATGAAATGCATGTAAGATGATAAACACATAAGAGGAGGTGCATTATTAGGACCAGAGCACAAAATTATGCAAAGAAAACGAGTGGAATTTAGGAAACCCCATGAATTTCTCGTTTGTGACTTTGTACAACCCCTATTGTGTACTCTATCTGTGTGAGCTTGCTCATTGTCCCAAACTCTAACAAGAAAAGGATTACAGTAGAATGACAGGCGACAACCAATTATGTAAAATTAATCGACTCATATGTATCTACATAATAAAAATATCATTGGGACGTGCTCAACTAGGAGCGCATCAAAACGACCACAACTTGCTTGGGTTGAGGAGCGGGTGTTGTTTTCTAAGTGGTGAATAGTCTAACTACTAGTATTACTGCTACTCTCATTCAACCATAAATAGTTAAATACCACTCTTATTTCTTCCTAAGTATAAATGATTTGTTGAATAAGATTAAATACATTTTGGATAATCTGGTAATTAAAATTAATCTAGCTTTGATCCCCAAAGTCAACTAGAGATAATTGATATGAGATAAATTAAAAGAAGATTTATGTTTGAATGTGAAATACTTTTGTATATGTGCAGGTTTACATCTCCATCTAATTAAAGATTTCTATAAGAGAGAGCAGACGGAACAAAATAATAAAACTAACTGGAAACAAAGTTAAATGCATATTCTAACGAATTAACAAGATATATGCACCAGAAAATGTAAATCTTTTGGGTTTTTATATGCTTTTACTTTTTCTTAACTAATTTTGCACATAATTTATGATTATTATATGCATAGTGGTATACCTATTGCTTATATGTGCCACTACAGATGCTCAATTTGTTGTTTTCAGTACATGATATATAGGCTTTACATAATATTAATTGCGTTTTCTAACCATATTTGTCAGGGCTGTCTTTATAAATTCCTCACCTTATATGACAGGTAATACTGCCAGGCGTCTGAGTGGCTTATAAATGAGACACTAATTTCAGGATTAGCAGTACTATAACCCAGCCATAAGTTTGATTATTTCATTATGGGGTGGCTGAAAAATGTTTTCAATCTTCTTTAAACGATTGTCAGAAATCCAACGTGATCTCAGCTAACATCTTTAAAACAAGAAATTCAGGCCTTCAGTCTAAGCACACACTATATGCATTGCATTGCCCTGAGGGAGGGGCCTTCCTTACCAAAGTCTTGCCTGTCCTGTCCTGACCCGACTCATTTAACTCATCCTTTCGTCCAACCCACCACACCCCTCGTCCCACCCCGTTAAGACTAATATGGTACGAAGAAAAGAGATCCTCTTAACCGCATACTATTGTTTTTGGATAAAATTTGGTGTAAGGGTCAACTTGTGTAGACGAATTCACCGGGTACCTATTACCTCGATGTCACGGTTCAAAATTTCCACTAAGTCGTGATGGCACATAACTCAACCCGCTAGGTAAGTCAAACAATATAAATTACAACTGAACTAAGAAATCAGTAATATACATGATAGAAACTACAACCGATATCAATACAACTACACCCCAAGGACTGGTAGTACAAGTCATGAGCCACTATAATTTGGATTTATAAAACCTATATGAAGAATAAATACAATATCTGTTTGAAGTTTATATAAACAGAACTTAAATCCTAAACTACCATGAACAAGAGGTAGCTTGAATTTGGAACGCGGGTACGTCTTCAATGCAAGGCTTTGTCTTCCACAGTTACGCAGCTCCACGTTCTGCATGCAAGGTGCAGAAGTGTAGTATGAGTACAACCGACCCCATGTACTCAGTAAGTATCTTGACTAACCTCGGTGAAGTAGTAACAAGGTTCTAAGTTAAAGATAGTCACTTATTATGTACCTATGCAGATAATAAGCAGGAAAAACTAGGCAAGAGATATGTCAAATAATGGTAAGAGCATCAACTGGAGAGCTATGGAGCAAGTAAACAGACATGGAAAACAAGACATAACCTCGTAGCCATTTCTACGAAGGAAACAATAATCATGAAGTATGCGCAAGGATCATAACCAAACATCACTAACAAAGGTCGTTGCGACGTGCAACCCGATCCCTATCGACATAATGTTGCAGCGTGCAACCCAATCCCAATCAATGAACACTGTTGCGGCATGCAACTAGATTCCAATATCAATAAACACTATTGCAGCGTGCAACCCGATTCCAATATCAACACACATGAAATTGTTCTACAACAACCAAGCATGAGAAAGTTCACAATGTAACACCAAGAAAACGAACATGCGGAATTGAACTAGGGAATACTGACTCAAACCAAGTAAGATGAGCAACACAACATCCCAGAACTAGTCTCCCACATACACAGGCAAAGCTTCCACAAAGCATAACACACAATCAATCTAAAAGTCACCCAACTCAGCTAAGCAAAGAAGTGTAGAGCATGAAACGAGGAAGGATGTACTTCAGATTAAAAAAAAGTATCAAGTAGAGGAGCGTAATAAGTGAAATCATGTAGCAAGTGGAGGCATGAAATAAGTAAAGACATATAGCAAATGAAGGCAGGTAGTAAGTGAAGGCATGTAACAGGTCAAGAATATAATAAGCCAATCATGTAACAAATAGAGGCATATAACATATACATGCTAATAATTACAAATAAAGTCATGAATTCGAAGAGGACATATAGCAAAAGTAAATCAAGTAAAAGCGTAGGAGTAACAATAACAAACAAGGTATAAGCATAGCTATAACAGTAACACGCCAGATGGGAAACACTGAGGTAACTACATAAGGAACACAAATGGGAAAGTAACATACAAAACAACAAACATTAATTGAAACCAAGGTAGAGAGCATGTAAGTGTTTAACGAACGAGTAATCATAACAAGAATCCAACTCCCATTCTTTTCACTGTAACGACCAACCAGCCAATCTTATTTCACATTGCGCGGTAATACCCATCGTGCCAACATCATATTAACCACACAGAAAAACCCATCGTGCCAAATAAAGCTCTAAGGCCCCATCATCATCTCTTATATGATTAAGAAGCTCAAGTAACATGACAATAACATGTATAGATATAGGTTCGTGATACTACGATCAAGTTAAGTATGCAAACGAATCTCAAAAACAACACATTAAATCCTTTTTAAGATGTCATATATCCTAGCATGATTTCTAACACAGTTAATTGAGTTTATTAGTTATCGAATCAAATGAAGCATAAGTTAAGGGATCACCAAGTTCAAAAAAGTCACAAAGAAGCATATAATTCCCCCTCCCGAACATTGATACCTTGGCATCTACGTTCATCACCAGGGACGGAGCTACAATGCGAAAAGGGGGTTCAGTCGAACCCAGTAGCCTTGGTACGAACTCTCTATTTGTCTTAAAAAGTTCATCGAATATGTATAAATTATTAATTTAGAGTCCAGTAACTTAAGAAAATTAAAATCCCGAACCCATAAGCTTGAAATCCTGGCTCCGCCTCTACTCGTCACCTTATATATGCATCACCCCTGCATGTAGCAAACAATATTATTTAGCAGGAAAAATTTCTCCATCAAAGCTAGGCAAGATACTTACCTCATTCTGGAACAAAATCAATAATCAACCACGGCTTTTCCTTTAGAACATGCCTTAAGACCAATCGAATCTAGCCAAATATCATTCAAACAATACAAAACAAGCTTTAGAAGCTACCAACAGGTGAAAAAGGTTCGATTTTGATCATAATTAAAAAAGTCAACAAAAAGTAGCACATGAGGTCGAAATACGAGCTTTGGACCAAAATCTCAATTACCCATTCACCCCCCAATCCGGGTATGTAATTTATTTCGAAATCCGGCCTCAATTTGAGGTCTAAATCTCAATTTAACAAAATTCCTGAATTTTACCCAAAACCCCTAATTTCTACCTTGAAATTCATAGATTTGATGATTAAATTCATGAAAAAGTAATTGAAATTGATTGAAAACTAGTTAAAGTTTCTTACCAATGAATTTGCTAAGAAAATCCTCTTCAAAAATCGCCTCTACAGAGTTTAGGGTTGAAAAATGGTATAAAATGAGCTAAGTCCCGATTTTTTTCACTTTTACCTAGCTACAGATTTGTTCGCAATTGCGAACAACTGTCCGCAAATGCAAACAGTGGTCAGCTCCTCCGAAGTTGCAAAGTGACAAAACCTTCGCATTTGCGATAACTCCCTCCATCGCAAATGCGATCAAAGATTTGCATTTGCGATCCTGACCAACCTAGCAATCTGTCGCAAAAGCGATATTTTGGCCGCAAAAGTGAAACCCAGCCATTCGCAAATGCAACCATTTCTTTGCATTTGCGAAGCATGCCTGCCCAGCCTATATTTAGAATTTGCGAGCCTAACATCACAAATACGAGGTTCGCAATTGCGATCAGGTCTTCGCAAATGCGAGACCTGCAAAACATCACACCAGTAACTGCTAGGCTTTAGCAGTTCCAAAATCAACCAAAACTCATCTAAAACTCACCCGAACCCCTCGGGCTCCAATCTGAATATTCACACAAGCATATTAACATCATATAAACTCACTCGCTCGCTAACTGAAATCATCAAAATAACATCAAATATAAAAAACCGATCATCAAAACTTAAAATATCAACTTTGAAATTAATTTTTTCATTTTTTTCACGTAATGCGCCGAAACGTGCTCGGGTCACTCGAGACCCCAGTCAAACTTGCATACAAATCCAAAAACATCATACGAACCCACTAGAATCGTCAAAACACTGATCCCAGGTTGTTTACCAAAAACGCCGTGGTCAACTCTAGTCATTTTTAAAGTGAACAACAACAACAGAAACAAACCCAGTATAATCCCACATAGTGGGTTCTGGGGAGAGTAGTGTGTACGCAACCTTATCCCTACCTTGTGGAAATAGAGAGGTTGTTTCCAATAGACCCTCGGCTCAATTCAAATTCTTTTATGAAATTTTTTTTTAAAGTCAAAAATCACATTTTATTCAAAATTTTACGTTAAAATTTTTCGGAAATCGACACACCACGCACGAAAATCATAAATCTCCAAATAGAGCTATGAAAAGTCTTAGATCACACAGAAAAAAAGGCGAGTACTCAAAACGACCAGTCGGGTCGTTACACTCCAAACTAGCACAGACACCGGATAACTCTAACCATCAACACATGCAGTTTGCGTGTTGATTAAGCTATGTGCATCACCAAATGTTTTGAATAAAAGGGCGATTCTTTAATGCGCACAGCAGTGTAGAGACTAATAAGGATGTTTTGCACCACTGGACATGGCCACTCGTTTTATGAGGAGCAAGCAAGTTCGAAGTACTGTAACAATATACAACAAGATAATGAACATACATATCATACAAATGTAACGAATCGACCAGTCATTTTGAGCATTTGCACATCGCTCGGTAGTTTGAGGGAATGAGTAGCTCCGTATGATGTATTATGACTTGTGTGAATTGTCGATTTTGATTTTCAGGTGATCCAGAAGTGATTTGGAAGAATGAATTTCATGTTTGAAGCTTTAAGTAGGAAGAGTTGACTAAATCTGACTTTTGTGAATTTGACTCCGGAACGGAGTTTTGATGATTCCATTAGGTCCGAATGGTGACTTTGGACTCGGGCGAATGTCCGGATTTGCATTTGGATATTCCTAGAAGGATTCATCACTAATTGACAAAAATTAGAAATTTGAAGGATTAGAAAGTTCAGAAGTTTGACCGAGAGTTGACTTTGTAGATATCATATTCGGATTGTAGTTATGGGAATTGGAATAGCTTCATTATGTCATTTAGGACTTGTGTGCAAAATATGGGTTCATTTCGTTTCGATTAAATATGTTTCGGCGCGAGAATTTCAAGTTCAAAGTTCATTTAAGTTTGATTTGAGGTGCGATTCGTCGTTCGATGTTGTTATGTGTGATTTGAGGCCTTGTATAGGTCTGTGTATGTTACGAGACTTGTTGGACTGTTCGGACGTGGTCTCGAGGGGGTCGGGCATGTTCCGGACTGATTTCGGACCATTTTTCTTCATGTTTACAAAGTTGGTGTGTTCTGGTTTCTGGTGCCTCGATTGGTCTTCGCGATCATGAAGAGTTGTGTGAGATCGTGTAAAGGAAATCTTGAGTGGGGCATTTTTGTTACAACCCATAATTTCATATGTTAGAATACGCTGTGAGATAGTTTACATATAAGAGCCTAAGAACCCGGAAAATAGTTCAAAAGAAAAAAAAATCAAGAAAAGAGCAAAAGTGTTGCGGAGTTGGATATGCGACCGCAAAACACAAATGCGGACCGCATATCCAACATTGAAATCGCAAACTGAGACAGATTTCTGGGCAGAAATTTGTATCAAAAATGCGGTCCGTATGCGACCGCATAATGCAAATGCGGACCACAAATGTGACATCCTCCATCACAGAATGGAACAGAGTTCAGGGCTGAAATCAACGTCAGAAATGCGACCAGAATGCGGTCGCATTGTTGAAAATGCGAACCGCAAATCTGACCCTTCTGCATCGCATAATGTAACAGATTTCTGGGTTGAGATTTGTGACCAGAATGCGAATCGCATGTCGTGTTTGCGGCGGAAATGCGATCGCAAACCTGAAAATGTCAGACACGTGTGTCACTTATTGAAAGACCTATAAAAAGGGGTCCAACCCAGTTCTTTCTTCATTTTTCTGAACTCAAACTCAGTGGAAGGACCACCAACGACCCCTCTCACAGTCCCACACGATCTCTAAACAATTTCTTCCCCTTCCAAGCTCTAAATTGAAGAAGAATCTAGAAATTGAAGAACCAAAGAAAAGCCCTAGCTGAGACTCCTCCTTCTGCGAGCCCTAACTGAGAGTGAGACTTAGAAATTGAAGAATCAAGGGAAAAGATTAGATAATCCACATGCAAGGTAAGTTATTACTCCCTTTCATGCAACATTCTCTTGGGAATTCATGATATGTTGTTTCATGCATGTAAGTATTCATGGGAGGGTGATTGGAAACCATGAATTCAAAAAAATTGCTGCTTAATGGAATGGGTTATGGTTATTTTGGGTTGTAGATGAGCTGCATGTGTTATAACTATGTTTGATAAGATTTAGAGGAGGAAGGGTGTGGAGAAGCACCATGCAAAATTTTGGAATTATGATTAATGATAGCTATGACGCTTAGTGAGTAACGGTTGAACTGTTCTTTAATTGTTGACTAAGGAATTGTAGCAATTGCGTAGCTTGAGAACTGGTGCAGTATATACCAGGTATGTAAGACTGTACCGTTCTTTCTTTTGCACGACTCCTATTGAATATAATGCAACGAACGAGCCCCAAAAGAATACTCTATTCTTAGAAGCTAGGGTTGCTTATATTGTTTCCCTCTTATGGAAGAATTTCTCTTGTTCTTATGATATCAATGTTATGGGTATTTCCTGAGCCTTATAAGGTTCATTGATAAAGAGATATTCTTAATTACGTGAAAGGAGGATAATAGTCGTATGTCACTCGAAAAGACTTAGAACATATTTTCATAAGTTGAGCATGTATTATATATGTGTGTAATCTAATTCCTTTGACCGAGCCTAATGAGGGCCGGGTATGTTGTGACCGAGCCCTATGAGGGCCGAGTATGTTGTGATCGAGCTTAATACGGCCGGGTATGCTATGATGATGATGACGAGCCCACAGAGGCATATGTAAATGTACAAAGATGATGGCGAGCCCACAGAGGCGTATGTAAATGTATAAGATAATGACTATGTAAACGTTTATGATAACGATAAATGTATATGAAGATGGTAAGCCCATAGAGGCGTATGTAAATGTATACGAAGATGGTAAGGCCACAGAGGTTATGTATAAGATGATGATAATGATAATGAACATGTGTATGATGATGTTAGAAAGGTTATGTATATATGCATAAGCACGACGAGCATGTCATGGTTAGCCGCCCTCAGAGGCGTTCAGATGGTACAAGTTATATGTTTCCTATCCTGACTTATATCATTGCTCTATGTTATGCTTTCCCGTCTTACATACTCAGTACTTTATTCGTACTGACGGCCTTTATTTGTGGACGCTGCATGTCGTGCTGTAGGTCCTGATAGACTGATAGACAGAGCTCCTCCACCGCAGTAGGCTATCCAGTTCAGCAGATATTGGCAAGATTCATCCTTCGGACTTGCTATAGCCTTGGTATGCATTCTGTATAGGCATTTTGGGCGTGTCGGGTCCCTGTTCCGACGTAGGTTGTATGATGTATATTTCAGTAGAGGCTCATAGATAAGTGTCAGTTTATGTACGTGTACAGACAATTATTGAGTTATGTTTAGACAATGGGATGACTTATGTACAGCTGAATTGCCTTGTCGGCAAGCGTATGTATTCTGTTGTATAGCTTTTGCACAATGGCCGTGTTGGCCGTAGTATGTTGTATATGTATGCCTACGTCATGATGCAGTGTTTCTGTGGATATATGTGTATAAAATGTGTTGTTATCGGAAGGTCTGAGTTAATTATGACCATTGTTGTTATGTTTGCGGGCATTCACCGGCCTTCTAGATAATAAAGAAAGTAAGATAGCAGATATGAAGGGTACGCCGGCACTCTGCGAGCAGGGTCCGGTGCCATGTCGCGGCCCTCCGATTGGGTTGTGACAATTTTCTTCATCGCGGTCGCGACTGGTTAGCCGCGTTTGCGTAAAGTGGGAATGGTCTTCATTGCGTTGGCATTTGCATCTACGCGTTCGCGTAGTTCTTGGGACTGGACTGGGTAGTGTTGGTCATCTCTTCACGTTTGTGAGGTTGCTTCCGTAAACGCGTAGTTCTGTCAGTTGGGTGTACCGCGATCGCGAGTCCTCTAATGCGATGGCATAAGGGATTTTTCAGGAGCAGTGCTTTTTTCTTCGCGCTCGTGATTCATTAATTCACCCAGTGGTTATGAAGTACTCTATTTCGGAGGTTTCAACCAATTTTACAAATTTGGAGCTAGGGAGCTCGGATTGAGACGATTCCTGAAGCAATTTTTCAACATGTGGATTTGGGTAAGTGTTCTCTACTCATTTTTGATTTTATATCATGAATCTATCTTCGTTTTTCGGCATTTGATTGAAGGTTCTAAAAGAGAAAAACGAAGATAGA
>MCJB01044431.1:22901-37064 GCA_002018475.1 Nicotiana obtusifolia | reverse complement strand
GGGGGGGGTTTGACTAATGTTTTATAGAGCGAATACTTGAGTTTTGAACATCGATTCGAAGTCAGATTGGAGTGAAACTAGTATGGTTGGACTCGTAATTGAATGGATTGTCGGATTTTGTGAGTTTGTCGGGTTCCGAGGGGCGGGCCCGGGTTGGACCTTTGGATTTTTCATTAAAGATTCGACTTTTATTGATTGGATTTATTTCCTTTGACATTGTTTGATGTATTTGAGTTGCTTTTGGCTAGTTTCGAGCTGTTCGGAGGTTGGTACATGCGAGATGGCATTTTTGGAGCATCGTTTGGCTTGCTCGGTATTGGATTTGGCTTGCTCGAGGTAAGTAACACTTCTAAACTTGGCGCCGAGGGTATGGAACCCCAAATTAAGTGCTATGTGGTTGATGTTGAGGTGACGCGCATCTTAGGTGACGGGCGTGTGGGCGTGCACCGCGTGAATTGTGATTTAGTCGATTTCATGGAACTGTGTAGCTATTTTATCTGAACATTTTACTGTACTCTATGTGTTAGAGCACTTGATTTCTAATTCATGCTAGAAATCGTGATTAGGCTATATGTTGGTACTATTGGGACCCACAGTGGTCGTTCTTTGCTGTTGAGTTATTTGCTTAATTGGAGTTATGTGCTAAGTCGGATTCATTATTTCATATCTTATATCAGTCTCTGTTATCGTATATTGCCACATCTCGTATCTTTGGTTTGGGCTGCTTAGCATGAGAGTTGTGAGCTCGAGAGACCGAAGAGATTGATGATTAAGTGAGGCCGAGGGCCTGTTGTGAGTGATATTTATGGGATTAGGCTTCATGCCATAGCAGGCTTTATTGATTCATGCCAGGATTTGGCTTATTATGTCGCTTGGTCTAGATGGGCACCTTCGGAGTCTGCACACCCACAGTGAACGCAATTGCTAGCAACCATTTGTATTGGGCTGGATCTGCCCTAGTTCACTGCCCTGGTTTATTTGCATTTTGGTTCATTTGCATTGGGCTGTGTCTTCCCTGGTTTATTTGCATCTCTGGGTTGGATCTGCCTTGGTTTATTTGCAGGTGGGCTGGATCTGCGTTGTACAGTACTGAGTGACTGAGTGTGCTGAGTATTGAGCATGATGAGTGAGAATACGAGACAGTGAGATGGAGTACTCTGAGAGGGTGAGTACATGAGTTCATCATTGAGATGCATTGCATTTGACATGCGTACTTGAGATACATGCATAGAGATACATCTCCTTTTGCTACACGGCTTTGATGACATTCATGATTTCACCTGTATATTGATATGCAGGCGTAGAGATATATTTTCCTCATACTATCTGAAAATGAAACATCTTATTTATTGTTGAAAGGTTTTTGGGAAAAATCATGATTTTCAAACTTATTCTTATGCCTTTGGTACTTTTGGTGGAAGATTTGGGATTTACTGTTAAACTTGAAAAGCATGCCTATCTTTCCATAACTGTGAACGAGTTGAGCATCTTATCTTTGAGTTATTTTCATGTACCATTTTATTATTATTGTTATGACGGTTGCTGCTTATTGGAGTTGGACTCTGACCTTGTCTCAGCTCGTCTCTACTTTCAATCTAAGGTTATGTTTGTTACTTATTGAGCAAATGGGGTTGGTTGCACTCATACTACACTTCTGCACCTTGTGTGCAGATGTTGGATGTTGATGTTGCTGTGCGTGGCGGGAGCTGGATCTGAAGATGTATCTACGTTCCGGTCATAACTGCCTCTTGATCTTTGTGGCTTTAGAGTTTTAATCTGTTCCTGTATAGTTCAAACAGATGATGTACTTTAATTCATAGTAGCTTTGTAAATTTTAAATCTTAGAAGCTCGTGATTTATACTAACAGTCCTTTGGGAGTTGTATAAAATTCAGTTATCTCATCTTTGATTCACATCAGTGTTATTTTATTATGTTATTTTGTTAATTGACTTATCTAGCGGGTTGGATTAGGTGCCATCACGACAGTTTAGATTTTGGATCGTGACAAGTTAGTATTAGAGCTCTAGGTTCATAGGTTCTACAAGTCATGAGCAAGTGTCTAGTAGAGTCTTGCGGATTGGTATGATGATGTCCATACCTATCTTCGAGAGGCTACAGGGCATTTAGGATAATTTCTCATCTTTCTTTTTTTATCGTGCAGAATTGATTCAGCTTGTGACATAAATCTTTGAATTCCCTCCATGCATTCGTATGCGAATGTGAGCGCTCGGTATCGGCTGTGCATCGACGGCTTGTGATTCTATGGATGAGGTGTGAGATGTGATTTCGGTGCTGATGATAGACCAGTCTGGAGGACTTGAGGCCGGGTTTTGACTGTAGCTTTAGCACGGTGATTTCGATTGCGTGAGCATGTGCTTTTGGAATTATATGTCCGCTAGTGTCCCTATGAGTGGAATTTATGGCTCGATGAGTGGCTGGATGGCTATATAATGAGTATGATGTGACTGCGAGATGTGTTCAGATGGGTTGAATGTGACAAGAAGCGTTTGCTTGGGATGTGAAAAGGACTATTGAGTGCCTGATTTCTGTCTTGATGTGACGTATAATCTCGAGTTGTGAGTGTGTTGAAAGATTTTCATGTTGTTTAATTGTAGAACGAATTAGATTCTCATGTCTTGTTGATGAGTTCAGACTTAGGACGATTAAGTGATGGCATAGTAGTTGTGGCAGTAAAAGGTTATAGAGAGATGTCAGTTTGAAGCTAAGCAGGAGGGGTATAACCTGCGAGGTAATCTATAGATGTGTGAACCATATGATGTTGTGTGGAGAGCTTCTTTCTTCTAGCAGGTTATGCGTGTTGCGATTTAAGTTTAGATGGGTTGAGAAAGTTGACCTGACCGTCACGAGGATGAATGCGAGAATTGCAAATGATTTGAGATATCAGATGGTTTGTGTTACATGAGCTTATGAAGGACTTAGTTAAATCTCATTGCGGTAATATGGAAGGAATAGAGTATGGGCATTATGAGTTATCAAGTGTTTTGTTCTACGGCTTTGAGTCAAGTGGGGGAGTCTGCTATCGAGGATTTGATTGTGTGATTATGTGTGGTACTGGTTTCAGTTTGAGGCATACTGGTGAATCATATATGACTTGCAGAGGTTGGTTTTGAGGATGACTCGACAAAGGGAATTTCAGAATGCGGGTTATATTGCACTTTATGAGTATATGACTACCATTGAATGATTGAGTTGTTATGTGTGAAGGATGTAGTGTGCATGGAGTACGAATTTGATCAGTTGTGCTAAGGTAGGGTTACTTCCTTGGGTGTTGTTGTGTTAATGGGGTATGTGTCATTTGGCCCATTTGGGCAGCACAATTGAGATTTGAGCAGAATGGATAACTCTCGAGAAAGTTCTAATGGATTCAAGATTTATATGTAGCAATTAGGAATTTTTTCAGTTTTGTATATGACTAGAATCTGAGATTTACATTAGATGGTGTCGAGACTCGAGGTATTTCTATATCATTATGGATTCTACATTTCAGTATCAGGAAGGTGAAGGAAACGGCTTCAGATTCACAAAAGGTCTCTTCAGAGTGGGTGTCTCGATTGTGGTACTTTTGGGGTGCTTGAAAGGGAATACATCGGCTTATGGGCCTTAGGGCGGAGGGAATACATCAGCTTGAGGGCAATTTGGAAGGAACTCGGAGAAATGAGATAGCTTGGTAGTAGGTTGGATCAGCACGGCAATGGATATGATTGGTTCTTTGGGGTACTTATGATGTGGTGCGTCTTTACGGGTATTTTATGGCAATCCTCTTGGGTTTTGGCGACCTGCATGACTTGGTTGAGTTAGAGATATTCGGTTCTGATAGCTGGGTTATGTGCAAATGGATTTCAAAGTGTTCTCTATGGTTTCTACCACGGTTCGAGGTGTATATTTCCTACTAGCATGTGGAGCATATTTTGTGTTGTGATTTTCTCTTGGATGAGATCAAATAGAAGGTTCCTGGCTAATTGAGAATATAGTTTGCTTGTGACTCAGAGTTGATTATGAGATTCTCATACTTTTGATATGATGGCATGATAGATACCGTGTGTTGCGTGGGATTGAGATTTGCATGTGCAAGGTCACGAATCATATTTGGAGGAAAGGTCATGAATTTTGGCAGCATAGACAGTTTCAAATATTTAGATGAATGTTATAACTACTTGGTAACTCCTGACAAGGGTGCGCATTTCAGAAGGCGCACAGTGTGTTAACTTACCGATGCTTCATTGGTATTGCGGTACTCGCCTGGTTGATTCCCTGCTGATATTCAGATTTGGCTATGTGGCACGATAGGATTATCAAAGTATTCCTCGTGGGATGATCATATATGAGAGATGTGTTAGACATTTAGGCGCTGGAGTTGGGATCAGATATTATGATTGTGTTCTATGGACTTGGTGACCAGGAGTTCTCATAAACAGATTGTTTCGTGGTTGTGGAATGTGAAGCTGAGACCAAAGCTATCCAGATGATAATATGTGTTATGTTTCAGTCATTGTGGACTTCCGGAGGGCTATGTATCTATTTGTGCGTGACCAGAGTGGATTTGAGGTCCATTGCCAGGCCCAATGAGGACGCGTATTCTACACTGGGTCGGATTGGTTGACTCCGTACTGCTGTTGTTGAGGGATATGCCATTCGGTTAGAGTTGAGCTTATTCGTGTTCGGAGAGATTCTATGAGTTACCCTTGTATGCTACGAGGGGTTGGGATCCATTGGTTATAGGCACACATGGTGCGGTCCTATTTGGGCCTTACAGCGGAACTTGAGCAAGATGGATATTAGGATGTTAAATGGTTGATTGTGCCTTGGCTATGTTCTCTCCGGATCGTGGTAGATTGTGCCAGATGCTTGTCCGTGGTTATGGTCATATACTTCATGTATTTGATGTCGAATTGCATATAGTTGTTGATTCTGAGCATGGTGACTTGAGGTATTTCATACAGACCGGTGTTTGGATGGGGTCATGCATTGTAGGGAAGTTATGTTGGAATGTGATCCTTTGTGTTAGATTCGTAAGTCTTGGTTCTACCATGTATGATGGGTTCATAAAATTGTGGTTGTGGTAGTACTTGTTGAGTTGGCGGAGCGGTTCTCTCATTTGAGTCATTTTCCGTTTTGGGTACATTGGAGTTGTTGCTTATTGGTGCACAGATTTCACGGGTTGTAATTCTAAGTAACATTGGTACGGCATGTCAATGGGATAGATGGGCTTGACAAAGTAAGGTCGTTGGACCTAGAATGGGTGCTATCGAATTTGTTTGCGGTATATTTGAAGGGATGATGTTGCTGACCGGCTTAGAAATTGGCTATAGTTCTTGTCGAAGGAGAGGGAGCTCCATGACTTGTTGATCTGATGAGTGGTTATGAGATTTATGTGTGCTTCTTTCATCATCGGCAGTGTATGAAGGTTTCAGAACGAGGTTTTGTTTGATACGAGGTTTATTACCAGTATTGCGTTGTTTTGAGCATCTATTGTGATCTGAAATTTTGCTACAAGTATGCAAGTAATGTGGTATGTCATATGATTACATCTTGGGTTATGGTTATGGCTTGATACAGCTTGTCCATACTTATACAGTGTGTAGATGTGAGGTTCGGGTCTTGTAGGAATTCCAGATGTTAGAAATTGGATTTTGTGGTTTACCGGCTAAGGTTGAAGTAATGATCTTCAGTATGTTGGTTGTCGGGTTTATATGGAATAGGGTGACGTGGGATCACCCCCGGGTATGTGCATGGTAAGGTTACACGGCGAGTCGATGGTTTTGGAACGACTCTCGGCACGTTCGAGGATGAACGTATGTTTAAGTAGGGGAGGATGTAACGACCTGACCGGTCATTTAGAGCATCTACACATCGCTCGGTAGTTTGAAGGTATGAGTAGCTCCGTATGATGTATTATGACTTGTGTGAATCGTCGATTTTGGCTTTCAGGTGATCTAGAAGTGATTTGGAAGAATGAATTTCATGTTTGAAGCTTTAAGTAGGAAGAGTTGTCTAAATTTGACTTTTGTGAATTTGACTTCGGAATGCAATTTGTTAGGTCCGAATGGTGACTTTGGACTCGAGCGAATGCCCGGATTTGCATTTGGATATTCCTAGAAGGAATCGGTGCTAATTGGCGAAAATTGAAAATTTGAAGGATTGGAAAGTTCATATGTTTGACCGAGAGTTAAATTTGTAGATAGCTTCGTTATGTCATTCAGGACTTGTATACAAAATTTAGGTTCATTCCGTGTTGATTTGATATGTTTCGGCGCGAGTTTTGGAGATTTCAAGTTCAAAGTTCATTTAAATTTGATTTGAGGTGCGATTCGTCATTTCAATATTATTATGTGTGATTTTGAGGCCTCGTATATGTCTGTGTTATGTTGCGAAACTTGTTGGACTGTTCGAATGTGGTCCCGAGGGGCTCAGGTGTGTTCCAGACTGATTTTGGACCATTTTTCTTCATGGTTTCAATGCTGGTGTGTTCTGGTTTCTGGTGCCTCGATTGGTTTTTGCGATCACGAAGAGTTGTGTGCGATCGCATGGAGGAAATCTGGAGCAAGGCATTTTCTTCATCGCGGTCACGACTGGTTAGCCGCATTCGCATAGAGTGGGAATGATCTTCATCGCGTTGGCGTCTGCATCTAAGCGTTCATGTAGTTCTTGGGACTGGACTGGGCAGTGTTGGTCATCTCTTAGCATTCGCGAGGTTGCTTCCGCGAACGCGTAGTTCTGTCTGTTGGGTGTACCGCGATCGCGAGTCTTCTAATGCGATCCATAGGGCATTTTTCAAGAGCACTGCTTTTCTTCGTCCCGATCACTAGGATGTTTCCGCGATCGCAATTCATTAATTTGGCCAGTGGTTATAAATTACTCTATTTTGGAGGTTTCGGCCATTTTTACAAATTTGGAGCTAGGGAGCTCGGATTGAGACGATTCTTGAAGCAATTTTTCACCACGTGGATTGGGGGTAAGTGTTCTCTACTCATTTTTGATTTTATATCATGAATCTATCTTCATTTCGGCATTTGATTGAGGGTTCCAAAAGAGAAAATTGGGAGTTATTAACTAAAGTTTCATAGAGCAAATTCTTGAGTTTTGATCATCGATTCGAAGTCGGATTTGTGTGAAACTAGTATGGTTGGACTCGTAATTGAATGAGTTGTCGGATTTTGTGAGTTTTGCCGGGTTCCGAGGTGTGGGCTCGGGTTGGACTTTTGGGCTTATGATTAAAGATTCAACTTTTATCGATTGAGTTTGTTTCCTTTGGCATTGTTTGATGTATTTGAGTTGCTTTTGGCTAGTTTCGAGCCGTTCAGATGTTGGTACACACAGAATGACATTTTTGGAGCATCGTTTGGCTTGCTCGGTATTGGATTTGGCTTGCTCAAGTTAAGTAACACTTCTAAACTTGGTGCTAAGGGTATGAAACCCCGAATTAAGTGCTATGTGATTGATGTTGAGGTGACGCGCATGCTAGGTGACGGGCGTGCACCGCGTGAATTATGATTTAGTCGATTCCATGGAACTGTGTAGCTATTTTATCTAAACATTTTTACTATGCTCTATGTGTTAGAGCACTTGAGTTGTAATTCATGCTAAAAATCATGATTAGGCTATATGCTGGTACTATTGGGACCCACAGTGGTCGTTCTTTGCTGTTGAGTTATTTGCTTAATTGGAGTTATGTGCTCAGTCGCATTCATTATTGCGTATCATATCTCAGTCTTTGTTATCATATATGTTACATCTTGTATCTTTGATTTGGGCTGCTTAGCATGAGTGTTGTGAGCCTGAGAGACTGGAGAGATTGATGACTGAGTGAGGCCGATGGCCTGTTGTGAGTGATATTTATAGGATCGGGCTGCACGCCGCAGCATGCTTTATTGATTCATGCCAGGATTTGGCTTATTATAGCTCTTGGGCTAGATCGGCCCCTTCGGATACTGCACACCCACAGTGGGCGCAATTGCTAGCAATCATTTGTATTGGGCTGGATCTGCCCTGGTTCATTTGCATTGGGCTGGATCTGCCCTGGTTTATTTGCATTTTGGTCATTTGCATTGGGCTGGATCTGCCCTGGTTTATTTGCATCTTTGGACTGGATCTGCCTTGGTTTATTTTCAGGTGGGCTGGATCTGTCCTATACAGTACTGAGTGACTGAGTGTGCTGAGTATTGAGCATGATGAGTGAGAATACGAGACAGTGAGATGGAGTACTCTAAGAGGGTGAGTACATGAGTTCATCATTGAGACAGCATTGTATTTGACATGCGTACTTGAGATACATGCATAGAAATGCATTTCCTTCTACTACCTGGCTTTGGTGACATTCATGATTTCACCTGTATATTGACATGTAGGCATAGAGATGTATTTTCCTCATCCTATCTGAAAATGAAACATCCTATTTATTGTTGAAAGGTTTTTGGGAAAAATCACGATTTTCAAACTTATTCATATGCCTTTGGTGCTTTCGATGGAAGATTTGGAATTTATTGTTGAACTTGAAAAGCATGCCTATCTTCCCATAACTATGAACGAGTTGAGACATGAAGTCAGTTGCACTCACACTACACTTCTGAACCTTACGTACAGATGTTGGATGCTGATGTTGCTGTGCACAGCGAGAGCTGGATCTTAAGATGTATCTGCATTCCGGTCATAACTGCTTCTTGATCTTGGTAGCTTTAGAGTTTTAATCCGTTCTTGTATGGTTCAAACAGATGATGTGCTTTAATTCATAGCAGCTTTGTAAATTTTAAATCTTAGAAGCTTATGATTTGTATTACCAGCCCTTGGGAAGTTGTATAAAATTCAGTTATTTCATCTTTGATTCACATCAATGTTATTTTATTATGTTATTTTGTTAATTGACTTACCTAGCGAGTAGGGTTAGATGCCATCAGGACGGTTTGGATTTTGGGTCGTGACTACAGACCAACTTAAAATTCAGTAGAGAGAACAATAATGTAATCATCGCAGAAGAAGATAATGGTCTATTCTGTAACAACTTTCAAAACAAGCTGATGAGCATCATAGCAGTGATGAAATTCCACATACAACCAAATTACAACTATTTGACAGTAGTACAATAATGTGAAAGTAGAACATGAGTTTTAAATATGAATTAGAGGACTCATATCCAATTATTTGCTGGTATATCAAAAAGTTATATAACTGGAACAAAGGCTCTTTGTCACTGTCAACTCCATCAAACACCGATGAGGATGCAACAATCTACAGAGGCATTCTGTTCTAATACGAAGCACTTAGATGCAAGATCCAATAATTATGCCGTTTAGGCTATTTACCAAATTATTCAGCATGAAATATTCTTTAGCAGTTAACAAGTGAAGCACGAATGTTTTCTTTGAACATTCCTAGGCACAAACTTTCCTATTATTACAAAGTAAAAACTATTCTTTGATCAAAAAGATGTACCTAAGAAATCACCCAAGCACCGAAACATCTTTTGATTAACAGTTGCTCCAGAAAAATATAAATTTGTGGCAGAATTTGAAGTAAGGTTTAGCTCCGATTTTGTGCATCTTGAGTGAATCAGCTGAGTCTTTCACGTTGAGCAGCAGACGTATGGGCCTCCTCAATATGTCTGGTAAGCAACGATATTCCGTAATATGATGCACTTGAAGCAGCATAATATGAAGTCACCGTAAGTTGAGTAAACTTTGGAAGTGCATATCCTGTAACGCACGATTACACATTAATCTGGTCAATTACAAATTAAAAATCAATAAATAAGATAATCAGCAAGGAAAAAGCTCTTTGATTATTGTAAATGTTATTGAATCTTCGCGTCCTTGACTGTGTCTGGCATGACTCTATTGTTTGTCCTAACCATGCCTCTTTTACTCAAGTGCTCTATATTACTTACAGTGCCAAAAAGATCCTAATAGCAGGAAATATTTCACATCAAGTGATGCTGAGTAAATATCAAAAGGTTTGAAGACGACAATTAACCTTAGCATAACAGAAAGGTTGCTCAACTATGATCTGAATGCATGAATTCTGTCTACTAGTTCACTCTGATATTGAGCTGTAGGGCAAAGAAACGGTGCTTTAATCTATTGCAAACATGGTTTGCGAATGTCCTTGTCAACCACTTGGCCACAGAACTTACAATTGCTATGCAGCTTTTTCTTCTCTCAAAGAATTATTTCAGTTGAGCTTTGTATGCTTTTCCGTTTCTTTTAAGTATCCCACTTTTACTTGACATAGGTACTAAGATAACATGATGAAAAAGGCATAAAAATTAATGTAATACAAAGGAAGTTCACAATTTCTATAGCACTATACAAAGTTTGTAGCTGCATGTATGCTGAAACCAAATATTTGTTACTCCCACAATCCAATTCACAGTAACTTGAGTATCTTTTGAGTGTCAAAGCGTGTACATGTTACCTTTTTATCATAAGATATGGAAAAGAATAATATATAGGAAAAAGCTTCCCCTTCTAGAAAAGAGAACGTGGGACAACCCATAATAAAAGTAAGATAGTTATTTTTGAAGAAAAGGTGCAAGTAGGACTTCATTTATCATAATAAGATTTTTATTTTTTATTTTTATCATACTAAACTTTTTTTCACATAAAACTAAGGCTTCACGTAAAATTTTAATTGCCTGAATTTAGATAAAACCTCCTTAATAGCTTGGTAGATGTCTTTGTAGAAGGGGATGACATATGAATCAGATCCGTCAATGGGATCACTTTTACTTTTCATCAGCCTGCCTTTCATGTGTTATATGATGCCAATGAAGCAAGTCCATTTATAGTAAGAAATTTCATGCAGGGCGAATCTTGGATCCCAGCAAGTGGAGTGCCATATTTGGCTGCCAAATAATATATGTATTTGTCAAGAGACTGAACATTAATGTGTAGGCTATTGGCAAAATAAATCCTACTTTGACCGTTCAAAGTTTATCCAACTATATCAAAGTGGGATTTCTAAGATTGTTCTTCTCTTCTCCTCTTGCTTTTTGCATCCATCTTATGTATCTCCATCCGATCTCTCCTAATTCGCTAAATTCTCAAGTAAAATGGAAAGTGGAGAAGAAAAACCAAGTGACATATTCTATTAGATATGAATGTTATGAGTTTGTAAAATTCTAGACAAGCCTCAATATTAGCAGCACGTTAACTATGTTCTTGTCAAGTTTAAGGAACCAAATTGATTCTACTCAATGTATTGCAAGAAACAGATCAAGCACGTCTTCGTGATTAAAGCATTCTTTTAGCGATGTTCATTCTAAAAGTTTATAACAGTTTATTAAGAAGTAAAGCAACTATAGCAGGGATTTAAAATATCACCAACAATTTCAGATTCCAAGGGCAGATGAAAGATTTATTTTTGCTAGATTATTCACAACACCCAAGGGATAAAGTAATAATCCAATTATACTAGAAAAGAAAACTTCAGCAGAGACACCCAATATACATCCTAGCAAACCCATGATTGACATTTTTTTTTAATATTTAACACCCCCATGATTGACATTAGCCTTCAAATTACCAACTTTTAAGCAACAGTGAATAAGGAAGTATTGCTGCTTACTGTTACTTATTTAAGAGAGAACAGAAAAGGTAAAGCTGCTGAGTATCATAGCAACTTTTTCATTATAGAATAACACATACAAAATGGAAGAACAAAGCTTAAAATGTAAGTATAACTTCAGAAATCACCTCCAAATGCCGCAATTGCTGAGGAGAACATGAGAAGTGGAGGAAGCTGCAATAACAAAACAATTGAAGAAAAGGGTAAACAGAAAATGTGAGAGGAAGGGAGCTGTAAATAACATGCCAATTGTAGTCCGCTATAGATAGTCAGAGAAAAGAACAAATCAAGAATACAATACAAGAGAAGTGTTAAGGAACAGAAAAGCGGTGTAAATGCATACTCCTATAACAAATGGAAGCCACTTTGGTCCCTTCACTTGTCTCTGGACAAAAGGGATACCTGAAAAGATACTTACATTAAAGACTTCAGCCATGAATTCTTAAGATAAAACTTAGAAGAGAAGGAAATATTTAGTTTAAGATTTCAACCATCATTTAATAGAAAGAGAGAACAAAATAAAGATAAAAAAGGTAAGCACAGAAGCCATAATAAATCAATCATGCCTGTATTGAAACCATGAATTGCACTGAGCAGTCCACCAATTCCAGAGCCAGCCTAATCAAAGGTAAAGTATTACTTTCATTAACCGGTAAAAGCTCTTCATATTATGATTGCTCTATATCTCTATTTCGCTCTGGGGTTTAGTAGCCTTGTCCAACTGGTTATAAAACTTTCGATTAGTAAAATGAGGGCTATTATTCCAGCCTTAGGTATAAGTTTACACTTCGTGAGGAATCCCATATAGAGTGTGGACTGTTAACAAAGTAATTCGTGACTTCTTTCAGATTTTGGGTGGAAATCATTCCAAAATGAAACTTTCCGCTGCATTGAACTCAACTGAATTCCAAGTTGCTATGAAAAAGATCTTTAAATATACAAAACATCCATATAACATTAAGAGCTCCTGAGACTCAAAACATTTTTATGCCAATTCACCTCTTTGGGAGGACTTTCTTCAAGTTTTTGGAAAACTTGATGGAGTCCTAAAAGGTGATTTTCAAGTTTTCCAAAAAAAAAAAACTGAAAAACAAAATTCAAGTTCTTTTTTGATGTTAAAAAGGTAACTTTTTCCTTTGCAAGCACTATCAAACGAACACAACTGATCAAATCTTGAAAAAGGTGTTGGCACAAAAGACTTTTGAGGTAAAACATTCTTTCATACTCCTCTATTTCATTTTATATGACACAGATTACTATTTTCAGAGAACATCTTCCATTGACTACAATTTGTTTCATACATTTTCAAATATGTTTAATTTTGAAAATTGTGACTTCTAATACTTATGTAACTCTTAATATAACAAAATCTTAGATATTTGATCTTGTTGTTCAAATACCATCATTCTTTGTCGAAGCAGAGAAAATATGAAAGACATAGCGGATACTTACCACAGCCGTGACATCGTGCAGTACAGGAGTAATCGCCCATTCTCCACTTTTCTGAACCCAAATCAAACAGAAACAGCTTGAATTACTAGCTAGGCATTTTATCAAACATGTAATAGGCAAGATGTAATACAATTACAGGTACACAACAATGAGTAGAACATGTTACGTACCGAAGTGGGGTTCAAGAGAGAAAGACAACGAGGGCATCGAGCAGAGCCGAGGCCAGGTTTGATTGTAGGATCATAATCGAGATTTCCTCTCTTCAGCTTTTCTTCGTATACCTCTCGTGTTCCCATATTCCACTCAGAAGCTTTTCAACATTTTAGTTCCCATATATAGGTGTCAAGGTGCAGGGTCGGGCCGGTCGGGTAGAGGAAAAGCGAACCGGCGGGTTTTGTTACGGGGCCAATTTCCGGTTATTTTTTACCATGTTTACTAGTTTTGGGCTACCCGGTGCAAAATTTAACTGGAACGGTTACGAGCCTAATGGGCCGGGCCGGACTTATTTAACTTTTTTAAATATTTTTTATAACAATCGTTATTTATATTAAGATAAAGTAAAAATGTAAAACACTAAAAACTAACGTATAAAATGAATGTTTGAATAAATTACATAGGCTTTAAAAGCTTTATATTTGAAAAATTTATTACGAATTAAGATAATACAATGAGTATGAAAAAAATATAATTTATAGTATGAGTCTTATACTGGAGTATTGATAACTTGATATATAAGGATCAAACTTCAAAAGCTTTCATGGTTCAAATTTTCGTTGCATAATAATACTTCAAATTAATCTAACAAACTAAAACATTAAGCTTAAATAAGTCTAATAATTTTAAAATAATACAAATTGTCTCAAATCAACTTAAATACGAATTTCTAGAGAACGCTCAAGACAACTCTTCATATGCCTCCTTAAACAGCCTGTGCCCTCCCACTTTTGACGAACATTTAAGACTCGACCACAGTTTTTGCACTTTTCTTTGCGAACTTCTTCATTTCTTCTACCACCTCAAAGTGTTCCCAAACATATGAGCACACTCTAGAAGCACGAAGCATGATTTAACTTGAATTGGGAATTTGGGTTTGAGAATTGAGAGATGAGATAAGAAATGAAGAAGAAGAAGAA
>MCJB01044431.1:0-22881 GCA_002018475.1 Nicotiana obtusifolia | reverse complement strand
GGGGGGTCTATTTATAGTTTTTCAAATGGCTAAATTAGTAAATAATAAAAGTATTATTTTTGAAATAATGCCCAAAAATAGGGCTATTCTTGTAAATTAGCCGTTGGGCAACGGTCAAAATGGCAGCTGACCGTTGCCAAACGGTCAACTTTATATAATTTTTTTTTTGAAATAGCCGTTGAATTGGTCCAACTAATCGGTTCCCAAATGACTTGATCATACGGGTCGTACCGGTTTGGTTAACCGGTACCAAAAATCTATCCGGCAAAGGTCGGTCCCCGTCCCAACCAGCCCTGCCTGGCCCTCTTACTAATTGACCGGTCCGGTCTAGTCTAAAACCGGTCAGGGACGGTCTAGAATCGGGCTAGCCTGGCCCGTTTGACACCTTTATTCTCATATTCCCTCTCGTGTTGCTCTTTTCTTGAACATGGGTTCGATGTATGATGATTTGAGGTTGGGCCGGAAATGGATGATGGGCCTGGACTTTGAGCTTTCTGACCCAAAGGTTATGGGGGGATTTACAGCTGTACCATATATTTGTGCCAACTTTTACGCTGTACCCTATTTGCTAATGCATGCTGAAGTTATTTAGTTCATTTGTTAAAACTTCATACCAAAACATGCTGAAGTTTTGTAGTATTATGTTTTTCCTTCTGTTATTTTCTGAGTTTGAAGAGAATTAATATCAAAAAATAACGCACAAAAAGATTAATACAAAAACATATAATATTTTATTAAACTACATTACCAGAAATTAAAATTTAGCTAAAACTACATTAAAGCTAAAACTTCATGCTACACGTTAAAGCTTAAACTTCATGCTGATATAGCATGAATTGGTTTCACATTGAAGCTAAAATTTTATGCTAATGGATGCTGAATTTATTTAGTACATTTGATAAAACTTCATACCAACAATTGCTAATGTTTTGTCAAGCAGTCTACAGTATGCTGAAGTTTTTAGTTCATCTGCTAAAACTTCAGACTAAACATGCTTAAGCTTTTGTCCTGCATTACGTAATTTTAAGGTAGTTTATGATGTTATACAGTGGTGAGATGTTGTGACACTTTATTTTTTACTATTGTTTAGGATTTCCTCTTTTTTTTTCTTGTTTAATTATAAAATGGGTTCGTTAGATTTATTATTGTTTTAACAAATTGATGATTGGGGTTTGCTCTTGATGATATTTGAAGGTTATGTTTCTAAACCTTCAATCTAAACAAGTTGAAGTTTAGTTCGTTTGCTAAAACTTCAGACTAAACATGCTTAAGTTTTTGTCCTGCAGTATATAATTTTTTAATAAATTTTTGCTAATACATGCTTGTAACGACATGGCCGGTCGTATTGAGAGTTGTAACCCCGTTCCTCCATTTACTGCTCATTTTATACTTTATAGCTATTATATGACTTGCCCGGGTAGTCGGTTCGGGTCCGGAGAGATTTTAGAATAAAATGAGACACTTAGTCTCAAGGTTAAAAGCTTATGTTGAAATGGTTGACCAAATGTTGATTTACGAGTGAACGACTCCGGAATGGAGTTTTGATGGTTCCGTTAGGTTCGTTGGGTGATTTTGGACTTAGGAGCATGTCCGGATTGTGATTTAAAGGTCCGTAGTGGAATTAGGCTCGAAAGTTTGATTTTTGAAAAGTTTGATCAGGAGTGGACTTTTTGATATCGGGGTCGAATCCCGATTTCGGAAGTTGGAGTAGGTCCGTAATGTCAAATGTGACTTGTGTGCAAAATTTGGGGTCAACCGGACGTGTTTTGATAGGTTTCGGCGTCGTTTGTAGAAGTTGAATTTTCTTAGTTTCAATAGGCTTGAATTGGGGTGCGATTCATGCTTTTGAAGTTGTTTGATGTGATTTGAGGGCTCGATTAAGTTCGTATGAGGTTTTAGGACTTGTTGAAATGTTTGGTTGAGGTTCCGGGGGCCTCGGGTTGATTCCGGATGGTTAACAGATCAAAAGTTGAAGTTGAGAGATTGCTGAAGTTGGACCTCTACTTGTGTAACCGTACCTGCAGAGCTTTGATCGCAGGTGCGTGCTCACAGGTGTGGGTTGTTGCACATGTGCACGTTTGGAAGGGAGTGTGCAGGTGGTCACAGGTGCGACGAGTTTTTCGCACATGCGTGGCCGTAGATGCGGCAGGGGAACCGCATAAGCGGAACTGGACAGATGGGCTTGGTCCGCAGAGGCGGCTTGGGTTCTCGAATAAGCGAGTCCGCATAAGCGAAGTGAGGGACCGCAGGAGCGGTGAGCCGAAGATGCGCGTGTGATGTCGCTTTTGCGATGCCGCAGAAGTTGTTAAGTTCCGCAGAAGCAGAAGTGCTGGGCAGATTATTAAAACAAGGTTCACGATCTTGGCTTCATTTCAAACATTTCAAGCACGGGTTTGGGTGATTCTTGAGAGGGTTTTCGAGGGGATTCTTGAGGTATGTCCCTTGTGCTCATTTTTGATTAATAATCTTGCTTCCCCATTGATTTTCCCACCTAGTTGGTGTGTATTTAAGGTGTAAAATTGAGAGTTTGAGTCTAGGGATTTGGAGAGTTTAATTTGGGGATTTGGGTGACGATTTAGCGTCGCATTTTGATAAATTTGGTATGGTTAGACTCGTGGTAGAATGGGCTTTGGGTTCTGTGACTTTTATCGAATTTCGAGACGTAGGCTCGGGCCCCGGCTTTTGAGTTGATTTTTGATTTTTGATTAATAACTTAGCATTTCCTTTTGGAGTTGATTCTTTTAGCCTGTATTGATTATATCGAATTGTTGATGGCTAGATTCGAGGCATTCGGAGGCTGTTTCACGAGGCAAGGGTATGTTGGAGTAGAGAATTGCTCGGATTGAGGTAAGTTACAGTTCTAAATTTGGTTCTGAGGGTACGAAACTGCGTATTACGTGTCATGTATTTGGTTTTGAGGAGACACACATTCTAGTTGATGGGCGTGTGGGAGTGCACTGTAGGAATTATGACTTGGTCAAATTCCACGGAATTGTGTAATTGAAAAATATGTTGTTATCTGTCCATTCTCCGTGTATTAGAGAAATTGAACCACAAATCATGTTAGCAATCATATTTAGACTATGTGTTGCCACTGTAGGGACATATAGAGGTCGGGTACATGTTGAATTATCTCCTAAATTGTTCTTTTGTACTCAATCACAGTTTTACTTGTATATTACATCTCAATCTCTATTGTTCATTATTGATGCATCATATTATTGCTGTTTGGACTACTTATCATGATTGCTGTGAGCCCGAGAGACTAGGGGGGTTGATGACTGAGTGAGGCCGATGGCCTGATTGTGAGAATATTAATGGATCAGGCTGCATGCCGCGACATGTTTCACTGATATATGCCATGATTGGCTTGTTATAGCGTTTGGGCTGAAGGAGCCCCTCCAAAGTCTGTACACACCCTTAGTAAGCGCATGTACCTACTAAGTGTGAGTGCCGAGTGCCGAGTGCTGAGCGATTGAGAGGAATGAGTGACTGTGAGGAAATGAGTGATGGTGAGGTTGGAGTGAATGAGAGGACTGAGTGACTGTTGCTCTGAGAGGTTGCATTTGACTTTCATTTCTGTTGCACTTCAACTGTCATATATCACTGTCTTGAACTTCTGAGAGATATTATCTTCTGTTTCAGTTGAACTTGACATGAATTAACTATTTTGGCTTTAATTATCAAACTTGAGAGCAAGGCTACTTTCCTATGTTCAATCACTGTAATTGAACTTTGACTGTGAAACTCGTCACTACTTTTAGTTATTTATTTAGTCTTGTTACTTGTTGAGTTGGTTGTACTCACGCTACACTCTGCACTTCGTGTGCAGATCCAAGTGTTTCCGGACATGGTGGATGCTGATTCCTTCGCGCAATTGATCTTTTGGAGATTTTAAGGTAGCTGACCGGCGTTCCGCAGACCTTGTCTCTCCTTCCTTATCATTCCGCCTATTGTATTTAGTTTTGGACTATTACAGACAATGTTTTTCCCAGACTTGTGATGTATAGATGCTCATGTATTTTGTGACACCCCGAGAGTTGGGAATTTCCGCGTTGTGTTTCGGGTTTCTATCCCTGTTTATGAGAACTCTTATTATTTAAACTACTTTAATTCATTTTTTGTTAAAGTGTTGGAGATATTTCGTAATGTCGGCTTGCCTAGTACCTCATTAGGCGTCATCACGACAAGTTAGGATTTTGGCTCGTGACAAATTGGTATCAGAGCCTAGGTTACATAGGTCTCACGAGTCATGAGTAGGTTTAGTAGAGTCTTCTGGATCGATACGGAGACATCTGTACTTATCTTTGAGAGGTCGCCGAACTCTTAGGAAACTTCACATTCTTGTATTCATGTCATGCGGATTGGTTGATTTCGGTAACTAAACTTATGTATTCTATTCTCTCACAGATGGTGAGGACACGTGCTACCGAATAGGATGGATAGCCACCAGTACCACCAGTTAGGGCCACGAGCGGCCAAGGTTGCTGTAGGGGCCGCGGTACGGACAGAGGTGCATCTCGTGTAGCAGCTAGAGCAGCACCTGCAGATCCACTAGTTGCACCACCTCAGGAGCAGGTTCCAGATGAAGCTGAGCAAGTGGGGCCAGCTCAGGCACCAGCTATGCCTATTGTGATTCCAGGCCTTCAAGAGGCTTTGGCCCAGATACTGATGGTTTGCACTGGCGTTGCTCAGGTGGTTTTGGCGCAGGATGCACCAGCCACTGCTCAGGCCGGGGGAGGTACTCATACCCCTGCTGCCCGTACTCTAGAGCAGGTGATGCAGGGACTTCAGACACCGGGGGTACTACCAGCCTAGCCGGCTGCAGCTGCTCAAGCCCTGATGGTCCCTGTTATGACTGATGATGAGCAGAGGAGACTTGAGAGATTTGGGAGGCTTCAGGCTCCATCATTTAGCGGTGTTGAGTCAGAGGATGCCCAGGATTTCTTGGACAAGTGCCAGCGGATTCTTCACACGGTTGGTATTCTGGAGATTAGTAAGGTCTCGTTCACTACTTTTTAATTCACTCGGGCTGCCTTCAGATGGTGGGAGGCTTACGAGAGGCGTAGGCCAGTCGGTGCAGCACCACTTACATGGCAGGAGTTCTCCGTTCTCTTTTTGGAGAAGTTCGTGCCACAGTCTCGCAGGGAGGAGTTGCGCAGACAGTTCGAGCAGCTTTGTCAGGATGGCATGTCTGTGATGCAGTATGAGATGGGGTTTTCTGAGTTGGCTCGTCACTCATTTTTATTAGTTCCCACTGATAGGGAGAGGATTATGAGGTTCATTGATGGCCTCACATATCAGCTGTAGTTGCTTATGACTCGGGATAGGGTGTCTAGTGCTACTTTTGACGAGGTGGTTGACATTGCTTGGTAGATAAAGATGGTCCGTAGCTAGGAGTGTGGAGAGAGGGAGGCCAAGAGGCCTCGTGGATCGAGTGGTTTCGGCGGTGTTCCTTCTGGAGGTAAGTTCTACCACGATAGGGATCGTCTTTATAGGAACCTTAGATAGTTCGTCCAGTTCACGGTGGTGCATCATCCAACCATGGTTCATACAGTTCTCATCAGGGTCAGTCATCTCTTAGTGCCCTTCCAGCTCAGAGTTCGTCCCGTGCTCTATCGGCTCAGGGTTCATCTATGCCGGCTCCTTCTAGTAGTTATCTCGGTGCTCGGGGCTTCCTTCAGTCCCCACCACCAGCATCGGGGAGTTGCTTTGAGTGAAAGGAGTTTGGGCATATGTGGAGGCAGTGTCCTCGTCGCCCGGGAGGTCTAGTGCAGCAGAGGAGTCAGGCTGCGACTTCAGCACTAGTTCCTTTACTACCCGCCCAGCTAGCTCGGGGTGGGGCTTAGTTAGCTAGGGGCCGCCCAAGACGGGGAGGCCAATCAGGTGGAGGCCAGGTCCACTTCTATGTTATTCCTACCAGACCAAATGTTGTTTCTTTCGATGTAGAGATCACATGTATTGTCTCACTGTGCCACTTGGATGACTCTTCATTATTTGACCTTGATTCCACTTATTCATATGCATCATCGTATTTTGCTCATTATCTGGACATATCCCGTGAAACCTTAGTTTCATCTATCATGTATTTACGCCAGTGGGCGATACTATTATTGTGGACCGTGTATATCGATTGTGTGTAATGACTATTGGGGATTGGAGACTAAACGTGATCTCTTATTGCGTAGTATGACGGACTTAGACGTGATCTTAGCTATGGATTGGTTGTCTCCATGTCATATTGTTCTGGATTGTCACGCTAGGACCGTGACATTGGCGATGCCGCGGTTGCCAAGGATTTAGTGGAGAGGTTCTCTAGACTATGTTCCCAGCAGAGTGATCTCATATTTGAAAGCCCAGAGGATGGTTGGGAAGGGTTGTTTATCTTATTTGGCCTTTGTGACGGATGTTGGTGCTGATACTCCTACTATTAATTCTGTTTTGGTGGTGCGAGATTTTCCGGATGTGTTTCCTGCAGACCTGCAAGGCATGCCTCCCCACAGGGATATTGACTTTGGTATTGACTTGGTGCCGAGCACTCAGCCCATTTCTATCCCACCGTATCGTATGGCACCAGCTGAATTAAAGAAGTGAAGGAGCAGCTCCAGGAACTTGTTAATAAGGGGTTTATTAGGCCTAGTATGTTGCCTTGGGGTGCACCGGTCCTGTTTGTGCAAAAAAAGGATGGAACTATGCGGATGTGCATTGATTACAGACAGTTGATAAAAGTTACAATCAAGAACAAGTATCCATTGCCGCGCATTGATGATCTATTTGGCCAGCTTTAAGGAGCGAGGGTGTTCTCTAAGATTAACTTGAGGTTTGGGTATCACTAGTTGAAGATTTGGGACTCGGATATTCTAAAGACAACATTCAGGACCCGTTATGGTCATTATGAGTTTGTCGTGATGTCTTTTGGGCTGGCTAACGCCCCAGCAACATTCATGCATCTGATGAATAGTGTATTTCAACCTTATCTTGACTCGTTTGTCATAGTGTTCATTGATGATATCCTGGTGTACTCTCGTAGCCAGGAGGAGCATGCCCAGTATTTGAGGATTGTGTTGCGGCGGTTGAGGGAGGAGAAGCTTTGTACTAAGTCCTCCAAATGTGAGTTTTGGCTTAGTTTAGTGGCGTTCTTGGGACACGTGGTGTCCAGTGAGGGCATTCGGGTGGATTCGGAGAAGATAGAGGCGGTTCAGGGTTGGCCCAGACCGTCCTCAGCTACGGAGATTTGGAGCTTTCTCGGCTTGGCCGGTTATTATCGTTGCTTCGTAGAGGGTTTCTCATCTATTGCATCGTCCTTTACCAAATTGACCCAAAAGGATGCTACTTTCAGGTAGTCAGATGAGTGTGAGGAGAGCTTTTAGAAGCTTAAGACTGCCTTGACCACAACTCCAGTTCTAGTTTTGCCTTAAGCTTCAGGCTCTTATACAGTGTATTGTGATGCTTCTCGGATTGGTATTGGGTGTGTCTTGATGCAAGAGGGTAGAGTGATTGCTTATGCTTCGGGTCAGTTGAAGCCCCATGAGAAGAACTACTATGTTCATGATTTAGAGTTAGTTGCCATTTTTCATACATTGAAAATTTGGAGGCATTATCTCTACGGCATGTCTTGTGAGGTATTTACGGATCATCGGAGCTTCCAGCACTTGTTCAAACGGAAGGATCTAAATTTGAGGCAACGGAGATGGTTGGGGCTACTGAAGGACTATGATACCACTATTCTGTATCATCCCGGGAAGGCCAATGTGGTGGCCGATGCCTTGAGTAGAAAGGCGGTGAGTATGGGTAGCCTCGCATTTATTCCTATTGGAGAGAGACCTCTTGCATTTGATGTTTTGGCCTTAGCTAACCAGTTCGTGAGATTAGATGTCTTGGAGCCCAATTGGGTTCTAGATTGTGTGGTTTCTCAGTCTTCCTTATATTATCGCATCAGAGAGCGCTAGTATGATGATCCTCATTTGCTTGTCCTTAAGGACACAGTTCAGTACGTGATGCCAGAAATGTTACTATTGGGGGTGATTGGGTATTGAGGATGCAAGGTCGGATTTGTGTGCCTAATGTAGATGGGTTACGTGAGTTGATTCTTGAGGAGGCCCACAGTTCGCGGTATTCCATTCATCCAGGTGCCGCAAAGATGTACTAGGACTTGAGACACATTATTGATGGAGGAGAATGAAGAAGGACATAGTGGGGTTTGTAGCTCGGTGCCTCAACTGTCAGCAGGTGAAGTATGAGCATTAGAGACGGGGCGGATTGCTTCAGAGGTTAGAGATTCCAAAGTGAAAATGGGAGCAGATCACCATGGATTTTGTAGTTAGGCTCCCACGGACTTCGAGGAAGTTCGATGCTATTTCGGTGACTGTGGATCGGCTTACCAAGTCCGCACACTTCATTCCAGTTGGCACTACTTATTCTTTGGAGCGGTTGGCTGAGATTTACATCCGAGAGATTGTCTGCTTTCACGGTGTGCCGTGTCCATCATTTCATATCGGGGCACACAGTTTACATCGCAGGTTTAGAGTGTCGTGCAGCAAGAGTTGGGTACCCAGGTTGAGTTGAGCACAACATTTCACCCTCAAACGGACAAACAGTCTGAGCGCACTATTCAGATATTGGAGGACATGCTACGCGCTTGCGTCATTGATTTTGGGGGTTCTTGGGATCAGTGTCTACCACTCGTGGAGTTTGCCTACACCATAGCTACCAGTTGAGCACTCAGATGACTCCGTATGAGGCTTTGTATGAGAGTCCGTGTAGATCTCCGGTGGGTTGGTTTGAGCCTGGTGAGGCTAGGCTATTGTGTACTGACTTGGTCCAGGACGCTTTGGACAAGGTTAAGATGATTCGGGAGCGGCTTCGCACGGTGCAGTCTAGATAGAAGAGTTATGCCGATAGGAAGGTTCATGATGTTGCTTACATGGTTGGGAGAAGGTACTGCTCAAGGTTTCACCCATGAAGGGTGTTATGAGATTCGGGAAGAAGGGAAAGTTGAGCCCTCGGTATATTGGGCCGTTTGAGGTACTTCAAAGGATTGGGAGGTGGCTTACAAGCTTGCTTTTCCACCTAGTTTGTCGAGTGTGCTTCTAGTGTTTCATGTTTCTATGCTCTAGAAGTATGTCGGTGATCCGTCTCATGTTTTGGATTTCAGCACAGTTCAGCTGGATGGTGATTTGACTTATGATGTGGAGCCGGTGGCCATTTTAGATCGGCAGGTTTGAAAGTTGAGGTCAAAGGACATAGCTTTAGTGAAAGGTGCAGTGGAGAGGTCAGCCTGTTGAGGAGGCTACTTGGGAGACCGAGCGGGAGATACGGAGCAGATATCCACACCTATTTGAGACTCCAGGTACGTTTCTAGGCCCGTTCGAGGATGAACATTTGTTTAAGAGGGGAAGGATGTAACAACCTGGCTAGTCATTTTGAGAGTTATAGCCCTATTCCCCCATTCACTACTGATTTTATACTTTATAGCTATTATGTGACTTGCCGGGGTAGTCGGTTCGGGTCCGGAGAGATTTCAGAATGAAATGAGACACTTCGTCTCGAGGTTAAAAGCTTAAGTTGAAATGGTTGACTGGATGTTGGTTTATGAGTGAACGACTTCGGAATGGAGTTTTGATGGTTCTGTTAGCTCCATTGGGTGATTTTGGACTTAGGAGCGTGTCAAGATTTTAATTTGGAGGTCCATAGTAGAATTAGGCTTGGAACGGCGAAAGTTGGATTTTTGAAAAATTTGATCGGGAGTGGACTTTTTGATATTGGGGCCCCGTCCCGATTTCAGAAGTTGGAGTAGGTCCGCAATGTCAAATGTGACTTGTGTGCAAAATTTTGGGTCAATCAGATGTGTTTTGACAGGTTTCGGCGTCGTTTGTAGAAGTTGAATTTCCTTAGTTTCAATAGGCTTGAATTGGGTGCGATTCATGTTTTTGAAGTTGTTTGATGTGATTTATGGGCTCGACTAAGTGCGTATGAGAGTTTAGGACTTGTTGGTATGTTTAGTTGAGGTCCCAGAGGGCCTAGGGTTGATTCCGGATGGTTAATGGATCAAAAGTTGAAGTTGAGAGATTGCTGAAGTTGGACCTCTACTGGTATAACCGCACATGCGGAGCTTTGATTGCAGGTGCAAGCTCGCAGGTGCGGGCAGGCTTACGCAGGTGCGCGTTTGGAGGGGAGTGTGCAGGTGGTCGCAGGTGCGAGGAGTTTTCTGCACTTGCATGGCCACAGATGCGGCAGAGGAAGCGCAGAAGCGGAACTGGCAGATGGGCTTGGTCCGCAGAGGCGGCTTGGGTTCTCGCAAAAGCGAGTCTGCATAAGCAGAGTGAGGGACCAAAGGAGCGGAAAGAGCTGCAGATGCGTGTGTGATGTCGCTTCATTTGAAATAAGGGTTCGTGATTTTAGCTTCATTTCAAACATTTCAAGCACGGGTTTGGGCGATTCTTGAGAGGGTTTTCAAGGGGATTCTTGAGGTAAGTCCCCTGTACTCATTTTTTTAATCAATAATCTTGCTTCCCTATTGATTTTCCCACCTAGTTGGTGTGTATTTAACGTGTAAAATTTGGAGTTTGAGGCTAGGGATTTGAAGTGTTTGATTCGGGGATTTGGGTGACGATTTGGTGTCAGATTTTGATAAATTTGGTATGGTTAAACTCGTGGTTGAATGGGCTTTTGGATTTTGTGACTTTTATCGAATTTCGAGATGTGGGCCCGAGGGCAGGCTTTTGGGTCGATTTTTGACTTTTGATTAATAACTTAGCATTTCATTATGGATTTGATTCCTTTAGTCCGTGTTGATTATATTGAATTGTTTATGGCTTGATTCGAGGTATTCGGAGGCCGTTTCGCAAGCAAGGGTGTGTTAGAGTGGAGATTTTCTCGGATTGAGGTAAGTAACAGTTCTAAATTTAGTTTGAGGGTAAGAAATCTTGCATTATGTGTCATGTATTTGGTTTTGAGGTGACACACATGTTAGGTGACGGGCGTGTGGGCGTGCACCGTAGGAATTGTGACTTGGTCAAATTCCATGGAACTATGTAATTGAAAAATCTGTTGTTATCTGTACATTCTCCATGTATTAGAGAAATTAAACCACAAATCATGTTCGTAATCATGTTTAGACTATGTGTTGGAACTGTAGGGACCTACGGAGGTTGTGTACATGTTGAATTATCTGCTAAATTGTTGTTTTGTACTCAGTCATAGTTTGACTTGTATATTATATCTCAGTCTCTATTGTTCATTATTGATGCATCATATTATTGCTGTTTGGGCTATTTATCATGATTGTTGAGAGCTCTAGAGACTAGGGAGGTTGATGACTGAGCGAGGCTGATGGCCTGATTGTGAGGATATTTATGGGATCGGGTTGCACGCCGCAGCATGTTTCACTGATATATACCATGATTGGCTTGTTATAGTGCTTGAGCTGAAGGAGCCACTCCGGAGTCTGCACACACCCTTAGTGAGCGCATGTACCTACTGAGTGCAAGCGCCGAGTGCTGAGTGCTGAGTGCTGAGCGATTAAGAGGAATGAGTGACTATGAGGAAATGAGTGATGGTGAGGTTGGAGTGAATGGAAGGACTGAGTGACTGTTGCTCTGAGAGGCTGCATTTGACTTTCATTTCTGTTGCACTTCAACTGTCATATATCATTGCCTTGAACTTTCTGAGAGATATTATCTTCTGTTGCAGTTGAACATGACATGAATTAACTGTTTTGGCTTTAATTATCGAACTTAAGAGCATGCCTACATTCCTATGTTGAAATCACTGTAATTGAACTTGGACTTTGAAGCTCGTCACTACTTTCAGTTCTTTATTTAGTCTTGTTACTTGCTGAGTTGGTTGTACTCACACTACACCTTGCACTTCGTGTGCAGATCCAAGTGTTTCCGGACACTGTAGGTGCTGATTCCTCTGTGCAATCGATCTTTTGGAGATTTCAGGGTTGCTGACTGGCGTTCCGTAGACCTTGTCTCTCCTTCCTTATCTTTCTGCCTATTGTATTTAGTTTCGGACTATTATAGATAGTGTTTTTCCCAGACTTGTGTTGTATAGATGCTCATGTACTCTGTGACAACCCGATAGTTGGGAATTTCCGTGTTGTGTTACGATTTTGGCTCGTGATAATGCTGAAGTTATTTAGTTCATTTCGTAAAGCTTCATACCAAAACATGCTGATGTTTTGTAGTATTATGCTGAAGGAAAAATTCTGTTTTCTCTTCTGTCATTTTCTGAATTTGAAGTGAATTAATATAAAAAAATAACGCACAAAAATATTTAAACTAAAACATATAATATTTCACTAAACTAAATTAATTGAAATTAAAATTACATAAAGAAATGACTTAAAACTAAAAATAAGATAATAACCCTTTAAATAAAAGGATTACACAACAAAAAAAAAACATCCATTCCATCGTCGTCGTCATCGCCAGACCCACGAGCGGCTCCATGACTATCATAGGAGCCATCTCTGGCTAGAATCTCCAGCCTGTCGAGCTTGGTGTTGATTTCTTCTAAATTCCTTTCGTACTTGTCTATGAACTCACCGAGTTTCAACTCGAATGCCTCTATGATATCTTATTTTATTTTGTCAATGATTTGCCTGATGATAACATTCATTTTTCTCTCTTTTGTTTTTTATCTACTGAAAATGTATTTGTTTGAGCGAATAAACTCATAAGGCATAACGTACTTATATAGGTGAAAAAAACTTCTACATTGTATTTGAAAAGGCATAATGGAATTTTGAACGTCCAGCGTAAAGGGTACATGAATGTCGCAAAAATATAATTATTACACTAACACATACCCCAACGCAAAATAATTAATATATTAAATGTGTTTGTTACGTTTTATGGTTAAAAATGCACAAAAAATACTCCTGTATAGTATATGATTAATGCATGCTAAATCTTCATGTTAAAGCATTCTGAAATTATTTAGTTCAATTGCTAAAACTTCATACCAAAACATGCTGAAATTTTATAATTCAGCCTACAATTTTGTCATGAGTTTTTTCAAAACATCAGTCAAAACAAGCTGAAATTTTTTAGTTCATTTGCTAAAACTTCAAACTAAAAAGGCTTAAGTTTTTGTCTTGCAGTATGTAGTTTTCCAAAGCTAATGCATGCTGAAGTTATTTAGTTCATGTAATGAACCAACCGGTCGTTTTGAGCATTTGCACTTGACTCGGTGGTTTGAGAGCATGAGTAGCTCCGTATGATGTATTATGACTTGTGTGAATCGTCAGTTTTCGTTTTCGGGTTACTCGGAATTGATTTAGAAGAATGAATTTCATTATTGAAGCTTTAAGTTGGAAGAGTTGACTAAGTTTGACTTTTTTGAATTTGACCCCGGAACGGAGCTTTGATGGTCCCGTTAAGTCCTTATGGTGATTTTAGACTCGGGCATATGCGCGGATTTGTATTTGGATATTTTTAGAAGGATTCGGTACTAACTGGCGAAAATTAGAAATTTGAGGGCTTGAAAAGTTCATAAGTTTGACCGGGAGTTGACTTTTTGATATCGGGGTCAGGTTTCAATTTCGGAAGTTATAGTAGGTCCGTTATGTCAATTGGGACTTGTGTGCAAAATTTGAGTTCATTCCGGGTTGACTTGATATGTTTCGGCGCGAGTTTTGGAAGCTGAAAGTTTAAAGTTCATTTAAGTTTGAATTGAGGTACCATTGGTCGTTTCGATGTTGTTATGCAGGATTTGGGGCTTCGAGTAGGTCTGCATTATGTTATAGGACTTGTTGGTATATTCGGACGGTGTCCCCAGTGGCTCGGAGGAGTTTTCGACGAGATTTGGATCGTTTGGACCAATTTTGTTAAGGCTGCTTTTTGAGCAGTCCTGGTGTGATTGCACCTGCGGTATCTTGGGTGCAAGTGGGACTTCGCACAAGCGAGGCAATGGCCGCAAAAGCGACATGGCATGACTAGGGGAGTGTCGCAGGTGCGAGGTTATTTTTTGCACCTGCCCGATCGCATATGCTGTGCTAGGAACGCTGAGGCGATGACAGCGTAGAAGCGCAGTTTTTGACTCGCACCTATGTGATCGCAAAAGCAGACTTTCTGCCGCAGGTGCGAGGGTAGGCTACCAGTGGTCATTCGCAGGAGCGAAACTTTTGCCGCATAAGCGACGCCGCAGTGGGTCCCAGTACGACGATACCTGGGCAAAAGCTATATATCAAGGGCTTGGCTATTTTATTGACATTTTGAGTTGGGGAGCTCGAATTTGAGCTATTTTGGAGGCGATTTTCATTACAAGGATTGGGGTAAGTGTTTGATACTCGATTTTGATTATATTTCATAATTCTATCTTCGTTTTTGGCAATTGGATTATGAATTTTAAAGAGAAATTGGAGGTTTTAGTCTAAAGTTTCATAGAGTGAGTTTTTGAGTTTTGAACATCGATTCAGAGTCAGAATTTGGTGAAACTAGTATGGTTGGACTCATAATTAAATGGATTGTCGGATTTTATATGGTTTTTCGAGTCTTGAGGGTGCAGGCCCGGGTTTGACTTTTTTGTTGATTTTGGGATTTTGAATTAAGGATTCGACCTTTATCATTTGGAATTGTTTCTTAGGCATTATTTGATGTTTTTGAGTTACTTTTGGCTAGTTCAAGTCGTTTGGAGGTCGGTACGCGCGAGATGGCACTTTTGAAGGATCTTTTGGGCTCGGTATTGGATTTGGCTTGTTCGACGTAAGTAACACTTCTAAACTTTATGCTGAGGGTATAAAAGCCCGAATTACGTGTTATGTGATTGATGTCGAGGTTACACACATGCTAGGTGACGAGCATGAGGGCGTGCACCATGTGAACTGTGACTTAGTCGATTCCCTGGAATTCGGTAGCTACCGTATATGAACATTTTTACTGTTCTCTATGTGTTAGAGCACTTGAGCTGTAATTCATGCTAGGAACCATGTTTAGGCTATATGCTGACACTATTGGAACCCACAGTGGTCGTTCCTTGCTGTTGAGTTATTCGTTTAATTGCAGTTATGTACTCAGTCGTATTCATCATTTCATATCACGGCTTAAACTCTGTTATTGTATATTATCACATCTCTAATCATTGATTTGGCTGCTTAGCATGAATGTTGTGAGCCCGAGAGACTAGAGAGATTGATGACTGAGTGAGGCCGAGGGCCTGATTGTGAGGTTATTGATACAATAATATGTGAGTTGTCCGTGTAGCACATGAGTTCTCCGTGCGGATCCAGATGTTGATGCTATAGCACGTGAGTTCTCCGTGCAGCACGTGATTTCTCCGTGCGGATTCAGATATTGATACTATTGCACATGAGTTGTCCTTGCGGATTCATGCCATGATTGGCTCATTATAGCACTTGGGCTGAAGGAGCCCCTGCGGAGTCTCCACACCCACAGTGAGCGCAGGTACCTATCGAGTGCAAGTGCCGAGTGATTGGGAGGACTGAGTGGATTGATACTCTAAGAGTATGCATATGGTTATTCACTATGTTGTACTGCATTCGACATGCATACTTGACATAAATGCATAGAGATACATTTTTCCTCTTGCTGTACGTTATCACGCCATTCATGACTTCTCATATGCATTGACATGTAGGCATAGAGATGTACTTTTCCTCATGACATTTGATAATGAAACATTTACCTATTGAAAAGTTTTGGAAAGAAAATCACGACTTTTCAAACTTACTCATATTTTGGTGCTTCGGTAAAAGATTTAGGTTTTCACTGTTATACTTGGAAAGCACGCCTATTTTCCGGAATTGTGAACAAGCTGAACATTGTATCTCTGAGTTATTTTCTGTACCACTTTTACTATATTGTTATGAGCTGTTGTTGGCTATTGGTGTTGGACTTTGACCTTTGTCCCAGCTCGTCACTACTTTCAACCTAAGGTTAGGTTTGTTACTTATTGAGTATATGGGGTTGATTGTACTCATACTACACTTCTTCACCTTGAGTGCAGATGTTGGATGCTGATGTTGTTGTGCATGGCGGAAGCTGGATCTTAAGATGTACCTGCGTTCCGGTCATAGCTGCCTTTCGACCTTGGTAGCTTTAGAATTTTAATCTGTTCATATATATTTCAGACAGATGATGTATTTTATTTCATACCAGCTTTATAAATTCAAAATCTTAAAAACTCATGATTTGTATTACCAGTCCTTGGGAAATTCTTGTATAACCGTAGCTGTATTATCATTTCTTTTCTTAATAAATCTCATTAAATTTGATTTAATCGGCTTACCTGACAGGTTGGGTTAGATGCCATCATGACTAGTTGGATTTTGGGTTGTGACAGTTCATTTCCTAAAACATCATACCAAAACATGTTGAAGTTTTGTAACGCAGTCTATAGTTTTATCATGAGTTTTATCCGAAACTTCAGTCTAGACAAGCTGATATTTTTTAGTTCATTTGCTAAAACTTCAGACTAAACATGATTAAGTTTTTACCCTGCAGCATGTAATTTTCTAATGAATTTTTTCTGAACTTCATGCTTATACATGCTAAATTTTTTTGTTCATTTTCCGAACACTTCACATTAAACATGCTGAAGTTTCTATTCTGCAGGATGAGTTCGATTTGCCTTGTTGTTACTTTAAATGGGAGGTGGACTTTTGATTACAACTACTTGGATCATGATACAAAACTTGTTTTGGTTAATAAATAAGTATCATTCAATACTTTCCTGAAGAAAATTAGTGAAGTCACAGATTTTGATTCAACCAAACATTCACTAAAAATATAGTTTGATATCAAACTAAATACAAGCAAAGGGATGCTTGTAACTTCAGATGAAGAACTAAGAACCTGTATACATTTGCTAACAACTGATTCAGCATTCAAGAATTGTCATTTTGTCGTCGAAAAAATACAACTACTTTCTTACAGTATAGCTACTTTAGAATCTACAACATTCAAATCATCTCTTGCACATACAATAGATTCAGAACAATTTGATGATTATCAACATGAAGTAGAACAACCAACAATAGAAGTAGACAACGAGCAACAACCTTCTAACATTTTAGCTGATTTAGAATATGGAACGCTGCAAGAATTACTTGCCGCTACAATAAATTCATTTCAGTTTGGTGAGGCCCAACAAGAAGAAGGATATCTAATAATGCAAATAGACAACCAACACACAATCCAACAAAATTTTTTGTTATCTCCTACAATGATAAGCAATGACCAAGATGAAGAAAATACAGACATTACACTGATAACATTAGATACAATTGAAGAAGTTGCTGAAACTTCTATTGCTTCTAAGAAATCAAGAAAAAGAGTGAGGAGAAAGCTGAAAGAATCTCCACCATGTAAAATACTTAGGCACGATGCATTGCCTGAGGAAATAAAAGTAGGATCAATTTTTGAGAACAAGAAGAGCATGACTAAATTTTTCTGCAGCTTGGAGATAAACCAAAAGGTTGAATTCACTGCTGTTAGTTCATGTTCAAAGAAATACGAGCTGAAATGCATCGTGGAGAAATGCAGTTGGAATGTACGTGCTACCAAAATAAAAAATTTCACACTTTTTAGGGTAATAAAATTTCATAACAACCATGAATGCTCGGTTGATGCAAGAAAATCAAATCAAAAGCATGCTACATCAAATTTTATAAGTGAAAATTTTTTAGAATATGTTCGAGATAAAAAGATTGAGGCTACACCAGCCTTTGTAGAAAGTGAAATGAAAAAAAAAATTAGAATTGACATTGGATATTACAAGGCATGGCACGCTATTCAAAAAGCTATTACTTGTATAAGAGGAACACCGGAAGAGAACTACAAGATTCTTCCTTCATACCTACACATGATGGTGCATAGAAACCCAGAGACATACATTAGCATAAAAAGTGATGAGCAGAATAAGTAAGAAATGAAATAGTAACCATCAGTCTGAAGTTTCAAATGTTCCTATTTGAAAACTTCACAACTTATGATTTGTTTTGTGTTTCACATGTACAGGTTTGCTTACATGTTCTTTGCTCATGCGGCATCAATAGCTGGTTGCCGTTACAGTAGACCCGTGATTGCAGTTGATGCAACATTTTTAAAGTCAAAATATCGTGGTGTCCTATTTGTTGTTATATCAAAGGATGCAAACAATCAAATCTTTTCTCTATCTTTTGGTGTAGTAGATTCAGAAACAATGATGTATCCATTTGGTTCTTCGGGGAAATGAGAAAGCAATTGAAGTCCACCGTGAACAAGTTTTCTTATCAGATAGAAACCAATCGATCGCAAGTGGGATTAGAAAAATTTATCCTGAAGCTCACCATGGTTTCTGCCTTTATCACTTTGAGAAGAATTTAAAGCAAAGACATGCAAAAAGCATGGTAATAAATCTTTTCCAAAGCACTGCAAGGTCATACAAACGTGATGATTTTAATGTCCCAGATCAAAAATGTTGACAAGAATACATACAATTACATAATGGAAGAGCCGCCAGAGAGATGGGCTCGATCGTGGTTCCCATGGCGACGTTATGATATGCTGACAACAAACATGATAGAATCAATGAATTCTGTATTACTAAAAGCGAGAGAGATACCTGTTTTAAGAATGTTAGATTTCATCCAAGAAAAGTTGGGACAGTGATTTACGAACAAAGAAAAACAGCACATGAAACTTTTCACAAAGTATCAATATGGCTAGAAGAAGAGATGAATAAGAAGATAGACTTGGCTTACAAAATGTTTGTAAGTATATTTATTAACTTCAGACTTTACTTCAGCATGTTTTATCTGAAGTAATTAACTAATGCATAATCACTCAGCTTTTTATGTCTACAGTGATTTATTGTTTTCAGATACACTTCATACTTTTTCTTTTTGAAGCAATAATACACTGTCACGACCCAAAATCCCAACCATGATCGTGATGGAGCCTCTCATGAAGACAAGGCCAGCCAATTCAAACTAAACTTCATTCAAACAGTTAAACAATACGAAAATAATATAAGTACGGTTTAATAACAGTAATTTGCGGAAAAATATAGTGAACCATCCCGACTACACCCGAACCGGGGTGTCACAAAGTCATGAGCAACTAATAAAAATCCTAATAATAAGATTACTATTACAATATCTTTGGCAAAATTGTTTGAAGATAGTGGGAACAACAAGATAAAAGAGATACGGGACTGCGGACGCCAACAGCTACCTCGTAGTATCTGAATCACCGCTCTGACAATCGTAGTCAATGCCTCGGAGCGGAATCAATAACGCCTGAATCTGCACACATGGTGCAGGGAGTAATGCGAATACTTCCAACTCAGTGGGTAGCACATATAAATAATGACTGAAAGTAATGAAACACGTAAGGCACAATGCAATGCATAATGAAGCAGTAAATCATTATTTGAAAACAGTAAATCAGTAAGAAATCATTTTAAAAATCTTCCCAGCTCTGGTTACCAGTTGCCATTGTTACCAACTGTAACCTACAGTTGTCATTATTACCAACTGTAATATTCTTGGGCTCAGTATCAATCTCACAGCTCTGGTTACCAGTTGTCATTGTTACCAACTGCAACCTACAGTTGTCATTGTTACCAACTGTAATATCTCTGGTTACCGGTTGTCATTGTTACCAACCGTAACCTACAGTTGTCATTGTTACCAACTGTATTATCTCTGGGTACCCTGCGCTCACTGGGGGTGTACAGACTCCGGGAGGGGCCCCTTACGGCCCAAGCGCTATATCAAGCCACCTCGTGGCATACATCTAGGCCCTCGGCCTCATATCAATCAAGCCACCTCATGGCGTATATACAGTATCTCAGGCCCTCGGCCTCATATCACTCAGTAAAACCTCACACCTAGCCCTCGGCCTCACTCAGTCAGAAAATCATCACAAGCCCCTCGGGCATAGTAAAACAGTAGTTCTCAGCCCAAACATCATTTCAAATATTTTGTAAATCTTAAAACTGAATAAAAAGTGGCTGCGTTGTACAATAGTGGAAAACAACATGACTGAGTTCAAGTAATAAGTAGAAATAGTGAGGAAATAGTGATAAAAATCCCCGGAGGGTTCAAAAAATTGGCACGAAGCCCAAATATGGCAATCAACAGAAAACATGATGATATCAAATAGGTTTCAATCAAATATATAGTAAAAATCATCAATCGGGACGGACCAAGTCACAGTCCCAGTAGTAAACGACCCCACGCTCATCATCGAGCGTGTGCCTCACTTCAATATAGCACTACGACGTGCAAATCCGGGGTTTCGAACCTTCAGAACATCATTTACAATCACTACTCACCTCAAACCGGCTAAATTTCTAGCCCACGACGCCTTTGCCCTTCGAATTGGCCTCTACGTGCGTCGAATCTATCCAAATTCAGAACAAATACGTCACAAATATGTTGAGGGAACAAAGCCCAAGCGAAAACAATCAAAATTAAAGAAATCCCGAAATTAGCAAAACCCAAGCACCGGGCCCACTTCTCGAAATTCAGTAATTTCCATCCCAACGAGTTCCTTATCTCCTCACGAGTTCAACCATACAAAATTTATCGAATTCCGACATCGGATCGACCTCCAAATCTTAAATCTAAACTTAAGGGTTTTCCATAATTTTTCCCAACTTAAATCACCAATTAATTGCTAAAAATAGTGATAAACTGAGGTAATTCCTCAAAAATTGAGTTAGGAACACTTACCCCGATGTTTCCTTTGAAAATCTTCCAAAAATCCCTTCAAGATTAGTTGCAATCCAAGTTCTATAGCTCCAACTATATTCAAGATGGCCAAAATCCCCTCTTTTAAGAATTTGTCCAAGAAAATCTCCTTTGGATATAGTTTTGAGGTTGATTTGCTGTGATTCTATGGTGTTTGGAGGTGTTTCTCTTTGTGGATAATGAAAATGGGTTTTGCATGGCAAATGGGCACTTATTTCTATTCATAAAGAGGTCAAAAATCGGAACAATAAAACTTTCAGGTGTTCAAAATGCTGTTTGCATTCTGATCGCATTTTTGACATTGCAATCTGCTACACTTTGCTGCGTAGCATTCCGGTCGCATAATCAAAATGCTGTTCGCATTCTGGTCGCATTTTTGACATTGCAATCTGCTACACTTTGCTGCGTAGCATAATCAAAAATGCTGCGTAGCATAATCAAAATGTTGTTCGCATTTTGGACAGCATGCGTAGCATTTCTAACATTTATGCAGATTTTCCTTTCCAACGATGAAATAGTCCGTTTAACCACCCAAAACTCACCCGAGGCCTCCGGAAACTCAACCAAACATGCCAACATATCCCATAACATTATTCAAACTTGTTCCAACCATCGGAACGCCCAAAACAACCTCTCAACACCAAATTCGCGTTGGATTCAAGCCTAAGGATTTCAAAATCTTCAAAATCGCTCTTTTTATCTAAACCCAACCAAACTACGTCCGAATGACCTGAAATTTTGCACACAAGTCATAAATTACATATCGAAGCTACAGCAACTTTCGGAATTCCATTCCGACCCTCGGATCAAAATCTCGCCTATCAACTGGAAATCGCCAAAATTCTAACTTTGCCAATTCAAGCCTAATTCTACACGGGATCCCCGAAAACAAATCCGATCACACTCCTAAGTCATAAATCACCTCCCGAAGCTAACTGAACCATTGGAACTCACATCTGAACCCTCTAACTCATAAGTCAACATCCGGTTGACTTTTCCAATTTAAGCCTTCTTAAAAGAGACTAAGTGTCTCATTTCTTACCCAATCTACTCCGAACGCAAACCATTCAACGTGATTACATAAAACACAGGTAACGAAGCATAATAAAGCAGAAATGGGGAAAACGGAGCGGTAACTCACGAGACGACTAGCTGGGTCGTTACATTCTCCCCCACTTAACAAATGTTCGTCCTCGAACGAGTCAAGAAACATACCTGAAGTCTCAAATAGGTGAGGGTATCTGCTCCGCATCTCCCGCTCGGTTTCCCAGGTAGCCTCCTCCACGGACCGACCTCTCCACTGAACTTTCACTGAAGCTATCTCCTTGGATCTTAACTTCCGAACCCGACGATCCAAAATCGCCACTGGCTCCACCTCATAAGTCAAATTATCATCCAACTGGATCGTGCTAAAGTCCAAAATATGAGACAGGTCTCCAATATACTTCCGGAGCATCGAAACATGAATTACTGGGTGCACACTCGACAGACTAGGTGGCAAAGCAAGCTCATAAGCCCCCTCCCTAACCCTTCGAAGCACCTCAAACGGCCCAATGAACGGAGGACTCAGTTTCCCTTTCTTCCCGAATCTCATAACACCTTTCATGGGCGAAACCTTCAGCAAGACCTTCTCGCCAACCATGTGGGACACATCTCGAACCTTCCGGTCGGCATAACTCTTTTGCCTCGACTGTGCTATACGGAGCCTCTCCTGTATTATTTTCACCTTCTCTAAAGCATCCTGAACCAAGTCAGTCCCTAATAGCCTAGCCTCGCCGGGCTCAAACCAACCAACCGGAGATCTACACCGTCTCCCATACAGAGCCTCATACGGAGCCATCTGAATACTTGACTGGTAGCTTGTTATAAGCGAACTCTGCAAGCGGTAGAAATTCATCCCATGAACCTCCGAAATCAACAACACATGCATGCAACATGTCCTCCAGTATCTGAATGGTATGTTCTGACTGCCCATCCGTCTGAGGATGAAATGCTGTGCTTAATTCCACCTCAGTACCCAACTCCCTCTACACGGCTTTCCAGAACTGCGAAGTGAACTGCGTACCTCTATCTGAAATGATAGAAACTGGAACACCATGCTGCCGGACAATCTCTCGGATATAAATCCTTGCCAACCATTCTGAAGAATAGGTAGTACACACAGGAATAAAGTGCGC
>MCJB01044420.1:48863-114727 GCA_002018475.1 Nicotiana obtusifolia | reverse complement strand
ACCTCATCATACGATAAAGCACATGTATAATAACAATCATCATGAACTAACAGGCTGGAGCAACGGTCATGTTGTGTATGTGATCACGAGTTCGAACCCTGGAATCAACTATTGTGTATGTGATCATGAGTTCGAACCGTGGAATCAACTATTGATGCTTGCACCAGAGTAGGTTGCCTACATTACACTCCCTTGAATGCAGCTCTTTTCTAGACCCTGCTTGAATGCCGGATGCTTTGTGCACCGAGCTGCCTTTTTTACATCAAGCCTTTTTTACATCAAACTAAGCCTTCGCTTAACCCTAAATCATATGTATCTATCCACAAGTAAATCATGAATCTCCTGAAGAGGTCAAGAACATCAATTCAAAAAGCGGCGCTACTGGCAACACCAAAGAAAGATATGACAAAAGGAAACTAAAACCTAAAAATACAATGGTCACTATGAAAAGTCTCCATGGGACACACCTCTGTCAAGTAGAAGTGTTCATAATGGCCACTACAAAAATTGAGGTGTTTTAACTGAAAATGGGTGTCCAATATTATCCTATATCTGCTTACTGAATTCATTATTTAAAAAAAAGAAGAAAAAAAAGAAAGAAGAAGAATTGTCTAAAGTATATCCTCTTGGATCTGTCGAGGCTGGCATGACTTGAGTCTAATTGAACATATCAGATGATAACTGCCTAGACGCAAATAATAATTTGTGGAAAAAAATTCCAAACTTAAACATATGTTCAATAGAGAAAATGACCTTGTTTAGATCAGCTAGGAGCTGATATCATCCATCCTTCTATTTTTGGATAGAGTGGATGTACTTGAGCACATAAGTGCAACTGGAAAAGGAACTGTATGAAGTTAAAATCACATATAAGGTTCAGTTCTATAATGTTGCAATAAGTGAAACTTATCTGCCGGCTCAGAAGGATAGAAAAGATTGACATCGCCAACTCCAAATAGATTTCGATGAGGCATCCACAATCTGCCCATCTTTCTCAATGAAAGGTTCTCGCTCAAGTCTTTAACTAGGACCTATCGTCTTTGCAATCATCATTCGAAAATATTCAAAAATATTGATGTACAAGAAAAAAAAGAAAAGGACATTACATTAATAAAGTTGATGCTGCAACTGCGCAGAGAAAGTCATGAAGTTTCACATTTCACAGCCCAGTAGTGCAAAATTATTTGGACATTAGCAATTTGATATACAATTCAGTTACTGATGACACTCAAGAAGAGAAGCCACTTCAAATCATGAGGGCTCCCTCTTGTTTCCCAAAAATTTCAACATACTCATCTAAAGGGCATAAAATCAGTCCTAATAAAGATTCCAAAAATTGAGATAATATCACCCAATCATCCTATATAACTAGCACAAATGAACATGATCACGGAATAACTTACATCAGCTACCAATGCCAACGTCCCCAGCTGCGGAATCCTTTCATAATAAGCTTTCACGCAAGTGCTTCAATTAAAATCATTTAGCTTTCTTTTGATCAGAAACTCTTGCTCCCATAATCTTGACAACAGGATGATCCTTTGGTTGGACAAGCTTCAAAGCTGGATGAACCTTCAGATCACCCATTACCAACTTTTGGCCAACATCCAACTCACTCAAATCTACATCAATGTAAGGAGGGATGACATCCGCAGGACATAGATACTTAACCGTTCTCTTGATAATATTCAAATACGACCCTGCCACATTAGTTAACTAATGATTAGTAACAAATCCAAAAAGAAAAAGAAAGTGCAAAGGTAATGGCTATGGCCTCACATGTTATCCAGAATGAGGTCATTAATACTGAATCATCATATGAAACTCACATAATCTGTAACTTACTAGCCAGACGCTTCTGCCAACCTTGTCCGGTTCAAATACCATTTTATCCTACCTCGCTCACTGTCCCTCATGCTTAAAGCATGTTCTTTGTCACCACTTACCTAGATAGATATGGCTTGTTTCCTTTCATCATTTTATAATTCAGTAAGGTGTAGTTTCTTTCTGAAATTGATCATCGATTCTAAGAGAAGCACTAATTATGTAGCTCACTTTCTCAGAATATCAAGAAAACATATATTAGCTGAAAGATCCCACGCCCTCCACCCTCAAACAGATGTTGGATTCATGTGCTGAAGCACTACTAAGAGGAGAGAGAGAGAGAGAGAGAGAGAGGCATCAATTGGCCTACTGCTACTAAAAATTGAAAAGAAGCATGCTTTTATCAGAACTACTCTTTATGCTTTATCCCTCTTTTAGTTGCTGCAATCTCTGTAATAACTTTTTATAGTTAGATGGGTAAAGGGAAGTTAAAGTTTGGTTTTAGTCGTATATCTGAGCTTATAATCACTTAATCAGGTTATTACCTGACAACCCAAGTTGCTTGGACTCAGATGCGGACATCCGATACGAGCATGGATCCGAGTGTTGGTTTCGGCAAAATCTAAATTTTAAGATTTGGGGGTGCGGGCCAGGTATGGATACGGGTACAGGGATTCGGCTAAAAAAATTCAAAATTATAAAAAATAGAGCTATAAAGAGAAAAAGAAAGCCATTCAAGGCCTTCCACCAACTCTCCATCTATATCGCTGCTACTGTCTACCAGAAGTATGAACTCAGAACACAACCCCTTGACTTCTTGGTTTTTCTGAAACGCAAAGCAACAAATATGAAACAAAAGTACTACAATATTGAAGGTATGCCATTTCCCGGGTCTTAAATCTGTTTTATTTTTAATTTTGAGAAATCAGAATCTCAACCCCCCCCACTCCCCCCCCCCCCAAATTTGTCGATGGACTCATGTCAAAGTATTCTAAGTTAGTTGACCGAATCCGGGACGTATCCCGCTCTCGCACCCGCTCCCACCCCGTGTTGAGACGGGTTCGGCACCAAAAACGAAGAGTCCGCACAACTTAGCTGACAATTGATGTATACTCTCCAATATCAAACTCTACTACTCAAGGTGGATAAATTTTGCAGTGACCATAGTCCGTAAACATGTCAGAAAAAAGCATTGAGTTGTATGCTCATTAAACAAATTTATGTTCCATTAATTCCATTAAGAAAATATTTATCAACATGCAAAGACAACAATCTTATTGGCTTAATGAGTTATTACGTGCTTGTAAGTGCGGTAAAAATTTTGCAACACTTAAACTCTTTTGCTTTAGAATTCATTGTTTCCTTCTAAGCCCTCATGGAAATTACAGTTGATGGCCGCCAAGGTGGAATGACAGGGACCTAACTATATTACTAGAAGATGACAGAACATAGTTGCGGAGGCCTTTCCAAAGAGGAAGAGACTGCACCATAAATGATAGTGCTGGAGAACAACTTCATGGCCCTGATGGCTTAACTACAGCTTTTCACCAAAAATGTTGGCACATCTTTAGAAATGGAGTGCTCAAAACTTTCACCAAATCTACCTTGAAGGAAGATCTGAGAAGAGCTTCATTACTCTATTACCTTAGTCCTTAAGAAAAGGGGCAACTGAATTAAGAGATTACAAGCCGATCAGTTTGAAAGGAAGTATTTATACAAGTATTGCAAAAGCACTCGCTGAAAGACTAAAGAAGCAATAGATAAATTGATTTACGGGACATCAAATGAATGGCATGATCATCAATCACGGCTAGGAGAACCTGGAGTTCTATGCAAAGATGACATAGTGAAGGCCTATGATCGTGTTAATTGGAACTTCCTCCTGAATAATACAATGATAGGATGTGAACAAAGGTGTTTTTGATGGATGATACAATGTATCTCTTTGGTCAAGACTGTCAGTGCTGGGATGGATAGTAGGGTTTTCTTGTCTTTGCCCACCGAGGCTTAGACAGATGGGAAGAATTCACCTAACATTTTCTTTAATCGATACTGAAATTTGAACCCTGATCTCCCATTGTCTTATTCCAGTTTCATTGACCATTAGACCACATACTTGGGGCTTATCTTGAGAAGAAACTTCTATGTCCATCAATAACCGTAAATATTTGCATTGAATGAATTCAAGAAACTAGTCCTTATACCGCTGAGATAAAATAAAATAAAAATGGTGCAAGTGTAGCATATGATAAGCTTGTTTCAATATACCCCCCAGCAAATCAGCATACCAAAGAAACTAAAGACATCATAAAAATCAGCATATGTAGCAAGTCACAAGTTACTCGCCTTTCTTCAGCCCGGGGGACACATCCTCTCCTCTAAATACGAGAGGAATATCAACCTTTAATAAAGCACTTGATGGAGCTCTTATAAATGTAACATTAAGAGGCGCATCTGAACCAGCTTCCAGATGAACCTGAACATTGAAATAGATAAATCAGCACACCTCGCCACTAAAAGCCATGTAAAGCTCTGTTTGGTTCCTACAGCTTCATAATTTTATAAAAGGTCCTCCTTTTGAACCAAGACAAGCAATCTCAGAGTTTAAACCCACCTAAATACCACAAATCTCAGCAGGATGATAAAAATATCTCAGTGGCAACAACTGTCGACCATCATTCTGTTTTAGAAATGCCACAAGACTAGTGACAAGAACAACCCATTAATCATCATCAAACTGTAAATGTGAATATTATATTTCCAAATAGAAAGTTTTGCAAGTTTTTCACAAGCACTTTGTTGCTTTCACACTTGTGGCTGCTTAATTTATGGGGGCATTATAATGACTATTTGCTATGGAAGCTAATATCAACTCCTATATAGGACAATCTAATCCACAAAAACTTTTTAGAACCTTGCTTTCTTTGAAGCCTATATCAATTCAAGAAAGCTCCACTTTTATCCCTTTAAGTGTGTGAAACTAGGTCTAAATCTAGGGGTGTGGGCCCATGAAGTGAGTTAATCATGGGATACGAAGTTCAAATCCCATTGGAGCCAAAAAAAAAAAACTAGGTGATTCTTGTCATCTACCTAAGCCTTGGTAGGCAGAGTGATGAAATACATGTGCTAATGAGAGCTAGCGGGTACTTAGTGTACCCGGTGGAATAGTCAAGGTGTGTGCAACCTGACCTGGATACTACCATTATCAACCAAAAAAAATGTGTGTGAATTCAATCAAAAATAACCAATGCCCTACACCTAGTAAGCATAAGATTGCAGCCAGCTTCAAAGCACTTACTATTTAAATAAGAGTATAATTTGACAAACCCAAAGGTAGGGGGATAAGCTGTCGCTTGCTGCTTAGTCAGAAACAGAGTAAAACGCTAGAAGCAAAAATGAAAAAAAAAAAAGAAAAAAAAAGAAAAAGAAAAACGTATCAGAAGGTATGAAAAATGTGAAGATGAATCTTTTCCCCGGAGCTGGAAAAACTTGTTCTTCCTGACTCAATTCACACCCTAACAAAGAGTAGGCAAAACCGGTATCTGCAGATCAATTCAAAATAACAAAACCTAAGATAAGTACCTTTCTGGGCAAAACTCGAACCTTCTCAACAACCTCAACAGAGTCAAAGTCGGGGCGAACCTCAAGATCAAACAACCTGGACAAGAAATGGGACCTTCCAAGATGGTTAACTAGCTTCCTAATCTGATTAGCCTGAACAGAAATGAGCCTTTTGTTACCCCCATGTTGACCGTCTTCCTGTTCGAACACTATGCTCGGTACTCGCCCTGCCTTCCTCTCTTTTGCGGCGATGTTCTTCCCCGATTTGGCGCGTGCAATTGCGTAAATGGTTTCGTCGTATTTGGGGTCCGGTTTTGGGAACTCCGGTTCTGGGTATGGAAGAACGGCGGCGGCGGCGAAGTTGCTGAAGAAACGGAGGTGGAGGTGATGGTGGTGGAGGGAGGTGGTCAGTGCTATGCGTCGGATCAACATTATTTTTTGAATGTGATCGATTCCAACAGAATGTGAGGAGTGGGGCGGAGGGGCTTAACGAGGGTTTTGAGTTGGACTGACCAAAACTCAATATCCGTTGATATGTTTGGAAAATATTGTTTGTTTCCTTTTTCCTTTTTTTTTCTTTTTCCATTAAAAAAATTTTAACTCCTATAACAAACTATTATACCTTATTTATTATAAACCAAAATAATTTCAAAATATTATTACTTATAGCTATATTTTATATTTTATAGCAAAATATATATTTATTATATATACTACCGTTGAAACGTGAAATACGCCAGTTATGTTCTTTCTCTCGCTCTCTTTCAGTTAGCACACTATCATTCTCTCTTTCAGCAAGCTTTTAGGAGGAGCAAATTTCTCAGAATGAATCCACCACGATTTTGATCCTAAAATCCGTGGTTCATTACTAATTGGTAAAGCTTTTGGTCGGTTCTTTCTTACTAATCTTACATTTTTTTTCTCTTTATTTTTTTTTTAATTTTCGCCATTGTTAGGTGTTGAAGAAGAAACTTCAATTTTCGTCTTCAATGGCTGATTCAAAAACTCCGAAGAAGGTTAACGAGGTATACCCACTAAAGCCCTCAATCTTGATGGGCCATCTTTCGATCTGTGAATCACTCAAGAGGGAGCTGTAGTTGCAGGTTCTGCAGCAATCATGGAAGCCGAGAGGCAAACCAAACTACGCAATGACCCTATGAAACAACATAAATGTGAAAAAGAGAAGAAAAATTAGCGATGTTCCTTCTTGGGAGCAAGGGAAAACTGGTCACTAAAGGAAGTAGCTCGAAAACACAGAAGGACAAGGTGATATAAAAAAAATTTCTATACATGTATTTTGTGTGTTTATATAACATGTCTGCTTTTACTATACATGTATTTTATGTTTGTCTGTCCTCATGCACTGAATTTAATTCGTACAGAGTTTTGCATGTTTTGTATTTAGTTGTATTTATATGTATTTGAATTCGCAAAACAACAATTTTAGATACACCAACGGTACTGTATCAATATTGTCATGCTTCAAACTTTTTTTTTGCTTGTATTGTATTGTGAGATACAATGAAAATAATGGATTCATATATTCTTGTATTTATCTGTATTTAATGTCAGAAACCACCTATTTTAAATACAATGAAAGTATTGTACCAATTTAGTTGTAGTTATTTTCAAGCATGTATTAACTTTTTTGTGGTGTTTGTATGCAGGAATTAAAATTCTTTGTTAACCACCCGCCTACTTCATCATCGCATAGCTATTCCTACACTAACACCAACATAATCTCCGACCTAAAAAAAAAGCTTAGTACACAACAATACCAACTCTTATGTGAAACTTGTTTTGGGATATTCCTCAGTATGAAGCATGTGAGGTTCAATATAAATTGTTCAGGTGCTTCATGGTGCAAGAGCTGGAAGAAAATTCTCTTGACGCATTTTTCATACATGTAAATGATACAACATTGTGCTTTTCACCCAGGGAGTTTGCGCTAGTTACTGGTTTAAATTGTGTTGGTGATGTTGAAAAGTTTAAGTTTAACACAAAGAAGCCTAACAGGTGGAGATATATTTTCGCGAAGCAAAAACTGTGAAGAAGACTGATTTGGTAAAATGCTTTAATGACAAGAATTGGGGCTTTGACAACGATGAAAATATTGTTAAATTAGCATTGTTATATTTCATACATACATTCATATTATCCAGTGAGAAGAATTGCACAACCATTCAAGGCAACATTTTGACTTAGTCGAGAGCAGGAGATATTGTGATTACACATGGGGTAAGGAGGCATTCACTGCCCTTCTCAAATCTATTAGCTAGAAGATGGATTCCTAGAAGAAGTATTACAGGATTGATGGCATACCTCTTGCGATGCAAGTGTGGTTGTATGGGTGCTGTTCAAAAGTCGACCCCAAAATCGCACTCCGAGTTGATAACTAGATTCCTAGAATACTCAATTGAAAATCCACTGACAACCATCCACCGTTTTCTTATTTAATGAACGACATATTCAACAACGAGGAAATATTGAGCCGACTGATATTACATACAATATACGTTTATGTAATTAAATACATTGTTATAAATCAATACAAAATACATTTGAATACATCATACAGTTATATACATGATCGCCCATATACAGATATACAGTAAGATACATAATACAGAAATACATCTTCACATTGAATACATTGTTATAAATCAATACAAAATACATGTGAATACAGTATACAATTATATACATGACTATACAAATACAAATATACAGTAACATACATAATACAGAAAGAGAGATTTACATTGAATATATTATTGTTTTCCGATGAAATACAACAATATTCAACCAACCGCTAGGAAGCTTGCAGTTATTCAGGTGCCTCCGGATGATGCTGATGTAGAGCAAACTCCTCATATAGACCACAATGAGGAGGATTCTGATGACTTTAGTCATACACCCCCTCTTCAACCGAGGAAAAAATATGATGCAAGCGTTGGTTCATCGTCATCACCACCTCACAAGAAGTGCAAACAGCAGCTAATTGATTCCCCACATGCAAAGAGTCCAATAACTTATGTGTCTGCTAAACCTCATGCTAATAATCCTCCTCCTGTTAAGATTGAAATCAAGGAACCTGTATTGAGGTCTAAGAAGCTAGTTTCTCCAAAGTTAATACATCAGGTGGAAAAAAAAAAGATACCTCTCTCCATAATGACGTACCAATTGATACCAAATCTAATGATTTCTCTGTCATGAGGGAGGATTTAAACTCTTTCAAGAATTTTGTAAGTATTGTTATTACATATTCACCTTTACGATATATGTCTACACTTTCTTCTATATTGCAACCAGTTTTTAATTGTTGGTTTAACTATTAGGTGGAAGGAAGTTCACTTCTCTACGAACATTGATCAATGACAATTTCAAAAAGCTTTTTGAAAATGTTAAAGCCAATCAAAATTCAGAAAAGGTATATAAAAGAAAGAAATATACTCCTCAATAGAATTAAAATACAAATACATACAGTACATTACATTCATTTATTTTATTTACTTGTAGGGTTATGATACTGAAGCACCTGTTGGGAGACACGATGGTTGCATTTAAAGATCAATCGAGGACAACTTGTGTGACCATCTTGGAGTTCAAATACAACCTGATACAACTGTCGAGGAGACTTTAGAGGTTATATCATTTTTTAATGTTTCTTCATATATGTTGTGTAATGAGTTATTTTAATCATGCTTCTGTTTGTCGGTGGCGGTAAAAGTAAATGCTATATCAATTGTATTCATGATGCCCATCAGTATTCATGTATTCATAAAGTCCTGATTTATATATTGTATTCATTATTTACCTTCCTATAACTATATATATTGTATTCATTACACTCTTTTAATAAAAATGTCAATTTACATTGAATGTATTCATATATATATTTATTTATAGTAAAGAAAAAAGCATGTACTGATGTTTGTATTTTACTCAATTATTGCATTTTTTTCTAAGTAAAATATTGTATATATTTTATTTATCAGTTACTGAGTAAAAAAATACAATTACTATATGAATAATCCTGACCATTATATACAGATATTTATATTACGAAATACATTTGAATACATCATACAGTTATAGACATGACTGCACATATACAGACATACAATATCATATATATAATACAGAAATCCATCTTTACATTGAATATATTGATATAAATCAATGCAAAATACATGTGAATATATTATACAGTTATATATATGACTGCACACATGCAGAGGATATTCTTGATGTGTATTCATTGCTCCTGTATATATTGTATTCAAATAAATAATATTTTAATATATTTCCATTATTGTTTACCTCAAGGGTGTTGAAAATAATTTTGTCTGTCGACTTCCCTTCTGCTGGAGGTCCCATGGTAATTTAAGTTGAGATGCATTAAAGGCCTCTACAGAGGAGATTATTGACGGTGGTGATGTTAGAAATGGAGGGACTACGGAATTCGAGGTATATTTTTTGGTATTAAATTGCAAATTGTTATTTTTATTGGAGTAAGATTTACGTGTTCACATTTTTTTTTTGTTTTAGGATATTGGAGTACACTTCCCTGCTGTGATACCTAACATGGAATCAGATTTGAGATGTGATGACCCTTGTGGAATATATATTGACACAGAGGTACCGAATGTGATATCACTAAAAACTGCCGAGGATTTATCTGATGATCCAACTAGAATACAATATGATGTTCTACCTCTTGCTGCTCAAAAGCCTGGTGAAATACAATGTGTCTCAATTTGAGTTGGCCGGCAAGGACCTTCCAAGTCAGATTCCTGAAACAAGAATTGTAATACATTCCTCAATCTGTCATCCAATTAAATTGTGTCAAAATGATTTGTATCACTGTATTCAATATATTTAGATGTCCTGATTTTTGAACTCTGATGAACAACAGGTAGTTCAGTGAAGTTGACTCCCATTTTTGACAAAAAACATCCTTTTGAAGCTGATTTTATCACGGAGCCACATGATACTTCTCTCTTTCAAGAATACACAACCTTGGTTCGTAATGGTCTGCTTGCTAAACATGATCAAAGGTAAGGTTTAATCGCCCCTTCCGAAAGTGCCACCTCCTTCTATCATAACCCCTGAAAACTGGGCATTCGAAGTATCAATCTCATTCTATATAATGTATGCTTTACCTTTTATGACTAATGCTACTTTGTATAACTTCTTTTAAAAAGGATAAGGAACATTACAGGAAACATAGATCCACACTGTCTATCCCTTTGATTTTGGAATTCATCAAGTTGCTGACAAAAAATGATTTACCTTCCATCATTTAATTGGCAACTATGGAACGACGATGTAAGATATATCAGTTATGTAGGCACATTGAGTAACTTTTATTTAACTGTGTACATTTATTTTCCACCATGCTAAACTGTTTGTATTTACTAATCCACAGCATATTGATGTCATGTTTTACTATTTGAGGAAGAAAGGAAAGTACGACCAAAGTAACACATTCAAATACACCAACGTTGACTGTATATTCAAGACACGGATTGCTGAAGCTTTTTTGGATGAACTTTATTATTTACTATCTCGTCTACCTAACTAATTATCGTCCAGACATTGCTTACACTTACAATATAGGAGGGAGTGATCAACCGATTTTTATATGGACTTTTCGACAAGCATGATGATACAAGTAATGATGCAAATGCAGCCAAGGAAAAAGATATTGTATGCGAATATATAAGGGGATACAGGTTGCTAGCTAATGTATCATGGCATACAGTCAACAATGTTCTGGTACCAGTCAACCTTAAAGAGAAACTTCATCGGATCTTGGCAGTTGTATCATTTAAGGACAAATGTATCAATGTATATGAATCCTACCGAGCAGCAGGTCATGATGCATATGTCAGTTCTGAGATAGATAAGCTTGCTAAGCTTATACCTCCGTACCTATCCATCAGTGATTTTTACAAGACAAGCAAGGTATTGATTGGTCCTGGGAATCAGCATATAGTGACCAGGCACAAACTGATACTTCTGATGTAGTATTTGTTCCAAATGTGCCTCAATAACGATTTGGGAGCACGGATGCATTCAATCCTTTTTTTCACTTTGTAGCATTTATAATAATAGCATTCATATTTTTTATAGTTGTCAATCTACTTTTTTGCAGGGATTGTGGGTTGTACGTCGCAACATTATGTGTCACGATCCAATTCCCACTATAGGCCGTGATGGCGTCCAACATCACCGCTAGACAAGCCAATGGTAAACTATCCATTTAGTTGTTCATTCTAATATTTTTAAAGTCATTGATTTTATTTAATAAAGAAACAATGATTAAGTGATCATAGTAACATAGAACATAAAGTAAACGTAAGGTTGAAGTAGTGAAATTATTAAACAAAAATCATGAATATCTACTAGAATTTTCCCAAAATCTAGTGTCACAAGTGCACGAGCAAACTAATAGAATATACAAAATCTCCTATACTATTGTTTGAAGTAAGATAGACAGAAAAGTAAATACAACAAGGAGGAGACTTCGGGTGCTGCAGAACAGAGCATAGGAAGTAGCTCACCACTAAGTCTCCGGGTAGCGGGCGTACGCGCCTGACTAGCTATCAGATGCACCTAACTCAGATCCTGCACGATTAGTGCATAAGTGTAGCGTGAGTACATAAACAACATGTACTTAGTAAATATCTAGTCTAACCTCAAAGAAGTAGTGACAAGAGGTCGACATCGACACTTACTAAAGGTCAATAAATAAAGTATAAAAATCATAAATAGGCGTGAAATACAACAATAACACTGAAATAAGAAACAGTAATTAATAATTCTTAAACATAATATCAATTTAAAGTCTCCAACTATCACATGCCAAGTATTTAACACATAAGAGCCACAAAGTAATTTTCAAGTCTCCGATCAAGAAAGAAGTATCAAGTATAATCGGTCTCCAGCAATATCACGCACGATTTATGCCGGTATCGTACGACTCGATCCAGAATAATGTGTACACTGCCGAGGGTCGACCGGCGCGAACCATAGATGCATCTAATATACTATCGCGGCATTCGGCCCGATCTACAAGAATAGAGGAAACTCTATAAACTCCGATCAATGACTACTACATAGGAATAATACTCAAAGAAGGCATAATTTCCGCTAACAATCAAGTATTCTGCTAAAACTCAAAGTAATAAAGCTCAGTCTTTTTAAAATCCCTTTATCCAATTTTAATGATAAATTCAAGTAATAAAACTAATAAGTTGGGTGCAAATAATACAAGTAATGCATGGTAAAGTCCATAGTCTACCCAGACATAAGCATGATTTTAGCTGCGTACGAACTCTCATCACGTTGTGCATACGCCCCACAATTATTAGCAAACAACTATTAAAAATACCGACGGGGATAATTCCCTCTTACAAGGTTAAGCAAGAGACTTACCTTGTTTTCAAGTTCTCTTCGCGGTGCACAAATCACACTAATAGCCTCAAATCGAACCCGAGAAATCCGAAACTAGCCAAAGGTTATACAAACTAATCAATATATGCTCAAAAGTTCATAATTTAACTATTAGAGTAATTACCCAATTCAATTTGGAAGATTTCTAAAATTCATCCCTGGTCCACGTGTCCGGATTCCGAAAATTTTTGTAAATAAATGTTACACATAACCTCACGAAGATAAATATATAATTTCTACTCAATTCCATAACTATTTTCATGATCTAATTCCATTTTTATCAAAACCTAAGTTTTTCAATAAAATCCTAAAATTTCTACATTTTACATGTTAAAATCTACCCATCCGTGTATTAAACTCACACTATGTAGAGGTTACTTACATCAACGTGCTAGATGAAAAACCATCTCCAAAGAGCTCTAAAATCAGTCACAAGTTGAGAGAAATGAACAAAATAAGCATAAGTCCCGTTTTTAATCAAGCTTATTGCCCATCGATCCTTCTTCGCGATTGTGGAAGAAGTCTTGCGATCGCGAAGGCAAAGCATGCCCAGGCCGAGGAACTCTTCATCGCGAACGCGAGGACAGACTCGCGATCACGAAGGCTTGCCCAGCCTGAGCTTCGCGAACGCGAAGAATAATAGCAGCTGACCCCTTCCAGGCCTCTTTCTTCTATGCAAACGCGGACCTGCCCATGCGAACACGAAGGCCATAGGTCCTAAACCTTCGCGAACGTGACCTGTTGACCGCGAACGCAAAGAGGAAAATGCCCAGTCCCCCAATTCCTTCTCCACGAACACGATACCACCACCGCGTTCGCAAAGAAGGAAATCAGAACTAGCATATCAACAATTTTGGACTCAGCTCCGAGCGGTCCGAAATACACCCTAGCCACCCGGGACCCCGTCCAACTGCACCAACAAGTCCATAAACATAATATGGACCTACTCGAACCCTCAGAACGCGTAAAACAACATCGAAAATAAGAATCGCACCCCAAAACCAAATTGATCAACTTATGAAATTCAAATATCTTCAACTAGCCCCGAACGCGTCGAATCATGCTTAGACAACTCAAAATGACGCCAAATTTTACGTACAAGTCATAAATCACCATACGAACCTATTCCCATGCTCGAAATCCCAAACAGACCTCAGTTACGCTAAAGTCTATTTCAAACCAAAATTTAAGAAGTTGAAAACTTTAAATGCACAACATCCAACATTAAGCGTCAAAATGCTCCCGGATCACACGAAACTCGAGTCGAACACACGCCCAAGTCCAAAATCATCATACGAACCTATTGGAACCATCAAATCCTGGTTCCGAGGTCGTTTACAAAATGTTGACTCAAGTCAATCTCGGCCATCTTAAGCCACTATTAAGGAACTAAGTGTTCCAATTTCAACCCGAACCCTTCCAAACCCCAAATCAACCATCCCCGCAAGTCATAAAATAATAAAGCACATACGACAAGTCTTAGTTAGGAGAACCAAGATCTAAAAAGTAAAATGACCGATCGGGTCATTGCAATATGCAGAGTATTTGACCACTTGTGGATGGTTCCATAAATAGCCTTTGATCCTAATTTACTCCGGCAAAGATACGATGCACTCCTTTGGGACTATGCTATGTGAAAGTTAGATGCAGAGGCGATAAGCGATGATGAAGCACCAACAAAAATTGTTAGGAAAATCACAGAATCAGAAACATCTGTAAAAATAGTGATCGAATAACTTTATGTTTTCCGGATTGTATTTTTTATTTATGACTGAATTATTCATGGGTTTACGCAACTTTTGTTCTGAATACATGAATGTGTTTTGTTGGCTACAACAACTTTTATTCTAAATGCATGAATGTATTTTGTTCTACATCTGTATTCATTTTCTCATGATTCAGTATTTTATCTTTGTTGTATTTTAAATATTTTGAAAATATTTACTAGTATTTTAATGTATTTTAAAATTTCAAAAAATAATTTATTCAAATGTAGTAGCATTTATAGTATCTTAGATATTTCTGAAAATAATGTATTCATATGCAGTAGTATTTACCTGTATTTGAAGTCTAGTAAAAACCTATTTTTGAATATACCGACTGTACAAGAACCACCTAGTCCATATAGTGGGTATGGATGTATACATATACTTATTGTATATATATATGTCATATATTCACTGTATGATACACTGATATACATATACATACATATAGATATGGATAATATATATAGCCTACTTTAATGAATACAATAATTTTTTAATGTATTAGGATACTTAATTGTAATGTATATATAGATATACCTTTAATACAATCATCCAGGAGCAATCAAATACAACAAGAAACCAAGTAGCACAAAAATTTCAAACCAAGTATAATTCATCAGGTTAAGTATCGAAATACAAAAGCTTTAAGACATCGACAAACAAAGATGAAAAGAATTAAAATCAGAACATCAACTAATTCCTACGTGGAGCATTTCTACAAGTACGCTTATTATATTCACCATTCCTACATATACTAAACGAATTTTGACTCTTCTTTTAAAGCAATTCACTTAATGGCTTATCGTGCTTCTTCTTTGACCTTCCAGGAGGTCTCTTCCATTTGGGTGGTAATATTACTTCCTCTGATATATGTGCTGGTATCTTCCATTCATTTCGGTCAGGGAGAGGATACACAAGGACCTCGTATGTAATTACACAAATCTTTGGTTTGTAATAATCTAAGCAATAAATGTCCGACATTAGAAACTTGATCTTCAATGCAGCTCAAGCATGTGGACATGGTAGCATCCACTTGGAACCTCCCACAACTGCTATTTTTCTTTTGGATGCAAATGGTGTAATGCCTTCCTTCATCATTCACTATGTGCAAGTGTTCAATCGATGGTACAACCTACATAAAATGAAACAACTTCAGTTTTGGACATTTATACAATACATGTATATATCCATGAATACATGCAGTATTACTGTATGCATGAATACAGACATCACGTATATATGTATTGTCTCAACATACACATACAGTCTGTATGTATTCGTACAATTTATATGCATGTATCAGATATAACCTGTATTCAGATATGTATTCATCTATTAAATTGCAACTTTCATAAACATTATAAATGTAATAGGCCGAAATTATTTATATATTAATTAACTGTTTGAAAGAAGAAAAAAATTTATTTAGTTAGTAGTTATTTGGCCAAATACTATACAACCTTAGAAAATAATTTTCACTAAAGGATATAGAGTCTGGGTTAAGCCCATTCTCCTAGCTGCTAGGTTTGAAGTCACGCTTTGGAAACATTAAGTAAAATGGGTTTGTTAGTTCTAAGATACCTAGAGGAGCAAAGTGACGGCACAGTAATTAGATAGAAAGAAAAGGCTACAGGGGAGTGTGGTGGAGAGGATGACGGCTGTATCAAGAGTTAGGAGTGGACAATTCTTGCAAGTCAACATTGCTGCACAGCTACAATATTTAGCGCACCCAGTAATTGTTCCTCAAAGTAAGAAGAGATACTATTGGTAATTATATTATAGTAGTGATAAGAATAGAATTGGGGAACAAGAGTGGCAGACATTATGGCACTATTGATGTCTTGAAAATAGAAAAGAAATTTAATAATAAAGGAAACCTCACCCTTTAATGATGACAAAACTCTTTAGAGAGTATTCTCAGAACATTGCTCATGAAATAAGTGGTCTGTGCACATAAAAAATTGCATTATATTTTATGACAAAAGATAACTCTATGACCCAAGTATCTGTAGTCTGTACATGTATATTAGTGAATTAAGTGAAGAGTTTGGTGCTTATATCTTTATATTTACTATGGTAATGATTGGAAGTATAATAATTACATGCAAATTATTGTGAGGAAAAAAAGAGAATTAAACGTAGGATTTGGAAATCAAAAATGAGAATTCGTTCAGAATGTGCATTTTAACATATTTGGACTTTGGTATTAAAACTAAGTACTGTTTCGCTGCTAATTCTTAAGTTAGGCAGATTTTGAATTTTTCTCTGGTTTGAGTATTACTTTAGAAGAATTGTAATTAGATATTAAGTTGGATTGAGATATTGGGACGTAATTTGATGTTAGAAATATGGCACTTAGTAGATAAAATGTTAAGATTCAACTCTAAGCTTAAAAGAAGGGATATTTATATTGGAATCGGATGAGCCTAATTGATATCGTTAATTAATATTTTGACTAGATTGAGGTCGTTTGGTTGGTGTTCTAGGCGTTGCAAAGTTGGAAAACTTTCCGTTAGTAAGGTAAGTAAAACTTTAAGCTTTGATGCTTGCTTTTTTAAAATCCATTTTGAAAAGATATATTTTCTCTACTTGGTCCATGTGTTGGGACAAGCGTGCACTTGGCAGAATCGGTGTTCTTAGACTAGACGCAAATATATTATTTTATGAAAAATATAAAAAAATTATTTTTTATTAGTTGTTTGATGACGTGATAAGTGATCCATGATGTTGAGTTTGATAGTTTGATACAGTTGTGAGCCATGGTATTGAGTTTGATAGTTTGATACGGTTGTGAGCCATGGTGTTGAGTTTGATAGTTTGATACGGCTGTGAGCCATGATATTGGGGCATTGTGTATATCTTTGTACATCACTCGAGCATTTTGTATGCTTCAGTGAGCATTGCGTATGCTCCGTTACATATTTGAGGCATTGTGGTGCCGTTGTGGACTCGTAAATGTGTTGGTTAATTTTTTTCACTGCAATTATGACAAGTCCTTAGTGTATTCTCTTGTTGGTTAATTCTTATTAACTCTGTTGATACATATATATTGAGTTATTGTATAATGATCGTATTTATTATATCGTTTTTGTTGTGGTGTATTTGTATTTTGTTAACACTTATTCCACAGGTATTTAAAGTGACGGGTCGAGGATGTTACTAGGTTATATTTATGTATAACTCGCTCCTTACCTGCATCTCTATGCAGATACCTTTGCGGGAGATAGAGCTAGTGGATGACGAGTTTGTTCCAGTGGATCCTATTATTTAGGTGAACCACCATATTGTTCGCGGAGGCTTTCGTTTTAGCTTTATCTAGTTCGTGTTAGTTATTTCCTTTTTTGTTGGGGTTTGCATACCCATCAGTAAAAATAATATTACTCTATCAGATGCTCCATGGTCTTAGTGTGAGATTTGGCCTAAAGTTTTATTATTTGAGTGATTGTTGGTTTTTCTATCAATTGACTAAGGTATTGGGTGATAATTATTTCGTCTTTAATTATTAATAATAGTTTTAGGACTGCACTTAATTATTCTCCCAGTGTTAGTGTAAATGGTTAAACGTTTGAGAAAGGAGTTCGCCTGGCAGGTGATGTTAGCTGGGGCATCTAATGCAGTAGTCATAGGTATTATCACTATTGGGTCTTATAGGGCTTACACTATTATTGATCCTGGTTCTACTTATTCATATGTATCTCCATCTTTTGCCATATACTTAAAACGAGGAGTTGAATCTCTTAATGTGCCATATATGGTGGTGACCCCAGTCATTCCAAAGCTATCAAATCACTGCATGAGCTCGCCATACATACACTCGGGGGTGGTCCCCTGTCACCCCAATCCCCATAGGCCTAACAACACAACTTAACTGAAGATCTTACCTTATCCTTTGTCCATAAACCTTAGAACCCAATCCTCAACATCTGAAGCTCATCATATGACCCGAATCTCGCATCAATACACTGTATAAGCCTGAACAAGCTGGATTAAGTCATTACTTCAACACAAGGTATAATCACATGATATTCCTTATAACTCACACGTCCGTGGCAGTAACTTCTGGCCACCATAGCTGCCCAATAGCAATCTTGGTACCTGTAATACACTTTATATCGAATAAAATCTTGTTCCAAACCTCCGCAACGCTGCCTATGATAAAAGAAACATGCAAAAACTCATAACCACTCATGAAACCAGTAAGCCAGGAAGATCTCTTGTTCGCCAAGGGTCATTGCCCAACTTTTGAGCATAAATATATCATCATCCTTCCAAACACTCCTCATCCTAATACAATAGTGCAAATCTCAGGTCTACAAACCTCATCACCCGTACAAGTAGCACACTAACAAGTCACACCAAAACGCATGGATTCTCACATAACGCTGTCCATACACCAAACAAGCAATAACTTAAAAGGAAATTTTCTAAAGACAGAATGAAAACAAGGTACGGAGACTATCTAACAAGTACAACAGATATAACAACAAAGTACAATTTCATCAACTTATCCCATAGAGGGAAAATAAAACACGAAATAAGCACAAGGAAGAGTATCCCACATAACATCCATTGCAGCGTGCACCCGATCCTAAATATATCAATCCACATAGGGATACCCTTTGAGCCAAAGTGCTCGGGTTCACTGATCACATGAATTCCAACATTAAATACGATAGAGTGCACAAATATAACTATGGGAAGATGAATAGAAATAATAAAACATGGAGGAAAGCAAGCACAACTAAGGTGCAATGAGCAAATCAACATCATGAAGGACATCTTGTCCATATCACCATAAGGCTTGAACGGGATTACAACATGTGTGCGAATAATCATATAACTTCACACCCAACATAGTATAAGAGAGAACCACATAACATAGACCGGGGCACGAATAACATCCATTCTGCCCGGTATTATACCCACGATAGCATTTTCATATGAGTAACCAAACTTGACCTGATATAGATTACACATCCTCCTTGGGCTTTCAAATAGCCCCCAAACCAATTTCGATCATTCCCAAACAGGTAAATAACCTTCCAAAAGTCTATGGCAACCTATCCATAACATATGCCATTAGTTATTATATTCTCAACAATTTTTCACAATTCGCAATCAAGGGTTAGTCCGCCGACGAGAACATCCAGTCCTGGAACCTCATGAATACCGAAATTTCCATACCCGATGTCAGCTACGCAACTCAAATGGCTGATGCATCACTTACACTCCATCATCTTACGGAAACACCCACATATATCTTCCATACCGCGCAACAAAACCTAAACTTCAGGAGCCCCAGAACCTGGTACCACTAGTCAAGCATCCGCAAACAAAAACGCAAGGTGCCTTCCCAAAATGCACGCTCTTCACATGCGATACCCAATAGTGCCAGCATTCTCTTAGCTTCTGATATCCACCCAGGAGAAAACCATGATGCACAACATATACTTATGCCAGTAATAGACAGCCGGCTCAGGCCGTGGTCGACACCATCGAGAACTCTCCGAGACCCGCCCGCATATAACTAAGCCATCAGGACTGAACCTCCCCAATTCAACCGAGTCACACAAACCGTCCAACCCAAGAGTACTGCCATAAACACCGGTGGAGAATTGCCACCCAAAAAAGACCAATTACCTTTATTGTTATGCTGACCTAACACTACCAGCTAACCCATTTCTTCGGATCCTCCTTGACTTTTCTCCAGGGTAACACTTCTCCATGTTGGTACACAACGATCCTAAAACCAAAGCTCAATGCAGAAGATCCTAGCATGAACCACGTAGCCCAGAAGCTCATAAAGCAATGCATTCCCTCTGAAGCACCCCATGATGCCGCGACCGAGATACCCACGCTGAAGAGACCTTTTGTGAATCTGAAGTTGCTTCTATGACCTCTCTAATATTGAAATGTAGAATTATTAATGACGCAGAAGTACCGCAAGTCCCATCATTATTCTATACCAATCTCAGATCTTAATCATACACAAATTCCAGGGAACCCTTCAATACCCCGTCTGCATCTCAAGCCAAAACTAATATAACACATGACCCTGCAATCTGATCGTCGATAGCTGACTCCCCCTCTTGTCGAAGCCATAGGACATAACATCCGATGATCCCCAATACCAACCTTCATAGCTCGTACAACACCAATCATAAGATACCTCAAATCATCTACTAAGCGCATGTCCATCCTCGTGACAGTCAAACTTGCTTCCTCTAGTGCCTTGAATGATAATATGTATCTTCTACTGAGTAAAAATCCCATACGAACCACATAGTCTTTAATACCACCAACCATCCTCAAATCAACATCCGCTTCATGAATCTACCACGATCAAGACAAATTGGCAACCAATTAAATCTTCCCAAGCTCGTACTCATCAACCAGATGCCAGAACCCGCTGCACCCCCACGTGAACAACTGACTGATCTTTTGGTACATCTGCATCCATAGTCTGGACGACACGTTGAGACAATGTTTGAGCGTCCATGGCTCCCTCATAGCCCATTCGTGACAATCATGAACCGTCGGCGCATAGCTGATACCGAGTGTGCAATATCATACACGAGTGGACGTAAAAGAATATTAAATATACGCTTCAAGCCGAATCAATGCTGCACGATAAGGAATGAAAGAAGTGGAATTTCCTAATAGTTCCGTAGCCTCTCGAAGATAAGTACAGACGTCCCCGTCCTGATCCGCAAGACTCTACTAAACTTGCTTATGACTCGTAATACCTATGAACCTAGAGCTCTGATACCAACTTGTCACGACCTAATTTCCCACCTTAGGATATCATGATGACACCTAGTCTCTAAGACTAGGTAAGTCTAATACATGTTGATTATTAATGGAATTTAACTAACTTAACTGCAATACATTAAATAATAACTGTAACAACATAGCTGAACCAACATCAGTCATACAATCCCAAAACCGATAGTATAAATCATAAACTTTTCTAAGAGTAACTAGAAATAACAAGTACATCACTGTCCCGGAATAATAAGAAATAATGGAAATAAAATACAACAGAAGGTGACTTTGGGGCCTGCGAACGTGGAGTAGGTATACCTTGAAGCCTCCAGCCACGCAGGCATAAATCTCAAACTAATTCGATCATAAGTCGTCACGACCCAAAAATTCAACTAGTCATGATGGCACCTAACCCAACCTGTTAGGTAAGCCAACTAATAACAATCCAATTCAAATAAGATTAACTGAGAGATAAAATGATAATATACTGAACTTTTATACAAGAAATTCCCAAGGACTAGTAGTACAAATCATGTGCTTCTAAGATTTAGAGTTTACAAAGCTGGTATGAAATAAATATATCATCTGTTTGAAATATACATGAACAGATTAATAATTCTAAATCTACCAAGAACAAGTGGCAACTATGACCGGAACGCAGGTACATTTTCAGTGCCAGCTCCCGCCATACACAGCAGCATCAACATCCAAAATCTGCACGCAAGGTGCAGAAATGTAGTATGAGTGCAACTGATCACATGAACTCAATAAGTAATACACTTAACCTTAGGTTGAAAGTAGTGACGAGCTTGGACAAAGGTCATAGTCCAACACCAACAGCCAGGAACAACTCATAACAATATAACTAAAGCAGTACAAGTGATAACTCAATAATATAATGCTCATCTCGTTCACAGTTCCAGAAAATAGGTATGCTTTTCAAGTATAACAGTGAAAATCCAAATCTTTTTGAAATCACCAAAATATGAGTAAATCAGAAAAACTGTGATTTTCCCAAAACCTTTCAACAACAGGTAAGATGTTGCAATTTTAGATGGCATGAGAAAAGTACATCTCTATGCCTACATGTCAATGTGTATGTGAAGTCATGAATGAGACAATACCGTACATCATGAGGAAAATGCATTTGTATGCATGTATGTCAAGTGTGCATGTCAAATGCAATGCAACAGTGATAAAACCATAAGCATACTCTTAGAGTATCAATTCGCTCAGTCCTCATAGTCACTCAGCACTCGCTCTTGGCACTCGCACTCAGTAGGTACCTGCGCTCATTACTGGTAAGTCAGACTCCGGAGGGGCGGATCCTCCCCAAGCATTAATATAAGCCAATGATGGCATGAATCAATAAAGCCTGCCGCGGCGCGCAGTCCGATCCCATAAACATCCTCACAATCAGGCCCTCGGCCTCACTCAGTCATCAATCTCTCCAATCTCTCGGCCTCACAAATCTCATGCCAATCGGCCCAAACAATGATAATATGATGTGAGACAAATAATAACAGAGACTGAGATCTGATATGCAATGAATGAGTATGACTGAGTATGTAATTGCAATTTAAGCAAATAACTCAATAGCAGAAATGACCTCAGTGGGTCCCAACATGATAAACATATAGCCTAATCATGATTTCTAACCTGGATCACAGCTCAGTTACTCTAGCACGTAGAAATTTCATAGATAGAAACAAGATTTGGTCACTACACAGTACCACAGAATTAATTGAGTCATAATTCACGCGGTGCACGCCCACACGCCTGTCACCTAGCATGTGCATCACCTCAACACCAAGCATATAACACGTATATTCAGGGATTCATACATGTCACGACCCAAAATCCAAACCGTCGTGACGGCACCTAACCCAACCCATTAGGTAAGCCAGTTAACTATAAAACACAATATAATAATACTGATGTGAGTCAAAGATGAGATAACTGAATTTTATACAACTACCAAGGACTGGTAGTACAAATCATGAGCTTCTAATATTTAAAATTTACAAAGCTGGTATGAAATAAATTACATCATTTGTTTCAAAATATGCAGGAACAGATTAAAAATTCTAAAGCTGCCAAGATCAAGAGGCAGTTATGACCGGAACGAGGTATATCTTCAAATCCAACTCCCCTCTTGTACAGCAACATCAACATCCAACATCTGCACGCAAGGTGCAGAAGTGTATTATGAGTACAACTGACCCCATGTACTCAATAAGTAACAAACCAACCTTAGGTTGAAAGTAGTGACGAGCTGGGACAAGGGTCGGAGTCCAATTTCAATAACCAGCAATAGTTCATAATAATATACTAAAGATGGTACAAGAAATAACTCGGCTGGTTCATAGTTACGAAAAATAGGAATACTTTTCAAGTATAACAATAGATCCCAGATCTTTCACCGAAACCTCAAAATATACGAATAAGTTTGAAAATTGTGATTTTCCCAAAAACCTTCCAACAATAAATAAGATGTTTCATTTTCGGATAGCATGAGGAAAATATATCTCTATACCTACATGTCAATATACAGGTGAAATCTGAATGCCACCAATAACCGGGTAGCATGAGGAAATGCATCTCCATGCATGTATCTCAAGTACGCATGACAGATGCAATGCATCTCAATGATGAATTAATGTGCACACACTCTCATAGTACTCGATATCACTGTCTCGTATTCTCACTCATCATGCTTAATACTCTCAGCACACTTAGTTACTCAGTACTGTACAGGGCAGACCAGCTCAAATGCAAATAAACCAAGGCAGATCCAACCTGAAGATGCAAATGAACCAAAATGCAAATAAACCCTGCCATCAAACCTGCGCCATACCTCGCCCTTGCGACTCAACGCACTGCTTCTGCGCTTCCGCATGTGCGTCCCAACTCTCGCATCTGCGGAGCCCTGCTCCAACTCCACATCCGCTGCTGCGACTCCTTTGTCGCTTCTGCGACCATTGCACCTGCGCAAACTCAACCGCAGGTGCGCAACACCAGTACCAGCAGCTACCAGCAACCAAATAAGAATGAGAAATGGTCCGAACATCACTCGAAAATCACCTAGACCCCTTGGGATCCCGTCCGAATATACCATCAAGTTCCATGACATAAACACGGAGCTACTCGAGGCCTCAATCACGCATAACAGCATCGAAATGACGAATCACACCTCAAATCAAAAGTAATGAACTTAGAACTTTCAACTTTCAAAACTCGCGCCAAAACATATCCAATCAACTCGGAATGAACTCAAATTTTGCACATAAGTCCCAATTGACATAACAAAGCTATTCCATTTTCCGTAACCACAATTCGAATCCGATATCCACAAAGTTAACTTTCGGTCAAACTTATGAACTTTCCTATCCTTCAAAATTTTAATTTTCACTAATTAGTGCCGAATCCTTCTAGAAATATCCAAATGCAAATCCGGGCATATGCCCGAGTCCAAAATAACCATCTGGACCTAACAGAACCATCAAAAATTTGTTCCGGAGTCAAATTCACAAAAGTCAAACTTAATCACCTCTTCCGACTTAAAGCTTCAATCATGAAATTCATTCTTCCAAATCGATTTCGAATAACCTGAAAACCAAAATCGACGATTCACACAAGTCATAATACATCATAAGGAGCTACTCATGCGCTCAAACTACCGAGCGAAGTGCAAATGCTCGAAATTACCAGTCGGGTTGTTACATCCTCCCCCACTTAAACATACGTTCGTCCTTGAACGTGCCAAGAGTTGTTTCAAAGCCATCAAATCACCATGTAACCTTACCACGTACATACCCGGGGGTGATCCCACATCACCCTATTCCATAAAGGCCGGACAACACAACCTAACTGAAGATAATTACTTCAATCTTAGCCCATAAGCTACAGAATCCAATTTCCAACATCCAGAATTTTCTATAAGATTGGAATCTCGCATCTACACACTGTATAAGTCTGAACAAGCTGTATCAAGCCATAACCATAACCCAAGACGTAATCACTTGATTTACCGCATAACTCGCATACTTGTAGCAATAACTTCTGATCACAATAACTTCTCAAAACAAACCCGGTACCGGTAGTAAACCTCATATCAAATAAAACCTCGTTCTAAAACCTTCGTACACTGCCAATCTCATAACCACTTATCAGATCAACAAGTCATGGAGCTCCCTCACCTTCGACAAGAACTATGGCCAATTTCTAAGCCGATCAACGACATTATCCTTTCAACTATACCGCAATCAAATCCGATAGCACCCATTCTAGGTCCGACAACCTCCGCTTATCAAATACAAGCTACTCTACTGACACGCCGCACCAATACTACACAGAGCCACAAACCGTGCAATCCGTGCACTAATACGCAACAATTCAAATGTACTCCCAAAGAACCATCTCGCAAGTTCAACAAGTACCACCACACCCGCAATGCCATGAGTCCATCATACCTAGTAGAACTAAGACACACGAATCTAACACAAAGGATCATATCCTGACATAACCTAACCGCAATGCGTGACCCCATCCAAACACGGGTCCATATGAAATACCTCAAGCCACCATGCTCAAAATCAACAACTACATGTAATTCGACATCACATACACGAAGTGTATGACCATAACCACGTAGAAGCAAATAGCACAATATACCACAGTCCGGAGAGAACATAACTAAGGTGCAATCAACCATTCGACACCCCAATAACCATCTCGCTCAAATCCCGCTACCCAAACAGATCCGCACCATGTGTGCTCATAACCAACAAATCACAACCCCTCGTAGCATAGAGGAGTAACACATAGATCATAAGCTCATCTCTAACCGAGTGGTACATCCCCAAACAATAGCATTGCAGAGTCGACCAATCCGACCCAGTGTAGAATACACATCCTCATTGGGCATGCTAATAGACCCCAAATCCACTCTGGTCACCCACAAATAGATACATAACCCTCCCAAAATCCACAATGACTAAACCATATCACATACTCTCATCTGGCTAGCTTTGGTCACATCTTCACATTCCATAACCACGAAACAATCTGTTTATGAGAAACTCCTGGTCTCCAAGTCCATAGAACACATGAATCACCATATCTGATCCCAACTCCACCGCCCGAATGTCTAACACATCTCACATGCACGATTATCCCACGAGGAATACTGTTATAATTTTTCCATGCCACATAGCAAAATTTGAATATCAGCAGTCGATCAACTAGGCGAGTACCGTAATACCAATGAAGCATCTATAAGTCAACACACTATGCGCCTTCTGAAATACGCACCCTTCTTAGGAATTACCAAGTAGTTATAACATTCATCTAAATATCTGAAACAGTCCTTGTTGTCCAAAATCCATGACCTTCCCTCCAAATATGAACCGTGACCTTGCATATGCAAATCCCAATCCCACACAACACACCGTATCTATCATGCCATAATATGAAAAGTACAAGAATCTCATAATCAACTATGAGTCACAAGCAAACTACATTCTCAATTAGCCAAAAACCTTCCACTTGATTTCATCCAGAGAAAATCACAACACGCAATATACTCCTCACGCCAGCAGGAAGTATACACCTCCAACTGTGGTAGAAAGAACACTTTGAAATCCATTTGCACATAACCCAGCTATCAGAACCGAATCGCTCTAACTCAACCAAGCCACGCAGGTCGCCAAAACCCAAGAGTATTGCCGCCGAGCACCTGTAGAGACTCACCAGATCATAAGTACCCAAAGACCCAATTATATCTATTACCTTGCCGACCCAACCTACTACCAAGCTGTACTATTTCTCTAGGTTCCTTCCGAATTATCCTCAAGTTACCATTCCTCCTCGCCATAATACCATGGTCCTCAACCAAAACTCGCCCCACGAGATCCTAGAATAAAACCTCACCGCCTTAAGGCCGATAAGCCACTGTATTCCTTTTCAAGCACTCCAAAAGTACCACAATCGAGACACTCGCTCTGAAGAGTCTTTATGTGAACCTGAAACTATTTCCTTTACCTTCCTAATACTTGAATGTAGAACCAATAGTGATATAGAAATACCGCGAGTCCCCACACCATCCGACACAAATCTCGGAGTCTATCCATAGACAACTCCGAATAAATTCTCAATTGCTATATATAAATTTTGAATCCATTAGATCCTTCTCGAGAGTCATCCATTATGCTCCAATCTCAATTGCGTCGCCCAAACGGGCCAAACAACCTGTGCCCCATTAGTAGAACAACACCCAAAGAAGTGAGCCACACTTTAAGCAACCAAGCAATTTCCTACTTCACGCGCACTACATCCTTCACGAATAACAAATCAATCATCCCATGATTCCCATATACTCATAAAGTGTAACATAACTCATATCCAGAAATTTCTTCACTCAAGTCATCCTTGAGCTCAACCTCTGCAAGTCATAACCGATCCATAACTATGCCTCAGACCAAAAACCCCAATACAACACGTAACCATGCAATCAAATCGTCGATAGAAAACTCCCCCACTTGGCTTAAAGCCACAGATCAAAACACTCGATAACTCGCAACACCCATACTCTATTACTACCATAATACCGCAGGGAGATTCAACTAAATCCTTCATAAGCTCACATAACATAGACCATATAATACCTCAAATCATCTACTAAGATCACGTACATCCACGTGACGATCAGGTCGATTTTCTCAACCAAATTCAAATTCAAATCTCAACATATATACCCCGCTGGTAGAAAAGAAACTCTCCATACAACATTATGAAGATCACACCTCCGTAGATTACTCCGCAGGAGATAACCCACCTGCTTAGCCTCAAATTGGCATCTTGCTATACCCTTTCACAGCCACGATTACCACACTATCACTTAATCTTCTTGAGTCTGAACTCATAACAAGACATGAAAATCTAATTCGTTCCACAATTAAACAACATGAAAAATCTTTCAACACACTCATAACTGAGACTATATGTCATATCAAGACAGCAATCTAACACCCAATAGTCCTTTTTACACCTCGAGCAAACTATTCTTGTCATAATCAAACCATCTGGACACATCCCGCAGTCACGTCATACTCATCATATAGCCATCCAGCCACTCATCGAGTCACAAATTCCACTCCAAGGGATGCTACCAGACATTTAAGTCCAAAAGTACATGCTCACACAACTGAAATTCCCGTGCTCAAGCTACAGTCATAACCCGGCCTCAAGTCCTCCAGACTGGCCCATCATCAGCACACTGAATTCACATTTCGCTCCTCATCCATGGAATCACAAGCCAGCAATGCACAGCTGATGCCGAGCGCTCACATGCGCACACGAATGCGTGGAGGGAATTCAAAGAGTTATGTTTCAAGCTGAATGAATTCAGCACGATAAGGAAAGAAAGATGGAAAATTATCCTAAATGCCCTGTAGCCTCTCGAAGATAGGTGTGGACGTCATCATACTGATCCGCAAGACTCTACTAGACACTTGCTCATGACTCGTAGAACTTATGAACCTAGAGCTCTGATACCAACTTGTCACGACCCAAAATTCAAACCGTCATGACAGCACCTAACCCAACCAGCTAGGTAAGCCAATTAACTATAAAACACAATATAATAATACTGATGTGAGTCAAAGATGAAATAATTGAATTTTATACAACTCCCCAAGGATTGGTAGTACAAATCATGGGCTTCTAAGCTTTAGAATATACAAGATGGTATGAAATAAAGTACATCATCTGTTTGAAATATGCAAAAACAGATTAAAAATTCTAAAGCTACCAAGATCAAGAGGCAGTTATGATCGGAACGCAGGTACATCTTCAAATTCAGCTCTCGTCGTGCACAGCAACATCAACATCCAACATCTGCACGCAAGGTGCAGAAGTATAGTATGAGTACAACCGACCCCATGTACTCAATAAGTAACAAACCTAACATTAGGTTGAAAGTAGTGACGAGCTGAGACAAGGGTCAGAGTCCAACTCTAATAACCAGCAACGGTTCATAACAATATAATAAAAATGGTACAAGATATAACTCAGCTGGTTCACAGATATGGGAAATAGGCATGTTTTTCAAGTATACTAGCAGATCCCAGATCTTTCACTGAAAACCTCAAAATATATGAATAATTTTGAAAACTGTGATTTCCTAAAAACCTTTCAACAATAAATAAGATGTTTCATTTTCAGATAGCATGAGGAAAATATATCTCTATGCCTACATGTCAATATACAGGTGAAATCATGAATGTCACCAAAGACCGGGTAGCATAAGGAAATGCATCTCTATGCCTGTATGTCAAGTACGCATGACAAATGCAATGCATCTCAATGATGAACTAATATACTCACACTCTCAGAGTACTCAATCTCACTGTCTCGTATTCTCACTCATCAGGCTCAATATTCAGCACAGTTAGTTACTCAGTATTGTACAGGGCAGATCCAGCCCAAATGCAAATAAACCAAGGCAGATCCAGCCCTAAGATGCAAATGAACCAAAATACAAATAAACCAGGGGAGATCCATCCCAATGCAAATGAACCAGGGGATATCCAGCCCAATGAATATAAACCAGGGCAGATCTAGCCCAACGCAAATTATTGCTAGCCATTGCACCCATTGTGGAATTGTAAACTCCGGAGAGGTCCTTCCAGCCCAAGCACTATAATAAGCCAAATCCTGGCATGATTCAATAAGGCCTGCTGCGGTGTGCAACCCGATCTCATAAATATTACTCAGCACAAGCCCTCGGCCTCACTCAGTCATCTATCTCTCCTGTCTCTCGGGCTCACAACACTCATGCTAAGCAGCCCTAATTAATGATACAAGATGTGACAATATATGATAATAGAGACTGAGATATGATATGAAATGATGAATGCGACTGAATACATAATTGCAATTAAGCAAATAAATCAACAACAAAGAACGACCATTGTGGGTCCTAATAGTACCAACATATAGCCTAAACATGATAGCATAAATTACAGCTCAAGTACTCTTACACATAGAGTACAATAAAAATGTTTAGATAAGATAGCTACACAGTTCCACGGAATTGACTAAATCATAACTCACACGGTGCACGCCCACACGCTCGTCACCTAGCATGCGTGTTACTCAACATCGATCACATAACACGTAATTCGGGGTTTCATACCTTTATCCATAAGTTTAGAATTGTTACTTACCTCAAACAAGCCAAATCCAATACTGAACAAGCCAAGCGATGCTCCAAAAATGCCATCCGCGCGTACTGACCTCGGAACGGCTCGAAACCTAATCCACGTGGTGAAAATCACTTCAAAAATTGCCTCAATCCGAGCCCCAAATCTCCAAATATGATAAAAGTACCAAAACCTCGATTTATAGGTTCTGTCCAGCGGTTTTCGCATATGTGAACCAAATTTTCGCTTGTGCAAACACGCATATGCAGCCCAATCTTTTCTTCTGCGAACAGACCAAACTCAGCATCCATCGCTTCTGCGGGACATCACATCGCACCTACGCGCCCGTAAATGCGGTTCTGCCATCGCACCTGCGCCATACCTTGCCCCTACGACTCAACGCACCGTTTCTGCGCTTCCGCAGGAGCATACCAACTCTCGCATTTGCGGGCGCCCTGCTCCATCTCCACATCTGCTCCTGCGACTCATTTGTCGCTTCTGCGACCATCGCACCTGCGCAAATTCAACCGCAGGTGCACAACACCAGTAAGAGCAGCTACCAGCAGCCAAATAAGAATGAGAAATGGTCGGAACCTCGCCCGGTACTCACCCGGGCCCCTCGGGACCCCGTTCGAATATACAAACAAGTTCCATGACATAACACAGACCTACTCGTGGCCTCAAATCACTCATAACAACATCGAACCGACGAATTGCACCTCAAATCAAAAGTAATAAACTTAGAATTTTCAACTTCAAAACCTCGCGCCAAAACATATCCAATCAACTCGAAATGAACTCAAATTTTGCACACAAATCCTAAATGACATAACGAAGCTATTTCAATTCCTGGAACCACAATCCGAATCCGATATCCACAAAGTCAAATCTCAGTCAAACTCATGAACTTTCCAATCCTTTAAATTTTTAATTTTCACAAATTAGTGCCGAATCCTTCTAATAATATCCAAATGCAAATCCGGGCATACGCTCGAGTTTAAAATCACCATCCGGACCTAACAGAATCATCAAAAATTCGTTCTGGGGTCAAATTCACAAAAGTCAAACTTAATCACCTCTTCCAACTTAAAGCTTCAATCATAAAATTCATTCTTCCAAATCAATTCAGAATAACCTGAAAACCAAAACCGACGGTTCATACAAGTCATAATACATCATAGGAGCTACTCATGCCCTCAAATTACTGAGCGAAATACAAATGCTCAAAATGATCGGTCGGGTCATTACAATACCCTCAGCACCAAGTTTAGAAGTGTTACTTAGCTCGAAAGAGCTGAATCCAATATCGAGAAAGCCAAACAATACTCAAGAAATGCCATCCCGCGCGCACCGACCTCCGAACGACTCAAAACTAGCAAAAAGTAACTCAAATACATCAAATAATGCTTAAGGAAATAATTCCAAATGATAAAGGTCGAATCTTTAATCAAAACCCCAAAGTCAACCAATAAGTCAAGCACGGGCCCGCACCTTGGAACCCGACGAAACTCACAAAATCTGATAACTCATTCAATTACGAGTCCAACTATACTAGTTTCACTCAAATCCGACTCCAATACAATGTTCAAAACTCGAAAATTCCTTTTTATGAAATTATAGACAAAATCCCCCAATTTCTCGTAAAAATTCATTATCCAATTACCAAAAATGAAGAGAGATTCGTGAAATATAATCATAACCGAGTTAAAAATATCCCAATTCGTGTGGTGAAATTCCTCTCCAAAGTCGCCCAAAACCGAGCTCCAAGTCTCAAAAATGTGAATAAAACGACCAACCCTCGAAGTTATAGCTTCTGCCCAGCAGTGTTCGCTTCTGCGATCAAATGAGCCGCTTCTGCAGCGTCGCTTTTCGACCAAAATGCCGCTTCTGAGGAGAAGAACTGGAAACTGGCCCATCGCACCTACGAAAAAGCTCAGCTTCTGTGCAATCACAGGTGCGAACCAAAAGCACACTTCTGTGCCCACACGTACTGCATTTGCGCCTTCGCAGATGCGAAGAAAACTCCCCATTTGCGAACTCCTGCCCCCAGCACAGTCTCCGCTTCTGCGATGCCACTGTTGCTTTTGCGGCTCCACACCTATGCTGAAAGCTCCGCAGGTGCGGCCACAGTAGAACCCCTGCCAAACCAGCCTTAGCCAAAATAATCAAACGATTCGAACCTCGTCTGAAACTCATCCGAGCAACTTGGGACCCCGTACGAATATACCAACAAGTCCCATAACATAAAACGGACCTACTCGACGCCTTAAATCACATATAATGACATCAAAATGACGAATTGAACCTCAATTCAAACTTAAATGAACTTTGAACTTTCAACTTCCAAAATTCGTGCCGAAACATATCAATTCAACCTAGAATGAGCTCAAATTTTGCAGACAAGTTAGAAATGACATAACGAATCCATTCTAATTCCCGAAACCACAATCCGAATCTGATATCATCAAAGTCAACTCCCAGTCAAACATATGAACATTCTAAACCTTCAAATTTTCAACTTTCGCCAATTAGTGCCGAAACCTTCTAGAAATATCTAAATGAAATTTTGGGCATATGCCCAAGTCCAAAATCACCATCCGGACCTAACGGAACCATCGAAACTCCGAGCCGAGGTCAAATACTAAAAAGTCAAACTTGGTCAACTTTTCTAACTTAAAGCTTCAAACATGAAATTCATTCTTCCAAACTAATTCCGAAACACCTGAAAACCAAAACGGACGATACACACAAGTCATAATACATCATACGGAGTTAATCAAGACTCCAAATAGCTGAACAGAATGCTAATGCTCTAAACGACCGGTCGGGTTGTTACATTCTCCTCCACTTAAACATATGTTCGTCCTCGAACGTGCCCAGAGTCGTTCCAAAGCCTTCAAATCACTGTGCCACCTGTCCATGCACATACTCCGGGGTGGTCCCACATCACCCTATTCCATATAGGCCTGACAACACAACATAACTGAAGATCATTACTTCAACCTTAGATCGTAAACCTTAGATTCCAGTTTCCACATTCGGAATTCCTTACAATACTCGAATCTCGCACCTGCATGCTGTATAAGTCTGAACAAGCTGTATCAATCCATAACCATAACCCAAGATGTAATCACATGATATACTGCATAACTCGCATACTCGTATCAATAATTTCCGACCACAGTAGCTGCTCAAAACAAATCCAATACAGGTAATAAACCTCATATCAAGTAAAACTTCGTTCGAAACCTTCGCGCACTGCTGATGATGAAAGAAACACGTAAAAACTCATAACCAATTATCAGATAAACAAGTCATGGAGCCCTCACTCGTCCGACAAGAACCAAGGCCAAATCCTAAGCCGACTTCCGATATCATTCCTCCATACATACTGTAAACAAATCCGATAGTGCCATTCTAGGTCGAATGACCTTATCTCATCAAACACAGCTATTCTACAAATATGCCACACCAATACAACCTAAATCCACAGACCGTGCAATCCGTGCACCAATAAGCAACGATTCAAATGTGCTCAAACATGAAAAATGACACAAATGAGGAAACCGTTCCTCAAGTTCAACAAGTACCACCACAACGCAATTGCTACGAACCCATCACACATTGTAGAACCAAAACACACGAATCTATCACAAAGGATCATATCCCAATGTAACCCCACTGCAATGCGTGACTCCATCCAAACACTGGTCCATATGAAATACCCCAAACCACAATGCTCAAAATCAACAACTACAGCAATTCGACATCAAGTACACGAAGTGCCTGACCATAACCATGGAGAGGCGAATAACGCCTTATACCACAAACAGGAAAGACCATAACCAAGGCGCAATGAACCATTGCACACCCCAATAACCATTTTGCTCGAATTCCGATACAATGCCCAAATCGAACCGCACCATGTGTGCATATAACCAACAAATCACAATCCCTTGTAGCATAGAAGAGTAACACATAGAACATATCAAAACACAAACTAGCTCAACTCTTATCTGAATGACACACTTTTCAGCAATAACAGTGTTGAGTCAACAAATCCGACCCGGTGTAGAATACACCCATCCTCATTGGGCCTACAAATGGGCCTCAAACTCAACTTCGGTCATCCTCAAATGGATAAATGGCCCTCCAAAAGTCCACAATGACCTAATCATAGCACGTACCACCATCCAGCTAACTTTGGCCACATTTTCACAGTCCGCAACCCGAAACAATCTGCTTATGAGAACTCACAGCCTCCAAATCCATATAACACATGGATAACCACAGCCGACCCCAACTCCACCACTCGAATGACTAACACCTCTCACATACACCACGAGGAATACTTCTATAGTTCTTCCAAGCCATATAGCAACATCTGAACATCAGCAGTCGATCAACTAGGCGAGTATCGCAATACCAATGAAGCATCCGCAAGTGAAAACTTAATGCGCCTTCTGAAATGTGTACCCTTCTCCGTCAATACAAAGTAGTAATAGCATTCATCTAATCACATGAAACCGTCCATGTTGCTTAAGAATTCATGACCTTTCCTTCGAAAACTGAACCGTGACCTTGCACATGCAAATCTCAGTCCCTCACAACGTACTGCACATATCATGCCATCATATGAAAAGTACGAGAATCTCATAATCGACTCTGAGTCACCAGTCGAATACATACCCAATCAGTCAGAAACCTTCCATTTGATCCCATCTAGGATAAAATCACAATATGCAACATGCTCCTCTCGCCGATAGGAAATATCCATTTCAAACCATGGTAGAAACTATCAGAACTCTTCGAACCAATTTGCACATAACCAAGCCATCATAACTGAATCTCTCTAACTCAACCAAGCCACGCAAGCCGCCAAACCCAAGAGTATTTCCACAAAACACATGTAGAGACTCACCACATCATAAGTACCTAAAGAACCGATCATATCCCTTATCGTGCTGATCCAACCTACCACCAAGCAGTACTATTTTTTCGAGTTCCTTCTGAATTACCCTCAAGTTGACACTTCTCCTTGCCAGAACACCACGATCCTTACCCAAAACTCATCAGAAGAGATCCTAGCATTAAACCACACTTCCTTAAGGTCAATAAGTCGTTGTATTCCCTCTTAAGCACCCAAAAGTACCACAACCGAGATACCCACTCTGAAGAGACCTTCTGTGAATCTAAAGCCGTTTTCTACACCTTTCGGATACTGAAATATAGAATCCATGATGATATAGAAACACCGCAAGTCCCGACACCATCCGATGCAAATCTCATATTCTAGCCATATACAAGTCCGAAAAATTCTCAATTGCCACTATAAATCTTGAATCACTTAGAACCTTCTCGAGAGTCATCCACTCAGCTTAAATATCAAATGCGCTGTCAAAACGGGCAACCTATGCCCCATTAGCATGACAACACCCAAAGAAATAACCCACACCTCTAAGCAACCGAGTGCTACTCCCTGCTCACTACATCCGTCACGAATAACAAAGTCAAAACATTCCACGATTTCCATATACCCATAAAGTATAATACATCATGCATCCAGAAATTTCCTTGCTTAAGTCATCCTCAAAATCAACTTCTACAAGTCATAAACCGATCCACAAGTATGCCTTAGACCGAAACCAATACAACACGTAACCATGCAATCAAATCGTTGATAGCCGACTCCCCCACTTGGCTCAAAGCCATAGATCAAAATATTCGATAACTCACAATGACCATACTCTGTTACTGCCATAATACAGCAGTGAGATTCAACTAAATCCTTCATTAGATCATGTAACACCAACCATAAAGTACCTCAAATCATCCGCTAAGCTCGCATTCATCTTCGTGACAATCAACTTTCTCAACCAATCCAAACTCAAATCGCAACACCTATAACCCACCGGTAGAAACGAAATTTTCCATGCACATCATAAGGATCACACATCCGTAGACCAACCCGCATGAGATAACCCACCTGCTTAGCCTCAAATTGGCATCTTTCTATACCCTTTCGCAGCCACAATTACTACGTAGTTACTTATTCCTTCCTGAGTCTGAACTCCTCAACAAGACATAAGAATCTAATTCGTCTCATAATTAAACAACGTGAAAGATTCTTCAACACACTCATAACTCGAGACTACATGTCAAATCAAGACAGAAATCAAGCACCCAACAGTTCTTTTTACATCCCAAGCAAACTCTTTTCGTCACATTCAAAACCATCTGAACACATCCCGCAGTCATATTATACTCATTATATACGTCCAACCGCTCATCAAGCAACAAATTCCACTCATAGGGACACTACCAAACATATGAGTCCAAAAGCACGTGCTCACACAACTAAAACTACTGAGCCTAAGTTGCGGTCCATACCCGACCTCAAGTCTTCTAGACTGGCCTATCACCAGCACACAGAAAAAACATCTCGCACCTCATCCATTGAATCACAAGCCCTCGATGCACAGCTGATACCGAGCGCTCACGTATGCATACGAGGGAGTGGAAGGAATTTAAAGCGATACGCTTCAAGCTGAATCAATATCGCACGATAAAGAAAGAAAGATGGGAAGTTGTTCAAAGATAGGTGTGTACGTCATCATAACGATCTGCAACACTCTACTAGACACTTGCTCATGACTCGTAGGACCTATGAACCTAGGGCTCTAGTACTAACTTGTCACGACCCAAAAATTCAACTAGTCATGATGGCACCTAAACCCAACCCGTAAATGATAATATACTAAACTTTTATACAAGAAAGTCCCAAGGACTGGTAGTACAAATCATGAGCTTCTAAAATTTAGAGTTTACAAAGCTGGAATGAAATAAATACATCATCTGTTTGAAATATACATGAACAGATTAATAATTCTAAAGCTACCAAGAACAAGTGGCAGCTATGACCGGAATGCAGGTACGTCTTCAATGCCAACTCCCGCCATACACAGCAACATCAACATCCAAAATCTGCACGCAAGGTGCAAAAGTATAGTATGAGTGCAACCGACCCCATGTACTCTATAAGTAACAAACCTAACCTTAGGTTTAAAGTAGTGACGAGCTTGAAAAAGGTCAGAGTCCAACACCAATAGCCACGAACAACTCATAACAATATAACTAAAGCAGTACAAGTAATAACTCAAAAATATAATGCTCAGCTCGTTCACAGTTCTGGAAAATAGGTATGCTTTTCAAGTATAACAGTGAAAATCCAAATCTTTTTGAAATCACCAAAATATGAGTAAATCAGAAAAACTGTGATTTTTCCCAAAAACTTTCAACAACAGGTAAGATGTTGCAATTTTATATGGCATGAGGAAAGTACATCTCTATGCCTACATATCAATGTGTATGTGAAGTCATAAATGACGCAATACCGTACAACATCAGGAAAATGCATCTTTATGCCTGTATGTCAAGTGTGCATGTCAAATGCAATGCAACGCAGTGATAAAACTATATGCATACTCTCAGAGTATCAATTCACTCAGTCCTCTCAATCACTCAGTCCTCACAGTCACTCGACACTCGCTCTCGACACTCGCACTCAGTAGGTACATGCGCTCGCTGCTGGTAAGTCAACCTCCGAAGGGGTGGATTCTGCCCCAGGGCTAATATAAGCCAATTATTGCATAAATCAATAAAGCCTACTGCCGCGTGCACCTAATCCCATAAACATCCTCACAATCAAGCCCTTGGCCTCACTCAGTCATCAATCTCTCCAGTCTCCCCCCCTCACAAATCTCATGCCAATAAGCCCAAATAATGATAATATGATGTGAGACAAATGATAACAGAGATTGAGATATGATATGCAATGAATGAGTATGACTGAGTATGTAATTGCAATTTAAGCAAATAACTCAACAACAGAAATGACCTCATTAGGTCCCAACAGGATAAGCATATAGCCTAATCATGGTTCCTAACATGAATCACAGCTCAGTTACTCTAGCACATAGAAATTTCATAGATAAAAACAAGATTTGGTCACTACACAGCACCACAAAATCAATCGAGTCATAATTCATACGGTGCACGCCCGTCACCTAACATGTGCATCACCTCAACACCAAACACATAACACGTATATCCAGGGGTTCATAGCCTCAGCACCAAGTTTAGAAGTGTTACTTACCTCGACCAAGGCAAATCCAATTTCGAGCAAGCCAAATAATACTCCAAAAACGCCATCCCGCGCGTACCGACCTCCGAACGACTCAAAACTAGCCAAAAGTAACTCAAATACATCAAATAATGCCTAAGGAAACAATTCGAAATAATAAAGGTCGAATCTTTAATCAAAACCCCGAAGTCAACCAAAAAGTCAAACCCGGGCCCGCATCTCGAAACCCGACGAAACTCACAAAATAAGACAACCCATTTAATTACGAGTCCAACCAAACTAGTTTCACTCTAATCCGACTCTGAATCGATTTTCAAAACTCGAAAATTCATTTTTATGAAATTTTAGACAAAATCCACCAATTTCTCTTAAAAATTCATAATCTAATTACCAAAAATGAAGATAGATTCACGAAATATAATCAAAATCGAGTTAAGAATGCTAACCCCAATTCGTGTGGTGAAATTCCTCTCCAAAGTCGCCCAAAATCGAGCTCCAAGTCTCAAAAATGTGAATAAAACGACCAACCCTCGAAATTATAGCTTCTGCCCAACAGTGTTCGCATGTGCGATCAAATGAGCCGCTTCTGCCACGTCGCTTTTGCGACCAAGATGTCGCTTCTGCAGAGAAAAACTGGAAACTCGCCCATCACACATGCGGAAAAAGCTCAGCTTTTGCGCAACCGCAGGTGTGAACCAAAAGCACGCTTCTGCGCTGGCCTTCGCTTCTGCGCCCACACGCACCGAATCTGCACCTTTGCATATGCAAAGAAAACTCCGCATTTGCGATTCCTGCCCCTAGCACACTCTCCGATTCTGTGATGCCACTACCGCTTTTGCGGCTCCGCACCTATGCCCAAATCTCCACAGGTGCAGCCACACCAGAACCCCTGCCAAACCAGCCTTAGCCAAAATAATCCAAAACAATCTGAACCTCATCCGAGCCACTCGGGACCCTGTCCAAATATACCAACAAGTCCCATAACATAACACAGACCTACTCGAGGTCTCAAATAACACATAACGACATGAAAATGATGAATCGCACCTCAATTCGAACTTAAATAAACTTTGAACGTTCAACTTCCAAAACTCGTGCCGAAACATATCAATTCAACCTGGAATGAGCTCAAATTTTGCACACAAGTTCCAAATGACATTATGAAGCCATTCCAATTCCTAGAACCACAATCCTAATTCGATATCATCGAAGTCAACTCCCAGTCAAACTTATGAACATTCCAAACCTTCAAATTTCTAACTTTCGCCAATTAGTGCCGAAACCTTCTACAAATATCCAAATAAAATTTCGGGCATACGCCCAAGTCCAAAATCACCATCCGGACCTAACGGAACTATCAAAACTCCGAACCAAGGTCAAATACTAAAAAGTCAAACTTGGTCAACTCTTCCATCTTAAAGATTCAAACATTAATTCATTCTTCCAAACTAATTCTTAAACACCTGAAAACCAAAACCGACGATACATACAAGTCATACTACATCATACGGAGCTAATCAAGACTCCAAATAGCTGAACGGAATGCTAATGCTCAAAATGACCGGTCGGATCATTACATAAGTACCTGGATCTACACAAAAATGTGCAGAAGCGTAGCATGAGTACACCACAGCGACACCCAGTAAGTATCAAGCCTAACCTCGGTAGAGTAGTGAAGAGGCCAGGTCAAGACACCTACCAAACATATAAACCCCAGGATATAACATAAAGCTAACAATGGAAAAAACATCAATGTAAGACCAACAGCAGAAGGATCACAAATTTACAATCAATAGTGAAGGTAATAGAAGCACGAATGGTAACAAGAAGGAACCAGGTAATAAAGCAGCAACATAGTCAGAATACAGAAGAAATGTGAATGAATTCAAGTAAGGAGAACTGATGACAACTCAATCAATCAAATCGTTCCTAATGCACGAATTACAATAAGAATTACCCGAGGTACCACTCCTTGTAATCTCAAATCATAAGTTACAACTTTCAAATCTTACATGTGTGGCACCTTGTGCCCATATTTTCCAAATTACTTTCGCATGACAAAGTCCACATGCTACTATGTATATTGTATCCGTGTCAAATGCAAATAAAATGCTCAAGAGATTTATTTATATATAATAAGGCATAATAAAAATTTGGAATAAAGTAAGGAATCAAATGAGAAAATGAGTTTTATTTAGGAACCAAATACAATGAAATAAGGTACAATTTATACAAGATATGATATCAAAGGAGTTTAGTTTAGGAGTCATTTGGGTAAAGAAAATATCATTTTCAAATAAAATAAAGCATCAGATAAGTCACCGAATTAAATACAGAATTTGTTAAAATAAAACATAATAATGATTTTTAAGTAAAGTAAAAACGTCAGGCAGGATAAGGAGTTTAGTTCGAGAAACCAGTTAAAGTTAAAATATGACAACTATTAAGAATAGTAAACTACCGAATGAAACGACGAATTTTAACTTAAGAGTGACATAAGGTAAGCCATGCTCCTAATTCTTCATTTTTAAACCGTTATGTTACCAACAACTCAACAGGGCATGAGATAATGACTCCGCGTAGTAAATTCATCTTGAAAATCAATTCACCATGTAACCACAGGAGCACAGATTGACACACTGCAATAATACAACGATTTACGTTAGATGCATGACTCACAAAAGACACAACAACAACAACAACAACAACAAGTACAACACACACAATCCGTTGCGGCACGCAACCCGACCCCACCGTATTATCATGCATCAATATCATAATCCTCCCTTATTCCACTATAATATCATTAATCAATATCGAATATCACGTATATATAATCATGAAATACAATTAAAAATTGATTAAAATCACTTACCCCGATAGTTTGGTATGAAAATTTCTCCACAAAATCGCCTCCCACCGAGTCTAGAGTTCAAAATATGTTAAAATGAAGCTAAGTCCTGAAATGAAAGTCTTAATACCAACCTCAGATGTTGCATTTGGGAAAATGTGATGGTTGCAAATGCGAAAATGGCGTCGCCAAAGCGAAGCCTGACCAACTCTTCCTATGTCGCAAATGCGACACAAGTCTCGCAAAAGCGAGCTCAGAGTCTTCGCAAAAGCAACAGTTTGTGTCGCAAATGTGGAAGTTGCCTCAATTGCAAATACAATGAAACTGTTCGCAAATACGAACTCCCTTGTCCCAGCCCATCGTCGCAAAAGCGAGAATGATCTCTCAAATGCCGATATCGCAAAGGTGATAAAAACCTCGCGAATGTGACAATAGAGCACCAAAACCAGCCGAACTTCTACAAACTCCTCCGGAACGCGTCCAAAACTCATTCGAGCCCTCAGGGCTCTAAACCAAAAATATATACAAGTCTAAGAACGTAACACAAATTCGCTCGCGCGATCAAAACACCAAGATAACATCTAGAATCACGAATCGGACGCCAAAACGCATGAAAATCACTATGACCTTCAAGAATTCCTAGAATTGCAACCAAGTGTCCGAACCACATCAAATCAACTCCAAATGATGCCAAAATTTTCAGGAAGTTCCAATTGACGAAACGGACCTATTCTAAGTCCCGAAACCAAAATTGGAACCCGATAGCCTTAAAGTCAACCATGGTCAAACTTAGGAAAATTCCAAACCTTTGAATTGCCAACTTCCGCCAAATGGTGCCGAAACCTTCTAGAAACATCCAAATGCAAATCCGAGCATACGTCCAAGTCTAAAATCACCATCCCGACCTATTGGTACTATCAAAACTGTGATCCGAGGTCAAATACTCAAAAGTCAAACTTGGTCAACTCTTTCAACTTCAAGCTTCTCAAGTGTGAGCCCTTCGAAATCAATTCCGAATCATTCAAAAAACCAAAGACGACCATGCACGCAAGTCATAGTACACTATGTGAAGCTACTCATGACCTCAAATTGTCAAACTGGACGCAATTTCTCAAAACGAGCGGCCATGTCGTTACATTAACAGCATAAATGCAAGTGTATTACCTGTATCAACTGTATGCACATGGATACATTTCGAATTTCTAATTCTCCTTTTTCAACTCTACATACACCCTAAAATCCACGTCGTTATGTATTTCCATAGGCATACAATTTTCTTCCACTTTATATTCGATTTTAATTAACTTCGAACTTAAGTTTATATCAAGTTGCTTTGAAATTGAAGTAACTAAATCACTATACGAAGCATACTCCTTTATCACTATCCCTCTATTGAATAATCGACATAACAATTTTCTTTATTCCACTTTACAGAATGACGAATTAACACTGTTAAACTTGCCATCTAGTAAATTCAATTACTAATTCTTCTGTGAATATTTGTATCAATGCCGGACGGAAATCAATCCTATCAAGGTCGGTCGAACCAAAACCTCGAACACACTCAAAATAATAAATCACTTACTCGCTGAAGCTCTTCAGATTGTGTTTTGTTGAAGATGAATACAATGCTCTGTTTTTTGTTAAACGTTTGAAAAAAATTTGCTAATTATGGCATTGTTGCGCCCTATTTTGCACCAATCAAAACAATGTACATATTATAGTACTCTGCCATGGTTAATTATTGTTTAGAGTCACTACCTAATATTTAAGGTATACTAGGACACCTGTACTACAATATGTAATGTACATTTGATTATGGTCTACAAAATCGTTGAGATCCTAGGTAAGGGTTCAAGTTATCTCGAGGAGAAGGTGTTAGGCATCCCTCAATATCCACAAAAGTGTGGTTCTTGCGGACTCGATCAAATAAGATAGGGAAGGTTCAAAGATGATTAGCAAATACTCACAACTATATTACAAAGAATAAAAGAATGATTACCGTATACTAGAATGAACAGTAATGATATTAAATATGTAATGAATTATGTAAGGATGAAGTATGCAAGTATTTTTGGTATTTTTGAAATGAAATGATTAAAATACATTAACTCGTATGAAACATATATAGAGTTGACAAAGGAATCGTATTCCAAAAGATAAGCTGAGTGTAAACTGAGTTCTAGATAAAGAATAGTAAAATATATGACAAAATATATATATGCAATAATATGTAATGTACAAGGATTAAAAGTATATTTAAAGATAATATTTTAGTGTAGATTGAACAATATGAAAAAAATTGCACGTAAAGAATACATGTCAATTCAAGTTGTTTGAATCAAAGTTTGAGCTTACTTAAAGAGAAAATGATTCATAATTAGTGTCAAAAGACTTAAACGAATAACTGCAACAAAAGAAAACTTATACTAAATGATTTGAGAAAAAAGGAGAAAGGATATTTATTTGCACATGGATAAATAGTTAACAAAGAATTTGATCAAAGAATAGAGGAAGAGTCATCCTCGGATAATAGTAAAGTGAAAGAGTTGATTTAATGAATAAAGAATCGATTTGATGAAGGAATGTGGTATAAAAAAAAGATGTATCGAGATGTTTATGACATAAGGAAATTATCCCGTCAATACAAGAAATATTCACCAAAAAATGAGTTATCATTCAATGAGCAACTAAAGACCATCTTTCGATTCATGGTCTTGAAACACAAATTATGTGAGCCAAGCCCAAATGACTACAAAGCCCAAATCTCTCAAAAAAAGGTATGACAATCCAACTACAATTTTTAACTTAAGTTGCGTCAAGTAAAGAACAACTTACATGTGATGTGGTTCAAAAAGCATGCTCATATAACTTTAGAGAGCGACAAAATTATTTATTTTCCGTTACTTTTGAAAGAAGATGACATTTTTTCATTTTTTTTATGTATATGACTAATTTAGTTGACTATATGTGTATCAATCCTAATTAATCAACCAAGTTGTAAAACATATATGCCATCTTCAAGATATATACAAACTCCATGAAAATCATCTAATGTGCAATACCGTAATTTAACACGATTATTAACTATATGCAATTTACCCTAAGTGTTTAGCAAATAAATAATATCAAAGCAAGCAAGCACGGCATCTATCTATGATTTTACTATACTTTATGTTTTAGGTACGTCCGAAAACGGGAAGTACAAAACGGGGATTTAACGAGGTAGGTTTCATCTCCGAGTGTCGTCTTCCGAAAGCGACTCAACGTAATAGTACCTCGCAAGACAAGAGAAGTAAAATTGTTAGTAAAATAATATGTAAGAGTCAAACTAATAGAGCGACATGTTTTTAAAATGATTTTTGTTTAAAAATGTTTTTTGAAAAATTATTCTTCAACATGATTTGAAATGTTTTTGTTTTTTTTGAAAGATTATTTTAAAACATATTTTTTGAAAAGGATTTTGAAAAATAGTTTAAAAATATTATACAAAAATACTCTTTTGAAAATGATTTAAAAGATATATTTTTTGGAGGCTCGGATGATGTATGCCATATAGCAATAAGATATTAGAACGCGAATGCTGACTTGATAGTTACTCCGATGGCTATGTTGCCTCCTGAGGTACGAACAATCATATTCTCGTCTTTTATTTTTCCTTTAACTTTCGTTATCGACTCATAAAATATATTTGTTTCGAATCCGAGGAACAATATACTGTTTTGTCCATTATCAGTCAAAATATCATCACAAGGCCTCAAAAAGTTTATTCTCATCGGTCCGAGATCTGAGAGTATAAATTCAATCCATGTCAATCATATCTAATACTTGAAAGGAGCCAACAAAAGATCATTTCGGACAGTAAAGCAAACATAGTCATAGCCACAAAATTTATTTTAGAACCAAATATGTGCCAACGGTGGTGCAAGGGCAACATTAAAGCCATTTGGATAACATAGCCCTCAATGAGGACAAATGGAACAAAATCAGAAATGAACGCAACGGCAAGATCATCGTCAAATCGGCCTGCCAACAATACCAAACAAGAAAGATTAATGTGAAAACTTAAACAATGATTCAGACATAAACGAACAGCATCAAATCGCGTCATATTTTAAGAAAGGAGTCGCTGGAAATTTAGAGGTCACCGGAAAATATGTCTGGCCAAAAATCCGACCAGCGAGTAAGGCAACTAAATGAGGACGCTACTGCCATGGCGAATCAACGGAACATCATGTCACGACTTAAAATTTAATTAGTCGTGATGGTACCTAACCCAACCCCCTAAGTAAGTCAATTAGTAACAATAATCCAATTTATTGAGATTTACTAAGAAATGTAATAATAATATAGCTGAACTTCTACACAAAGAATTCTCAAGGACTGATAATACAAATCATGAGCTTCTAAAATTTAGAGTTTATAAAACTGGAATAAAATAAATACATCATCTGTTTGAAATATACATGAACAGATTAATAATTCTAAAGCTACCAAGAACAAGATGTAGTTATAACCTCAACGCAGGTGCATCTTCAATGTCAGCCCCCGCCATACACAACAACATCAGCATCCAAATCTGCACACAAGGTGCAGAAGTATAGTATGAGTACAACCGACCCTATGTACTCAATAAGTAACAAACCTAACCTTAGGTTGAAAATAATGACGAGCTGGGACAAAGGTCAGGTCCAACACCAATAGCCAACAACAACTCATAACAATATAATAAAAGTGGTACAAGAAATAATTCAGAGATATAATGCTCAGCTCGTTCACAGTTCTGGAAAATAGGCATGCTTTTCAAATATAGCAGTGAAAACCCTAATCTTTTACTGAAATCACCAAAATATGAGTAAATATGAAAACTGTGATTTTTTCCAAAAACTTTCAACAAGTAAGATGTTTCATTATCAAATAGCATGAGGAAAATATATCTCTATGTCTACGTGTCAATGTGTATGTGAAGTCATGAATGAAGCAATATCATACAACATGAGGAAAAAAACATCTCTATGCCTGTATGTCAAGTGTGCATGCCGAATGCAATGCAACACAGTGATAAAACCATATGCATACTCTTCCGAATGCAATGCAACACAGTGATAAAACCATATGCATACTCTCAGAGTATCAATTCACTCAATCTTCGTAGTCACTCAGTCCTCCCAATCACTCGGCACTCGTTCTCGGCACTCGCACTCGTACTCAGTAGGTACCTGCGCTCATTGTGGTTGTGCAAACTCCGAAGGGGGGATCCTACCCAATTGCTAATATAAGCTAATCATGGCATAAATAAATAAAGCCTGCTACGGCATGCAACCCGATCCCATAAACATCCTCACAATCAGGCTCTTGGCCTCACTCAGTCATCAATCTCTCCAGTTTCTCGCCCTCACAAATCTCATGCCAATCGGCCCAAACAATGATAATATGATGTGAGACAAATAATAACAGAGACTGAACTATGATATGCAATGAATGAGTATGACTGAGTATGTAATTACAATTTAAACAAATAACTCAATAGCATAAATGACATCAGTGGGTCTCAACAGGATAATTATATAGCCTAAACATGGTTTCTAATATGGATAATAGCTTAATTACACTAGCACGTAGAAATCTCATGAATAAAGACAAGATTAGGTAACTACACAGTACCACAGAAACAATCGAGTCATAATTCACACGGTGCACACCCACACGCCCGTCACCTAGCATGTGCGTAACCTCAACACCAAACACATAACATGTATATTCGGGGTTCATACCCTAAGCACCAAGTTTAGAAGTGTTACTTACCTCGAACAAGCCAAATCCAATACCGAGCAAGCCACCAGATAATCCAAAAAATACCATCCCGCGCGTACCGACCTCTGACCGGCTCAAAACTAGCCAAAAGGAACTCAAGAACATCAAATAATGCTAAATGAAACAAACTCAATCGATAAAAGTCGAATCTTTAATCAAAATCCCAAAGTAAACCAAAAAGTCCAATCCGGGCCTGCACTTCGAAACCCGACAAAACTTATAAAATACGATAACTCATTTGATTACGAGTCCAACCATACTAGTTTCAGTCAAATCCGACTCTGAATCGATATTTAAAACTCAAATATATGAAACTTTATACAAAGACCTCCAATTTCTATTTTGAGTTCATCAACCAAATGCCAAAAAAGATAATAGATTCATGAAATAAAACCAAAATCGAGTAGAGAACACTTACTCTAATTCATATAGTGAAAATCACTTCAAAAATCGTCTTAATATGAGTTTCATAGCTCTAAATATGTAAAAATAACCGAAACCCCTGAAATTAGAGTATTTATAATCACTGGGCGAATCAATGAATCGCGATCGCGAAAATACCATCACGATCGCGAAGAAGAAAAAGCATTGCTCCTAAAAATGCACTATGCGATCGCAGCAACAGACTCGCGAACGCGATACACAAGACTAACAGAACTACGCATTCGCACAATCAACATCGCGAATGCGAAGAGATAACCAACATTCTGCCAAGCTTAGCCCCAAACACTACGCGAATGCGTAGAAGTAGACCCGAACGCGATGAAGACCATCCCAACTCTACATGAACGCGGCCATCCAATCACGATCGCGATGAAGAAAATGCCCAGCTCCAGATTTCCTCTACACGATCGCATACCAATCTTCATGATCGCGAAGGACAGTCAAGGTATCAGAAACCAGCAGCAACAGAATTGAAAACATGAAGAAAAATGGTCCGAAATTAATTCGAAATACGCCCGAACCCCTCGGGACCTCGTCCGAACATTCCAACAAGTCCCATAACATAACACGGACCTACTCGAGGCCTCAAATCACGCATAACAACATCGAATGACGAATCGCACCTCAAATCAAACTTAGCGAACTTTAGAACTTTCAACTCCCAAAATTCGTGCCAAACCTTATCAAATCAACCCGGAATGAACTCAAATTTTACACACAAGTCCCAAATGACATAACGAAATTTTCGGAATCACAATCTGAACCCGATTTCATCAAAGTCAACTCCTAGTCAAACTTATAAACTTTTCAAACCTTCAAATTTCCAATTTTCGCTTAGTGCCGAAACTTTCTAGAAATACCCAAATGCAAATTCAAGCAGACCTAACAAGATCTTCAAAACTACAATTCGAGGTCAAATACTAAAAAATCAAACTTGGTCAACTCTTCTAACTCTAAAGCTTCAATCATTAAATTCATTCTTCCAAATCAATTCCGAATAACCTAAAAATCAAAACCGACGATTCACATAAGTCATAATACATCATACGATACTGCTCAAGACTTCAAATAGGTGAACGGAATACAAATACTCAAAACGACCTCACGCAGCGTCTTAAGGAAATGGAGCGAGAATGTCGCCGTCGAAGCTCCGACCAAAATCCGGCAGCGTTTCTTTTCAGATCTGACGGGCTCCGGCAAATTGGTTCGCCGGATTCTTGACATTTTGACAACAGACCAGCGGCGATTTTTGAGTCATCGAAGAAGACATCACTCCCCTTTTAGAAAAATATATCCCCTCACTTTATTTTTTTCAGCCGTATACCTCTTTTGCATATGTATGTATATGTAACAAATGATTATGTCATTGTAAAGTGTTAAATAGAGATGGAAGAAAATGAGTATGGGAAAGGGGTAGCTAGCGGCTGACACTCCCTCAAAATGAGAGATGAGAGACGATGGGAGGAATGGGGATTGGGGGAACGGCTGTGGTCTCAAATGAGAATGAGAAAGAGAGATCTTGGTCTTGGAGGGAAAGGGAGGGGCGGCAGATTGTGCAAAAGTTAGGGGTTAGGGTTTTAGCCCCCATATATATATATATATATATATATATATATATTAGTGTGTTATGTAATATTGTAGTTTACATGGGTAGAAACTTCGGGGTTAAGGTTTGGGAATAAGACAAAATAGATGGGTTTTACTCAATGGTTAAAAGTGTTTTACTCACGGGGTAATAGGATGTAGTGTCTTATCAAAGTCACATCACACTGTCAAGTTGCGTCACATAACATGTCACATTGCTTGTGTCGTCACATCGGATGTTGATAGGACATCAGATTTTAACGGACTCGATCCGTATTTTGAAGTATACCTCTATGTTATTATTAGACTGTGCTACAAATTATAAAATTATTTATTTAATTCAAAATCTTGTAGTATTTATTTAAAATGTAACTACTACAATTGTGTTATAGTACTTTTTTTAAATGACAATAAATTGATAGAATATCCTAATATTTGAAAAATAAGACAATTATCAATAAATTATTTGAAATTTAGAAAAATGAACAAAACTGGTACTCCCTCCGTTCCAGTTTATGTGAACCTCTTTCTTTTTTAGCCCGTTCCAAAAAGGATGATCCCTTTCTAAATTTGAAAATAATTTAGCTTAAACTTCTAATTTTATCCTTAATGAGAAGCTTTTATAGCCACACAAATACTTTTGGACTCCTTTTTGACTTGTTTAAGACCACAAATTCCAAAAGTCTTTATTTTTTCTTAAACTTCACGCCCAGTCAAACAAGTTCACATATATTGGAACGGAGGGAGTAGTATTTGACTAATTGCAATAAAATGATAAAAATTCACATATTTTGTAAAATAGAAATAATTATCAATTAACTATATTAATGTTAAATAATGTGCAAAAAACTATATTTTTATCATTTTTTACTAGAAAACCTGCAAAAGTTAATTTTTAAATACGGAGGTTCAAAATTGAGTGTCAACAGCTGCCCCTCTTTGACCGAAGGTGATGTAAGAGTCTTTAGGCAAAGAAACTAACATCATACTCAATTTTGTCCCGATATGACATAGTGGGAATGAGGATGTTTTGAAGATTGTGATCGAACTTTGGTTTCAGAGTTGCCTACATATCTCGGGTTACACGAGAATCAGATCACGTGTAGTTCTGGAATGCAACTGAGTGCTACTTGTGGATTGTAGCCTCATGAGTGGAAGACAAATGTTCGAGGACGAAAAGGTTCACGTGATCTCGACATTGCTTCCAAGATTGTCCCAGTGTCGGACTATAGTGACATCGGGATATGAATGTTGGATGATGGATCGATTGAATGGATTGACATGGATGTGGCCGGGCTATGTGTTGAGTTTTCCTACATATCTTGTATGTAACGAGAATTAGTTCGATTGTAGTTCGAGAAGGCGAAGGGTTGAATTGATTTTTTATTTTGAAAGTTTCCCCAGCGTCAAGCTGTGATGATACTGAGTGTTATTTTGACAATGGGGGTTCAGATTGCCTACACATCTCGGGTCGACAGGACGTTAGAACGATACTTGGGACATGCCATCGGTTGCTATTGGAAAGCTCGACGTCCGTTCTCAAAGTCTGCCCTAGTTTATTTTCTAGAAGATAGTTCCACGTTGTGTCGCCTCTTTGATTAGAAGAATTGACGAAGTGTGGACTATGCTTTTGTCTGATTTGACAAAGATGAATATGTGATTTTTTTGAATGAAATAGGGTCCGGGATAGAACTCTGCTTCGAAAGAGATTCGGGCTAGATACCGCTCCAAAGCGATATCAGAGCATTTTAGTAGCTTACTTGATGCATTGATGTGAAAAATCTTCAACATATCCACATTTTTTGGAAACACTTACCTGTTGGCATATATTTAGTGTTGAAACATATACTGTTTTTTTCTTTCTGCTGTTTTATCATGATATCGTTATGTAACAGATTTCATAGCATCTCTCAGGTGCTTAACCATATAAGATTTTGTCATTTGATGATCTTCGAGTCTTCCATTCTAGGTAAATCGGAGCTAAGAAAGGTCGCAGGCCTACTTTACTAAAAGATATTTGGAAACTTCCTCTAGGGAAGATAGTTGATGTGCCGTTTAATAATCGTAACCAAGTTGTTGGGGAAAAAGGTCGAAAGCTTACTAGCTTTCTAGGAATTATTGCCAGAACTCTAGAACTCTACATGCAGTTGATTGGAGAAATTTTGACGAGGAAAAGAAAAAATTGGTGGATTTTGTCTTCTTCTTCTTCTTCTTCTTCTTCTTCTTCTTCTTCTTCTTCTTCTTCTTATTATTATTATTATTATTATTATTATTATTATTATTATTATTATTATTATTATTATTATTATTATTATTATTATTATTATTATTATTATTATTGTTATTCTTATTATTGTTATTATTGTTATTGTTATTATTATTATTATTATTATTATTATTATTATATGAAAGAGCTCAATATTTTATACATGATGTTTTCTTCTAAATATTGGCTTTATTTTTTCAGAAGAAGTTCTCTTTCTAGGAATTAATGCGAGAACTCCAGAACCAACACCTGTACATGCAGATGATTGGAGAAATTTTGACAATGTCACGACCCTAACCCCGAACCCGGTCGTGATGGCGCCTCTCGTGAAGACAAGGCCAGCCAATTTAAACAAAATCTCATTTTAAGAAGTTAATTAACAAGAAAACAATACAAGCATAGTTTAATAGCAATCATTCACGGAAAATATAGCTAACCATCCCGACTACAACCCAGATCGGGGTGTCACAATGTCATGAGCAACTAATGAATCCTAATAGCAAGATTACTAATTACAATATCTGGCACAATTTTTGAAGAACATAGGAACAACAAGATGAAAGAGATACGGGGCTGAGGACGCCAACAGCTACCTCGTAGTCTCTGAATCACCGCCAGGACAGGAGAAATCAATACTCCGGGACGGAACCAACAATGCCTGAATCTACACACATGGTGCAAGAAGTAATGTGAGTACTTCCAACTCAGTGAGTAATAAGCATAAATAACGACTGCAAGTAAGAAAACACACAAAGCACAAGGCATTCTATAATGAATCATTTAAAACATCATTCGCAAACAGTAAATCAGTGAGAAATTCAAGAAAAATCTCCTTTCAGCAGGTAAAAACATGTGAAGTAAAACATCGTCCCTCGGGCTATATATATATCAACAAATCCGCCCCTCGGGCAACATCATAAAAACAGTACCAGCCCCTCGGGCTCAAATCTCAGAACAACATCAGCCCCTCGGCTATCACATGAAACAATATCAGCCCCTCGAGCCATCACATGACACAATATCAGCCCCTCGGGCTATAAATCACATCACAATGGGTACCCGCGCTCACTGGGGGTGTACAAACTTCGGGAGGGGCCCCTTATGGCCCAAGCGCAATATCAATCCACCTCGTGGCATATATCTAGGCCCTCGGCCTCATATCAATCACAAGCCACCTCGTGGCACATAAAGTATCTCAGGCACTCGGCCTCATATCACTCAGTAAAACCTTACATCTGGCCCTCGGCCGCACTCAGTCACAAAAATCATCACAAGCCCCTTGGGCTAAGTAAAACAGTAGTCCTCAGCCCAAAAACATCATTTAAAATATTGTTTAAGTCTCAAAACTGAGTAAAAGTGGTTGAGTCATAAAATAGTGAAAACAGCATGATTGAGTTCAAGTAATAAGTCAAAAATAGTGAGAAAACAGTGATAGACATCCCCGAAGGGTTCAAATAATTGGCACGAAGCCAAAATATGGCAATCAGCCCAAATCATGATAATAACAAGTAAGTTTCAATCAAATGCGCAGTAAAATCGTCAATCGGGATGGACCAAGTCACAATCCCCAGTAGTAAACGACCCCACGCTCATCATCGAGCGCGTGCCTCACCTCAATATAGCACTACGATGTGCAAATCTGGGGTTTCAAACCCTCAAAACATCATTTACAATCACTACTCACCTCGAACCAGCTAAATCCCTAGCCCGCGACGCCTTTTCCCTTCGAATTGGTCTCCACGCGCGTCGAATCTATCCAAAATCAGAACTAATACGTCACAATACGCTGAGGGAACAAAGCCCAAGCGAAACAATCAAAAAATATCAAGAAATTACGAAATTAGCAAAACCCGAGCCCCGGGACCACTTCTCGAAGTTCAGAAATTTTTACATCAACGTGTCCCTTACCTCCTAACGAGTTCAACCATACAAAAATTATCAAATTCTGACATCGGTTCGACCTCCAAATCTTAAATCCATACTTAAGGGTTTTCCATAATTTCTCCAACTTAAATCCCAATTAAACACTAAAATAGCGATATACTGGGGTAATTTGACCAAGGTTGAGTTAGGAGCACTTACCCCGGTGTTTCCCTTAAAAATCTCCCGAAAGTCGCCTCAATATTCGCTTCAATCCGAACACTATAGCTCCAAATAATGTTTAAAAATGGCTAAAATCCCCTCTCTTAAGTATCTGTCCAAGCAAGTCTCCTTTGGATATAGTTTTGAGGTTGATTTTGCTGTGATTTAGGTATTTTGGAGGTGTTTCTCTTAGATGGTAATGATAGTGGGTTTTTTCATGGCCAATGGGTACTGGTTCCTATTTATACAGGGTCAAAAATCGAAACAAAAAGGCACCAGTCGGGTCAAAAATGCGACCGCATTTTGACGTTGATTTTTATCCAGAAATCTGTCTTGATCTGCGATTTCAATGTACCATATGCGGTTCGCATTTTAGAAATACGACCGCATTTCAGACCGCATTTCTGACATGGATCTTGTCTAGAAATCTGTCTCGATCTGCGATCTCGGTGTGGTGGAAATGCGGTCCGCATTGTGGAAATGCGACCGCATTCCTGACTGCATTCTTGACGTCATTCTTTGCCCAGGAAACTGTCTGGAATTGTAATCTGGGTGTGTGGTTTGCGGCTCGCATACTGGGTTTGCGATAGCATATCCCGCTTTGCGATGTCTCTTTATTCTATTACAAAATTGCAACTTCTAGTTTTTCTGCAAATTTTCCAAGGGCGAAACAGTCCGTTTAGCCACCCTAAACTCACCCGAGGCCACTGGGACCCCAACCAACTATGCCAACATATACCATAATATTATTCGAATTTGTTCTAACCTTCGGAACGCTCAAACAACCTCCCAACACCAAATTCCCGTCGGATTCAAGCCTAAGAATTTCAAAATCTTCTAAGTTACTCTTTTAATCGAAAATTCAATCAGACCATGTTCGAATGACATGAAGTTTCGCACACACATCCCAAATAACATAACGAATCATAATAAGGTAGAAATGGGGAAAACGGAGCTGTAACTCATGAGACGACTGGCCGGGTCATCACATTCTCCCCCACTTAAACAAATGTTCGTCCTCGAACGAGTCAAGAAACGTACCTGAAGCTTCAAATAGGTGAGAATATCTGCTCCGCATCTCACGCTCAGTCTCCCAGGTAGCCTCCTCCACGGGTCGACCTCTCCACTGCACTTTCACTGAAGCTATATCCTTTGACCTCAACTTCCGAACCTGACGACCCAAAATCGCCACTGGCTCCACATCATAGGTCAAATAATCGTCCAATTGAATTGTGTTGAAGTCCAAGATATGAGACGGATCCCCAATATACTTCCGAAGCATAGAAACATGAAATACTGGGTGTACACTCGACAGGCTGGGTGGCAAAGCAAGCTCATAGGCCACCTCCCCAATTCTCCGAAGCACTTCAAATGGCCCAATGAACCGAGGACTCAATTTTCCTTTCTTCCCGAATCTCATAGCACCCTTCATGGGCAAAACCTTCAGCAAGACCTTCTCACCAACCATGTAGGACACATCTCGGACTTTCCTATCGGCATAACTCTTCTGCCTCGACTGCGCTGTACGAAGCCTCTCCTGAATTGTTTCGCCTTCTCTAGAGCATCCTGAACCAAGTCAGTCCCCAATAGCCTAGCCTCGCGGGCTCGAACCAACCAACCGGAGATCTACACCGCCTCCCATACAGAGCCTCATACGGAGCCATTTGAATACTCGACTGGTAGCTGTTGTTATAAGCAAACTACGCAAGGGGTAGAAACTCATCCCATGAACCTCCGAAATCAATAGCACATGCACGTAACATGTCCTCCAGTATTTGAATGGTACGCTCGGACTGTCCATCCGTCTGAGGATGAAAAGCAGTGCTCAACTCCACCTGAGTACCCAACTCCCTTTGCACGGCTCTCCAAAACTGTGAGGTAAACTGAGTACCTCTATCTGAAATAATTGAAACTGGAACACCATGCAGCCGAAAAATCTCTCGGATATAAATCCTTGCCAACCGTTCTGAAGAATAGGTAGTACACACAGGAATGAAGTGCACGGACTTGATCAGCCGATCCACAATCACCCAGATAGCATCGAACCTCTTCAAAGTCCGTGGAAGTCCAACAACAAAGTCCATAGTAATCCGCTCCCATTTCCACTCGGGAATAGCCATCTGGTGAAACAGGCCACCCGGTCTCTGATGCTCATATTTTACCTGTTGACAGTTGAGACACCGAGCTACGAATCCCACAATATCTTTCTTCATTCTTCTCCACCAATAGTGTTGCCTCAAGTCCTGATACATCTTCGCGGCACCCGATGAATGGAATACTGCAAGCTATGGGCCTCCTCCAGAATCGACTCTCGAAGCCCATCCACATTGGGTACACAAATTCGGCCCTGCATCCTCAACACCCCATCATCGCTGATGGTGACATCTATAGCATCGTTATGCTGAACTCTGTCCCTAAGGACAAGCAAATGCTGATCGTCATACTGGTGCTCCCTGATGCAATCATATAACGAAGACCGAGAAACCACACAAGCCAACACCCGGCTAGGTTCCGAAAGGTCTAGTCTCACAAACCTATTGGCCAAGGCCTGAACATCAACTGCAAGGGGTCTCTTCCCAACTGGAATATATGCTAGACTCCCCATACTTACTGCCTTTCGGCTTAAAGCATCGGCCACCACATTGGCCTTTCCCGGATGGTATAATATAGTGACATCATAATCCTTGAGCAATTCCAGTCTTCTCCGCTACCTCAAATTAAGATCCTTTTGCTTGAACAAATGTTGAAGGCTGCGATGATCAGTAAAAACCTCACAAGATACGCCGTACAAGTAATGCCTCCAAATCTTCAGTGCATGGACTATGGCAGCCAGCTCCAAATCATGCACGGGGTAGTTCTTCTCATGGGGCTTCAACTGACGAGAAGCATAAGCAATAACTCTACCCTCCTGCATCAATACACAACCAATCCCAACTCTTGAAGCATCACAATACACAGTATATGCACCTGAAGCTGATGGCAAAACCAATACTGGAGCTGTGGTCAAGGCTGTCTTGAGCTTCTGAAAGCTCTCTTCACACTCGTCCGACCATACAAATGGAGCACCCTTCTGAGTCAATTTGGTCAAGGGCGATGTGATGGATGAGAATCCCTGAACAAACCGGCGATAATAGCCTGCCAACCCAAGGAAGCTACGAATCTCTGTGGCTGAGGACGGTCTAGGCCAACTCTGAACCGCCTCTATCTTCTTTGGATCAACCTGTATACCCTCACTGGACACTATGTGCCCCAAGAAAGCCACTGAACCGAGCCAAAACTCACACTTAGAGAATTTTGCATACAGCTTGTCCTCCCTTAATCTTTGCAATACAACTCGCAAATGCTCCACGTGCTCCTCCTGGCTATGCGAGTACACCAGAATATCATCAATGAATACAATTACGAACGAATCTAGATAGGACCGAAATACATTGTTCATCAACTGCATGAACGCTGCTGGGGCATTGGTTATCCCGAAAGACATAACAAGAAACTCATAGTGACCATATCTAGTCCGGAAAGCAGTCTTGAGAATATCCGAATCCCTGATCTTCAACTGGTGATATCCTTAACGGAGATCAATCTTGGAGAACACTCGTGCTCCCTGAAGCTGATCAAACAAATCATCAATACGAGACAAAGGATACTTGTTCTTGATTGTTACCTTGTTTAATTGCCTGTAATCAATGTACATTCCCATCGTGCCATCCTTCTTCTTCACAAACAGAACCGGTGCACCCCAAGGTGACACACTAGGCCGAATGAACCCCTTATCTAGGAGTTCCTGAAGTTTCTCCTTCAATTCTTTCAACTCTGCTGGTGCCATACGATATGGTGGAATAGAGATGGGCTGAGTGCTCGGCACCAAGTCAATACCAAAATCAATATCCCTGTCTGGTGGCATGCCCGACAGGTCTGCGGGAAATACATCAGGAAAATCCCTCACAACCGGAACCGATTCAATGCTTGGAGCCTCAGCTCCAACATCCCTCACAAACGCTAGGTATGAAAGGCAACCCTTCCCAACCATATGCCGGGCCTTCAAGAATGATATCACTCTACTAGGAATGTAATCAGTCATGCCGCGCCATTCGATTCGCAGCACATCCGGCACAGCCAAGGTGACGGTCTTAGCATGACATTTTAGAATAGCACGACACAGAGATAACAAATCCATGCCTAAAATGACATCAAAATCCACCATGCTCAATAGCAGTAGGTCCACTCATGTATCCAGACCCCCAATAGTTACTACACATGACCGGTGCACACGGTCTACAACAATAGTATTGCCCACCGGGGTAGACACATGAACAGGTAAAGCAAGAAACTCCTGGGTCGTACCCAAATAATAAGAAAAATATGAGGACACATATGAATAGGTGGAACCGGGATCAAATAATACAGAGGCATCCTTGTGGCAGACTGAAACAATCCCTATAATGACGGTATCTGAAGTACTAGCATCTGTCCTGCCTGGAATAGCATAGAATCGGGCTTGGCCAACGCCTGATCGACCTCCCTCTCTGGGGCGACCCCTGGCTGCCTGACCTCCACCCCTAGCTTGGGCGGGTGGTAAGGTAGCTAGAGCATAAGTCGAGGGCTGACCCCTCTACTTGGACGATCTAGCACCACGATGAGGACACTGCCTCCACATATGGCCCATCTCGCCACACTCATAACAGCTCCCTGGTGCTGGAGAAGAGGAATGAAGGGAACCTCTCGCACCGGAGTGTCTCGCAGGTGCACTCGGCATAGAAGGACCCTGGGCTGACGGAGCACGAGCTCGAAGGAGGCTGAGTGATGACTAGCCCTACTGCAACCCATGATAACCACGACCTGCAGATGCCCCACGGTACTCTGGACGGGCTGGCTGAGCAGGCCTGAAAGAACGACCTCTACCATACTGAAACTGGCCCCTCGAAGGAGCACCACTGTAACTACCCGATCCTCGAGGCCTCTTGGCATCCCTCTCCTCTGCTCCTGACGGCGAACCGTCTCAATCTTGCGAGCTATATCAACCACCTCCTCGAAGGTTGCACCCAATAATCTCTCCCTGGTCATGAGAATACGGAGATGATAGTTAAGGCCATCCACAAACCTCCTGATCCTTTCACGGTCAGTCGGAACCATCCAGACAACATGACAAGGCAACTCAGAAAACCTTGACTCGTACTGCGACACAGTCATATCCCCCTGTCGCAACCATTCGAACTATCTATGCAGCTCCTCTCTGCGGGACTGCGACACATACTTCTCCAAGAAAAGAGCGAGAACTGCTGCCAAGTAAGGGGCGCTGCATCAACCGGCCTACGCCTCCCACCAAGTGAAGGCATCTCCCGTAAACAGAAAGGTGGTGAATGCCACACCACTATACTCAAGAATCCTGGCTATCCGAAGCATTCGCTGACACTTTTCAAGAAAACCCTGGGCATCCTCGCTCTCAGCACCACTGAACGACGGAGGCTGGAGTCTGCCAAACCTCTCAAGACGACGCTGCTCGTCACCTGGCATAACTGGTACCATGAACTCCTGGGCTGGTGCAACTGGCTGCGCTGGAGGTGCCCCCGGCATCTGTAGTCCCTGCACTGCCTGCTCAGGTGTACGAGCAGCGGGGTCTGATTGCCTCCCCCGGCCTGTGAAGTAGCTGCTATTGTGATGGCTGAAACCGCCTGAGCTAGGCCCGTGCAAACTGATAAGATCTGAGCCAAGGTCTCCTGAAGACCTGGAATAACGATAGGCACAGCTGGTGCCTGAGCCGGTGCCACTGGAGCCTGATCCTGAGCTGGGGCAGCCGGTGGATCAACAGGTGCTGCCCTAGCTACTCTGCTTCTGCCACGACCAGGACCGCGCCCGTGGCCTCTGGTGGCCTCAGTGGGTGGCACTGGTGGTCGTCCTCCTCTTCCGATACCTCGCGTCCTCACCATCTGTGAGAGAATAGGATAACAGAAGTTTTAATGTTCGGATCAACAAGCTCGCACGACAAGAATTTTCAAGGATATGAAGTTTTTCCTAAAAGGTTCTGTAGCCTCTCGAAGATAGATACAGGCGTCTCCGTACCGATCCGCGAGATTCTACTAAACCCACTCATGACTCGTGAAACCTATGTAACCTAGGCTCTGATACCAAACTGTCACGACCCTAACCACGAACCCGGTCGTGATGGCGCCTCTCGTGAAGACAAGGCCCGCCAATTCAAACAAAATCTCATTTTAAGCAGTTACAAGCATAGTTTAATAGCAATCATTCGCGGAAAATATAGCTAACCATCCCGACTACAGCCCAGACCGGGGTGTCACAATGTCATGAGCAACTAATGAATCCTAATAGCAAGATTACTAATTACAATATCTGGCACAATTTTTGAAGAATATAGGAACAACAAGATGTAAGAGATACGGGGCTGCGGACGTCGTAGTCTCTGAATCACCGCCTGGACAGGAGAAATCAATACTCCGGGGCGGAACCAACAACGCCTGAATCTGCACACATGGTGCAGAGAGTAATGTGAGTACTTCCAACTCAGTGAGTAATAAGCATAAATAGCAACTGAAAGTAAGAAAACACATAAAGCACAAGGCATTCTATAATGAAGCATTTAAAACATCATTCGCAAACAGTAAATCAGTGAGAAATTCAAGAAAAATCTCCTTTCAGCAGGTAAAAACATGTGAAGTAGAACATCGCCCCTCGGGCTATATAATATATCAACAAATCCGCCCCTAGGGCAACATCATAAAAACAGTACCAGCCCCTCAGGCTCAAATCTCAGAACAACATCAGCCCCTCGGGCTATCACATGGAACAACATCAGCCCCTCGGCTATCACATGAAACAACATCAGCCCCTCGGGCTATCACATGAAACAATATCAGCCCTTCGGGCTATAAATCACATCACAATGGGTACCCGCGCTCATTGGGGGTGTACAGACTCCGGGAGGGGCCCCTTACGGCACAAGCGCAATATCAAGCCACCTCGTGGCATATATCTAGGCCCCTGGCCTCATATCAATCATAAGCCACCTCGTGGCACAAAAAGTATCTCAGGCCCTTGGCCTCATATCAGTCACAAGCCACCTCGTGGCACATAAAGTATCTCAGGCCCTCGGCCTCATATCACTCAGTAAAACCTCACATCTGGCCCTCAGCCGCACTCAGTCACAAAATCATCACAATCCCCTCGGGTTATAGTAAAACAGTAGTCCTCAGCCCAAAAACATTATTTAAAATATTGTTTAAGTCTCAAAACTAAGTAAAAGTGGCTGAGTCGTAAAATAGTGAAAACAGCATGACTGAGTTCAAGTAATAAGTCAAAAATAGTGAGGAAACAATGATAAAGATCCCCGAAGGGTTCAAATAATTGGCACGAAGCCCAAATATGGCAATCAACCCAAATCATGATAATAACAAGTAAGTTTCAATCAAATGCGTAGTAAAATCGTCAATCGGGATGGACCAAGTCACAATCCCCAGTAGTAAACGAGCCCACGCTCATCATCGAGCGCGTGCCTCACCTCAATATAGCACTACAATGTGCAAATCCGGGGTTTCAAACCCTCAGAACATCATTTACAATCACTACTCACCTCGAACCAGCTAAATCCCCAGCCTGCGATGCCTTTGCCCTTCGAATTGGCCTCCACGCGCGTCGAATCTATCCAAAATCAGAACTAATACGTCACAATACGCTGAGGGAACAAAGCCCAAGCGAAACAATCGAAAAATATCAAGAAATTACGAAATTAGCAAAAACCGAGCCCCGGGCCCACTTCTCGAAGTTCAAAAATTTTTACATCAACGTGTCCCTTACCTCCTAACGAGTTCAACCATACAAAAATTATCAAATTCTGACATCGGTTCAACCTCCAAATCTTAAATCCAAACTTAAGGATTTTCCACAATTTCTCCAACTTAAATCCCAATTAAACACTAAAATAGCGATATACTGGGGTAATTTGACCAAGGTTGAATTAGGAACACTTACCCCGATGTTTCCCTTAAAAATCTTCCGAAAGTCGCCTCAAAATTCGCTTCAATCCGAACTCTATAGCTCCAAATAATGTTTAAAAATGGCTGAAATCCCCTCTCTTAGGTATCTGTCCAAGCAAGTCTCCTTTGGATATAGTTTTGAGGTTGATTTTGCTGTGATTTAGGGTGGTTTGGAGGTGTTTCTCTTAGATGGTAATGATAGTGGGTTTTTGCATGGCCAATGGGTACTGGTTCCTATTTATACAGGGTCAAAAATCGGAATAAAAACGCACCGGTCGGGTAAAAAATGCGACCGCATTTTGACCGCATTTTTGACATTGATTTTTGTCCAGAAATCTGTCTTGGTTTGTGATTTCAATGTACGATATGCGGTTCGCATTTTAGAAATGCGACCGCATTTCAGACTGCATTTCTGACATGGATCTTGTCCATAAATTTGTCTCGATCTGCGGTCTCAGTGTGGTGGATATGCGGTCCGCATTGTGAAAATGCGACCGCAAACCTGACCGCATTCTTGACGTCATTCTTTGCCCAGGAAACTGTCTGGGTTTGCGATCTGGGTGTGTGGTTTGCGGCTCGCATACTGGGTTTTTTAGATAGCATATCCCACTTTGCGATGTCTCTTTATTCTTTTACAAAATTGCAACTTCTGGTTTTTCTGCAACTTTTCCAAGGGCGAAATAGTCCGTTTAGCCACCCTAAACTCACCCGAGGCCACTGGGACCCCAACCAACCATGCCAACATATACTATAACGTTATTCGAATTTATTCTAACCTTAGGAACGCTCAAACAACCTCCCAACACCAAATTCCTGTCGGATTCAAGCCTAAGAATTTCAAAATCTTCTAAGTTACTCTTTTAATCGAAAACCCAATCAGACCATGTACGAATGACATGAAATTTCGCACACACATCCCAAATAACATAACGAAGCGTAATAAGGTAGAAATGGGAAAAACGGAGCAGTAACTCATGAGACGACTGGCCGGGTCGTCACAGACAAGGAAGAAAAGAAAAAATTGGTTGATTTTGTGAGTTGTTGTTATTATTATTATTATATGAAAGAGCTCAATCTTTTATGCATGATGTTTTCTTCTAAATATTGGCTTTATTTTTTCAAAAGAAGTTCTCCGTCCCAAAACGGGGAGAAGCTTATGTCTTAAAGTCACTAGGAAACAAATGGAAGGATTATATGCGATTTAAAAGGTGAGTATATGCGAAAATATAAGACTAAAGATGCTTTGCTGAAAAATAGACCAAGTCGCATACCGATGGATCAATGGAGTGGTCTTATCTCTTATTGGTATTCGATAAAGCTAAGGTATCAACAAATCTTTAAAACACCCCTAATTGATTATTTTCAATGTTTTGATTTTAGTTATGCTCAATTTTTATTTATAATTGATAAGCTATCGTTTTAATATTTCAATGACAGAGGCGTACCCACACAAATAGAAACAACAGGTCTAATCAAAAGATGCTTCACATAGGAGGGTCGAAAAATATTGCAGCATTGATGGATGAGCAGGTAAACCTGTAAAAATTACTAACTATAATATTTTAAAATTTATTTTCACGCATATCTGACATCAATTTTATCGTATTAGGCTATAAATGGAATAGAGCCTACGCGAGCACAAATTTTCTTATTAACTCATAGAACACGTAAGGATGGTAGGTTATTGGATGATGATTCTGCCAAGGCAGTCATAAGATTTTTTTTTCTTTTAATTTCTTAATTGTGAAATAGTTAAGGAAAAAAAATATAAAGGCGAATAAATGAATTTCAAATTGGATTTATTGTGTATTCTATGGTCATGAAATGATAAATGAAAGGATGAGCACTAGTGAGAGCTCTACTGACCAACCTCCTCGCAGTGTTGCTTGGGAAGGCGACGTATATTCTCAGGTATTCGGAAATGACAAAAGTGGGTATGTTCGTGGTTTAATACTTGGTCCAACTCCTTCTGTTCTATTGGATAGTAGATCTTTCTTAGGAAATACTGTTGCAGAGGATTCGTCTAATGAGGTTAGAAAAAGAGATAATCGAGTTAAAGGATAAACACAATGAAGAAATAAATCTGATAAAACAAAATCAAGAGAAGATGTAATCAGATGTACTCCAAATGAGACAATTAATGCGTGAATATGCTTTTAAAGAATCTATGCCTCAAAATATCCATGGCACCTCAAGCAAACAGGTAACTCGATTTCATAAATTTTAGACATTCTTAATCAAATTTTAACCATATAAAAGTATTGTTATCTAATGTGTTAATATTTATCAGGTCCCTGACGCCAACGGCGGCCATGAACGAGTACCACAAACATCAAGGATACCTAGTGTTGTTGAAAGTACTTCACTTTCTCATGGTACTACTCATCTTTATCCTTTAGCACATTACTGTTTGAGTTTTTTTACTGTTTGAATTTTCCTCCTTCAATTTATTTTATCACTAGAATCTGGTTTCAATAACCAAATGCTTTTGCCTTAACTGCTTTTTGCTACTGGTTGTTGTTCTCACTGTTGCTGCTCTATTACTCGCATAGTTATTACTCTTGCTATCAAAAATTTCTTTTGAACTTTGTTTAGTTTTGTTGGTTATTAGTCAAAACAGAACTCTTTTTGTTGACATGGGGTTATTCAAATCAAGTATTAAACACATTAGCATTGACTGGCGGACCTTGAATTCCTCTGGAAAGTTGTGGGGAGTGGACAGACTTGGTCGTTTGCAACTTTTCATGCAAGCTATGATTTTGAGGTGGTAACCCAGATTTTTAGAGATTTTCTGTGATAGCGTATAGATAGGTAAGGTTGATGCAGGTCAACCTGATCATGATACGTTTAAGCCTTTAAGACCATTCACGAGAAGTCAAGCAAAGAGCTTCATGATGCACATTTGATGGTGAAGAAGAGCCAAGCGTTTCTAAGCACATTGTCATGTTTGGCGTGTGATGCTTGTTACTGTGTTGAGATTATTGTGTAGTTATAGAAGACATTAATTCTTAGTTATTTGGGGTCCTGCATGACCGTCAAATTACTTAGCCATTTGTGGCCTTTTTTATTAGTTGTTTGTTTCCTAGTTAACTTAGGACAAGGCTCATTCTATATAAGCCTAGACATTTCATTATTTTTGGTACCTTACATTATTTTGAGAATAGAAACTCCGCAGCCATATTGCTCCCAAAAACGTGTGACTTAACTTGTCCAATTTTGGTGTGATTCAAAATTGAACTCGTTCCTTGTTTGATCGAATAATTTGCAAGAAAATCGTTGTCTTGAGGGTCGTTCGTATAGTATAGGTACTCCTTGATTTCATCAAGAAGGTAAGTAGACTAGTTCCTACTTGTTGTCTTGATAATTCATAGAGCGTCTTGCTTCTATCTTTTGTTTTCTTGTTTCCGCGTTTAATATTGCATCAGTTGGTATCAGAGGTTGGAAAGGGTTTGTTCTTACAATCCCAATCCTGTTTTTAGGTTCTTTCATTAATTTCGTTTTTGATTAAAAAAAAGAGAAGAAAAAGAAAGACATGATAAAAAAGAAAAGAAGAGAAAACTGAAAATTGTTGTTGATTGAAGTTGTTGAAACATCTAGTCATTGAAATCTTGAAGATTAATTGATAAAAAAACGTTCTTGAACCAAATCTTGAAATTCTTGATCGTTTAAAACCGTTCTTGAAAACTTTAGTTGAAATCTTGAAGCTAGTACACGTTAATCTTGGATTCTTGAAGTTCTTGGACGCTAATTTGTTGTTCTTGAAGCTGGTACACGTTAATCTTGCAGCTCTTGTAGTTCTTGAATATAAAATTGTAGTTCTTGAAGCGATTTACGTTGATCTTGAAGGTGATCTTGAACATTCGTCCGTTCTTAACAAGATTGTGTTGAGTTCTTGAAGTTCTTGAACATTAACCTTTTGTTCTTGAAAGAGTAACTGAAAACGTGTGAGAGGGGAGAAATTGGAGAAGGAGGAGAGACTAAGAAACCCTAATTCTAGTCCAAGAAGGAAACAACTCCCAATCCAAAAGGGAAAAGTTTCAAGGAGTTGAATTCTATTTGGACAAGGAGAAGAGGGGCGAATTTGTGTTGAACAAGGAAGGGGGGGG